>ML677404.1:5350022-5419718 GCA_007922305.1 Dermatemys mawii | reverse complement strand
CACACACACCACACCCCTCCTCCCTGTGCCTTCCCCTACACACACACCCCTCCTCCCTGTGCCTTCCCCTACACACACACACAAACCCCTTCCTCCCTGTGCCTTCCCCCCCCCACCCCGCTCCTCCCTGTGTTTCCCCCTACACACACACACCCACACACCCCTCCTCCCTGTGCCTTCCCCTCCACACACACACACACACACACCCCTCCCTCCCTCCTCCCTGTGCCTTCCCCTCCGCCCCCGGGAATATCAACACACACACACACACACACATGCACACACACACACACACACACACACACACGCACACACACGCACACACACACACACACAAGCGGGCATCTGTCTGCTCAGCCACAGCCTCTCTTGGAAAGGAGCCTGGGAGACAATTAGCTGGGAAATCACACAAAACTGCAAAGAACCAGAAGGCAACTTCCAGCTCCCTTCCCCTTCGCCAGCTGCCATTCAGGGCCCTGGAAAAGCTGAATGAGACCCAGTCTCATTGACTGGGTTTCCGGGAGACGTGCTACGTGTGGCGCCGATCAGCTGGTTGGACTGGGTTCATTGGTGGCCTTCTGTATTATCCACCAATGCCCCCCACACCCTCCCAAATCTATCTACCCGTCTGTCTCATCCGGGACCCAACATCCGTCTATCGGTCCACCTCCGCTCCTGTCTATTAGATTCTTTCTTTGTAGTACAGTAGCATCGAGAATCATAGACTATCAGGGTTGGAAGGGACCTCGGGAGATCAGCTAGTCCAACCCCCTGCTCAAAGCAGGACCAATCCCCAATTTGGGGAGAAGCCTCCATCCGGTTGATGCCCCTGGGCGAGGCAGCCTGAGAAAGCCCGAATAGGAAGACGACACGCAGACTAAATCCCCCTTTTCACCTCCCATCCCACTGGTCCTCTTGTAAGTCAGAGATTGCGGGTACGGAGAGGACTGCCCAGATGGGAACGAATACTGGAGACTCCTTGAGCAGCCAGGACCCCAGAGACATCAGAGTCTCTTCTTTCAAAGCTAGCGTGGTATTCTACAAGGTCCAAAATGTTTGGGCCAGACCCTCCTTTACAGCAGAGACATGCCCAGTACAGTCTGGGGGGGAAGGGAGCCAGGAAGTGTCTTCCCCCCACCCCCGTCCTGAAACTAGGCCAGCAGTGTGCAGCACGGGTGTGCGGCATAATTCGGAGCAGCTTAAAGGCTGCTCTAAATGATTCCAGCTGCTAGCGGTCCCCAGGGGCTGATACATCAACCAGGGACTGCCAATCAGTCACATGCCTTTTCCTTCCAGTCCCTGTCACTACATCGGCAGCAGGAAGTGGGTGTGTAGAGGAGGAACTATCCAGGCCCTAACTTTCAGAGAATTCCCTTCTACTGGGGCAAGCAATTCCCCTATACTGGCCAAGGACGCTGGCATTAGGGTTACTGGGCCCAACGTCTTTGGCAAAGTGCCCATGCTGCAGGGGAGAATCGGACGAATCCTGTCTTACCAGAGTGCTACCATAGCGTCTGGAGAGATAACGGTAGCGTACTGTATTATTTAAACATTGTAACTACACTGTGTTTGGGGCTATCACTGAAGAACACTGTAGTACCATTATTATTAAGGTAAAATTCCCCTTGTCCCTCACTGCAAGTGAGGAAAGATGGTCTTGGGGCTACCACGCTGTTCTGGGGCTCAGGAGATCCGGGCTCATTTCCAAGGGTCTTCTGCCTCAGTTTCCCTATTTGTAAAGCAGGAGCAATATAACGCTCCCTTGGTCTGTTTGGATTGCCAGCTGTTTGGAGCAGAGGCTGTCTGCTGCTATGGGTTGCACAGCACCTAGTACAAAGGTGCCTTGAACTCATTTGGGGTCAGTAGGTGCTACTATAATACACATAATAAGGAAGATAAAGGTGAGTTGATGCCTTGATTGGCAGCGAGTTCCCCCGTCTTTGCACAGACCCGGCTTCTGCAGCCTTGTGCTGGCTGGGCGCGCTTCTCTTCTGCCTCGGAGTTTGAATTTATCAAAAGAAAACCCTGTCTGGCTTCCGCCAATGCCTTGACCCTGCAGCCGCTGACTAGCTAATTGTGCACTTGTGAGAGGCGGCAGTTGAAAATGCTGCTTCTCCCCCATCTCACAGCAGCAATCTTATGCCTCTGAGCGGGGAGCTGGTATCTAGCACGACTCAGCAGAGCACGGCAACGTCCGAATGCTCTCTGTGGTGCTCATCACACCATGACCGGCCTTCATCGTGGCTTTGGTACCGGATGGCAGCTTAATAATTACCCAGCACACACTGGGTGTTCCTGTCCCCTCCCAAAATGTCCTCTAACCTCAGGGGACAAGGTCTCTCTACGTCAGAAGGCTCCAGCAACAACCGGCAGGGCAAGGCCTGAGGGAATATGAGACTGATCCCTAATGTAAAGTGGAGAATTAGGATGAAACTCAAAGGGGTGTGTTGCATGGCGGAGATGACCTTGTGACTTCCTTTCTGCACCCCCAATCTATGTGCCCGATACTCCCCAGTCCTTACTGGGAGACAATGGGATTTTGGCCTACTAGGGAAACAGAGTTAAAGATCTGGCCACTCTCTGGAGTTCGTTGTAAAGGGAGCGTCCCAGGTTCCTCCCCAGTTGGTGCAGGCGTTCCCCCTTCCACTCCACTGACCCAATTTAGTTTTCAATCGCTCCAGGAGGCTGTTTCACCATCCCATGACAGCAGCATTCAGACATCCCCTGCCTAAAAGACACTTGCGAGGCATTGGCCTTCGCTGGGGTCCTATCAATTGCACACCCCCGTCGCTCCTCGTTAAACCCACCCTCATCCATTCTGCCCCCTTCCGATATTTGCAGGCGGATACCAGGCTCCAGCAGAGCAATTGCTCAGCCAAGATATTTAAATTCTTTTGATCCTGCCTCGCAAATCCAGCTCTGCCGCTCCCCGGTCGTTTTTTGACGCTCTCCTTTGAACTGCCTCCAGTTGAATCCCTCTTCCTGGCAAGGAAGCGTCCAGCACTGAAGGCAGTAGCACGACTGGGGGGTGTTTTTCAAGTGACTGTAGCACTCGTTTATTGCCCTCCCTTACTACACCTTGCTTGGCTGCGATATACAGCGTGACATGGGCTTCACCTTGCTAAGAGCAGCTGGGCATTTGCCCATCCCTTAAATACCTCTCCTTAACTGGCTTGTAATGAAGAGGTGGGACGCCCCCGCAGACAGCTCTGGGCTGCCTTCCTGCCATTGCTGGCCTTCATGCCGCTGCTGGAGTGAAGACTTTGTCATATCGATCGGTTCGGGCTGCGTTTCCTCTCACAAACACAAGCTATCGACCTGCCAAAGCGGATGGGGTCAAACAGCATGACTGGGGCGGCTGTCTTCTTCTGGGCGGCTCACTCTGCTCCGATGAGCAGCTACAAAGGAGCTTTCGGAAAGTCCCTCTTTTGGAGCCTTTTGCTCAAGTCCAATAAAACGAAACACAGGACATGGTTTGTTCTTCCCCAGCCAGACGTAGCATCACAAATGCATCCCACCCCAGGGCAGGATCTGAAGTTTGGGGGTTTGCTGGGCTCTGCTCAATTGTCTGTCCGGGGGGTGAAGCTTGGGAGCAGGGCCCTCAGCTGAGTATCTGCTTGGCAGACCTGGTCTCTGGGACACGAGCTCAGTGCCCACTCAAGGATCAAACCCTCGGAGCTGGAAGCAGTGGTGATAAACCGAGCTTTTCTTTTTCCTAACACTGAGACAATTGCAATGGGGAGATCTGTCTGGTTGTACGGCCGAGGGGGTGTAGATACAACAGGGGAGATCCAGAACAAGGAGACGACTAATCATGGCCTTCCCACTGCAAGCGAATCCACGCTCCCTCTAGTAATAAAAAAGTCCCTCACTGCTCTCTGGGAAAGTACTCCAAACTCCGGGGAGTTTAAAAATCGACGCCAGGGGTTGTGGATTCTGAAATAACCTTCCACCCTCAGCAGCAACGTACAGGGCGGGTCCGGAGGCACCTAAACTGGTGTAACTTACACGCTCCAGAGCTGGAAATGAACAGTGCCTCAGGGAAAGAAGCTAATAGGAAAGCAGCCGTTAAATTATCTTTCCTCCCCTTAACTCCCACCTCCTCCCAACCTCACATGTGTAAGTGACAGGGAACTTCCACTTCCCCCACTGTAACTGATGCATCCCCTCTGAATCTCTGAGAGACCCGGCTGCAGGTACTGAAGAAGTCTGTGCATCGGAGCATTACAAAGGAAATCAGAGGGAAACTCTTCCGCCTCAGGGGTTCTGGAACTCAACCCCTTGGGCCTATTTCATCTCTCGCGCCAACACAAATCAGGAGTCAAGGGAATTACATTGCCCCCACAACAACCCTCCCCCTGTGCCCTGAACCTCCAGCCTGGCCTGGCTTCCCTGACAGGGAGGAACCCATACTGTGGGGACAGGGAAGCTGATAGATGAGAGAGATTTGCCTCTCCCCAGCTCTGAGGTGTATTTTCAAAGGCTACAGCTAAAATGCTCCAGTCGTCTGCTCAAGCCCCATCTCTCAGGGGTTCGGTAGCATCCCCCCCATTCTGGATCTCTCCAGCCCTATGATAGCTCATCAGAAGCACTGGAGAGAGGGAGCTGGAGATGGAGGGACTCCTCAACATGCCCCATGCCCGTGGTCTGAAATAGCTGCAAAAAGCCATCTGCCAGGGCTTTAGGGGGACGTTCCTTAGGCATCGAAGGCAAAGGGCGCTTTACTGTTGCTTTGATTTATTGACTGTCTGAGCTCATTTGTCCCTGGCTGTGATTATTTTTTATACTACTGGGTAGTCACTCTGATGGGACTGCAGGTCTAAGTGATTGTTAATCCCCCAGAACTTTAGATATGGGTGTTTACATCGAAATAATTAGTTCTAGGGACACTGCAGGACTAAAACCCAGGCAGGAGGCACTGACCACTGATCCACAGTTTTATGGGAGGTGTTTGTTCCTGGTCCCATATAAATTAGACTGGGGTTTGAGCGGCAAAATTCAGGGCCAGATTTGTAACAACCCTGAGCCTCAGGAGGGAGTTTGGCTCAGGAGAGATGCGTGGGGCCCATTCACAGCAGGTTCGGCGCATTCCTTTACCATGCAAGAATAAAACACTTTCTCATGACAGACTCCACTAATCTGAGCAGCTCAGCCGTGCGGCCAGCTGTCTGTGTCGCTGCGCATGTTGATCTAGCAGGAGGGGAAGCCCTTCCTTCATCTTGCATGAGCCATGTGTCGCTTCCAGCCAGCTTTCCTGGGGGAGAAGCACAGAGAGATAGACTCTGCCTGCTTATAGGAAGGATTGTCCGGGGCTGAGCTCAGCCCCACTGTGGCAATCCAGATGCAAGACTTCACCGTGCTGCCGCAAGAAGCCGTGTGTATGGGGCTCATCACATTTTGAATTCATCAGCTACTGAGTCAGCACTTATCCATCAGGGAGGGCAGGGTTCGGAGAGAGCATGAAACAGCCGTAAGCAAGGGGAGGAGAAAGAAGACAGAAGAATAGATGATCAGAGAGATGCACATCAGGAAATTGTGGCTAAATTTGTGTGCATGCAAGACAGTCAGATGCGTGGTTTTATCCTGCTGGCAGTTTCACTCATAAATCTGGAGCGATCCCACTGCCTTCCATGAAATTCAGAGCAAAATTTGGGCCCTAGCAACAACTCTTCAATGTTGTTGTACAGCACATTAGGCCAATATGGAATCAGGGTCTCTTAGTCTGGAAATAAGCATCCTCATAGGGATTTAGGGGGTTTCCATAAATTTACATAAGCTTCTTTTGGTGATTTTCAAGACTGATCCACCCCTTGTAACACTGACACTAACACCCAAAATCCAGGCCTTAAAGCGTTACATAAATTACAGACAGCCCCGTATTCTGGAATAGCTATTCAGGAGTACTCGCAGTCGAGTCAAGCCCACAGACACCTGCCTCAGAGGAGGCATGCGAAAGGTGAATTAGTTAATGCCGATGCAGGGCTTTGTCCGTACAAAGTGCTCTATTAAGCATTTCTCAAGGATGGAGCCTAAGTACACAGCCAGCCTGGAGCGTTTTCATCCGAGAGATTGTTTCTCTCTGAAGTTAGCTTTTATCCAAGCCAGTTCTGATCCCAGGCACCACCAAGGGATAAAACACTGGCCTGCTTCCCGCCCCCCATGCATGAGTGGCATGTGAACTGAGAGCCTCCCCGCCCCCAAAATAGCGTTAAACACTGCGTGAATTCCTGCCGTCAAACTTTTTATTGATTTTACTCCAAAGCAATAGGTAATTACAGGCCCGACAAAGACAGTAACACATTACAGTCAGTTATAAATAATGATGAATGAATAATACATAGACACACGGAAAAAGTTAACACCACTGCCCAGAGTATGCACAGCCGGGGCTGAAATGAAATCAGGTTGTTTGGCATCTGCTTCACTTCCATCTTCATTGAGATTGTTGTACATGTGAAATGGAGAGTGAGACCATTTATAGACATTAGAACTCAGCTCCCGTTTAGACACTCTGGGTCTCCAAAAGCACCTATAGCCCAGATCCTATAAAGGGATCCAGGTGTCTAGCCCTCCTCCCCTATTGAAACCAATGGGAGTTAGGTACCTAAAAGCCTATATATATAAATGGAACTGGAAGGACCTTGAAAGGTTATCAAGTCTAGTCCCCTGCCTACACCAGCAGGACCAAATACTGTCCCGACAGATTTTTTGCCCTAGACCCATAAATTGTCCCCTCAAGGATCAAGCTCACAACGCTGGGTTTAGCAGGCCAATGCTCAAACCACGGAGCTATTCCTCCCTGCCTTTGAGGCACTGGGCCTGACTTCAACAGGAAGGTCCATGGGATTTATGCTTCTAAGTCGTGGAAAGCTCTGAAAAAATAATTAGGCCTGAGGTGTCTCAAATGGGCCCCCAGTCATTGAGGTACTCCAAATTAGTCATTATCTTTGGACTCATTTAGCCCAAGTGGTAGCGAGCTGATCTTTGGTGTTAAAGGTCCTGAGGTCAAGCCCGCTGTGAGGCTAATAAGAAAACAGAAATTAAAGCATTTGCCTCTGGCCTGCATTAGGCATGAGGTCAGACTAATTTTTCATGACTTTGAAATGATGAATCTCTGAAGGGGGAATGTGAATTTGTACAGCGCCTGGCACACTGAGGTTATGGTGCAAGACTGGGGTCCCTGGGTACTGACCAAATCCAAAGAATAAATATGAAGCTATGAAATTCTGCTCCTAGAGACATGACAATGGTATCAACAGGTAACTCCATTAAAATGCTTGATTTTCAAATTATATTGTAAAAATCAGGATTTCCAATTTATTTAAACTGAATCTACTTGGAAAAACAAATTTTAAAATGTTCCAATTTAAAAAAAGAAGACAGAAACCCAGTTGTATTGTGACTTACTGGAGTTGGAAGAAATGTAATTTTTGATGCTTCTAGAGGAATTTTCATCCATTTTCAGAAATGCATACTAAATTATGATGGCCTGTTACTTAGTTTTGGTATCTGTCTACACCCAGTCATTTATTAAATATATCAGTAATTGAGACAAGAGCTAGGTGGAAATCCGGTTTTTATCCCCATGAAAATTTGTTGTTCAAAATTTGATTTCCCAGAGGAAGTTTCAAACTGACTCAAGAAACAATTTCGATTCAAGAAGTGATCGCTTCTGCAGATCCAGACTAACGCAGATACCTCTCTGAATTTTGATTCAAATCGACTTAGTTCGAAACCATTGTTTTGCTTTGGTCTATTTAAACCAAAAAGAAATAACACGTGAAGTAAATTACAAGTGAAAACTTTCAGTTTTGAAATTTCATGTGGGAAAGATAGGTAGACAAGGGGGCAAGGTAATATCTTTTAGTGGATGAATTTAAGCTTGTCTCTTTCACCAACAGAAACTGGTCCAATACAAAGATATTGTCTCACGCACCTTGTCTCTCTCATATCCTGTGAACACTGCATACAACATAGAGGGGGGAGAATCATTTTCCCCACAAAAACTTTGATTTTAACAAATCCATATTTTTCAGAAGGGAAACATTCCACATGAAGTGTTTCATCTAGCTCTAATAAAGACCACGCAGATGTCAAAAATATTGCAGGTTTTAGAAATATTGGTTTTCTATAAACTACCAAAAAAAATCAGAATATGGCACCAGAACTATTCATGGAAATGTGTTTTATGATGTGACAATTTGCAAAAAAATAAAATAAAACTCCTGTTTTCTTTTTTTAAAAACCAAATCCTAAAATCTGCAGCATTCCAATTTATGCAGCACAAGTATTTGCAGTTCAAAGTCACAACCTGCGAGGGTTTTTTGCCTGATGTTTTAGATGAATCTATTTTGTTCTTGTCTCTCTCACCAACAGAAGTTGGTCCAATAAAAGATATTACCTCTCCCGCATTGTCTCTAATATCCTGGACTAACATTGCTACAACTACACTGCATACTGTAGGTACAGAATAGTCTGCATTGCTCAAGGAATTTAGAATGACATAGGCCCTGATAAGTTTCACATATTGACGTCAGTGGGACTTAAGCATGGGCTTAAAGTTAAGCAAATTCTGGGTTTGGCTGAGACTGTCTGGCTGTTATAAAGAGCTGGTCTAATTTACGCTGCCTCAAGTGGTTCCCAATGGAGCTGTCCAGCAACACAGAATAGCCAGAGTTTAGAGCTCTCCAGACACACCTGACATGCCTCTTCCTGACCCTGGTTCCACGCTGCATTTTCAAAGGAGAGGGTTGCGTGGGGAGGTTATGCTGCCTGGAAAAACCTCCTCCTCCATCAGGGATCAGCCCAAATTCCAGCACCTACACACCACTGGATTTGCATAAAGAAGGCAGAAGCAGACCGGAATCCTCCCCCACCCCTAGAGGTGGTCTCTGCAGAGCAGGACTGAGATGCAGAGGTGGGACCACATGCTGGATCTTGGGACGTATCACTGCCTGCTCTGGGGATAAATGTAGGATTTTGGTCATGCTGGTACCTACCATGCGATGATTCACAAGAGCGAGATCAATTTGTACCCCATGTCCATAACTCTGGGGAGGTAAATGGGGTCTAACGTTCCCTTAACTAACAAAACTTGGATTTCCATCAATGCCAGAGTGTCCAGTTTAGGTTCTCATTAGACAGCCCTATCATTTCTCCTAATGCTTCTCCCTTTTCACTTCTTAATCTCTTTAGTTCAGGACTTCCCATCTTCCCTTTGTCTCCTATAAATCGTCCTTTCACGAAGATCCATTGCTAAAGCATAGCTGGGGGGGAGGGGCAGTCATTTAGTGCATGAAATGACTCTTGAATGCCTTATAAGGAGCAAGGATAGGGTCTGCTAGGACCACAGACCACAATGTCCAAGAAAGATGATCCGTGAACCAGATGGAACAATGGTAAAATAGAGAGACATGAAAATAGAACATGAGTTTTTCCCCCCTGAGCAATAAGAGTTTACAAAATCAAAAACAACATACTAAATTCAAGGGACATTCCTCATGGTGTGTATAATTAGGGGCATAAATATGTCTGCAGCAGCAGCGTGGAGACTGCATTATCAATATTTTTCTATTTAAGGTATCGATCGGTTCCACATGCCAAGGACATGGCAAGCTTTCTTCTCACCGGCCCAGGTTTTGGGAACTGATTGATTCAGTTATGTTGTTGATAGACTAGGAATTCTGCGGGTGGAAGGAAATGAACTTCAGGTCCTTTATTGCCTAGATACGAAGGAAAAAGGCAGACGCTGGACACCGAGTCAGGACTCCGAGGTTCCACTCCTGGCTTTGCTTGTAACTTTGGGCATGCCAACAGCTGCATTTTCAGTAGTGACTTCTGATTTTGGTGGCCTCCGTTTCTCGCCTGATGGGAGATGCCTTGAGGTCTGATTTTCAGAAGTGCCAGGCACATCTCAAACTGGCAGCACCTCTACAAAGCAGACCCAACAAGTTTCAAGCCGTGCCCACAGATTGGTGGCCGCTTTTGGCATTTTGGCTGCTAGCGTCTCCGTGTCATGGTTTCCCCATCTGGAACGTGGGGAAAATACTAGCCTTGCTTGTAGGCCTCTTGGGAGTCTGAAAGAATGTTTGCAAAGTGCTTAGAGGGTCCCTCATGAAAGGGAGAGTAGAATTCATTATTCTGGAATTACTTGCTCTAAACTGTGATCATCCCTTCAGTTTGGGGTCAAGGTGTTGCTGGTCTCTACCATCTAATAAGAACATAAGAGCACAAGAACAACCACACTGGGGCAGACCAATGGTCTGTCTAGCCCAGTATCCTGTCTTCCGACAGTGGCAGTACCAGGTGCCCCTGAGGCTGTGAACAGAATAGGCAATCATCGAGTGATCCATCCCCTGTCATCCATCTTCTGGCAATCAGAGGCTAGGGACACCCAAACCACAGGACTGCATCTCTGGCCATCTAGGCTAATAGCCATTGGTAGACCTATCCTCCATGAACTTATCTAATTCTTATTTGAAGCCCATTATAGGTTTGGCGCCTTCACAACATCCCCTGGCGAGGAGTTCCACAGGTTGACTGTGAATTACATGAAGAACTTCCTTTTGTTTGTTTTAAACCTGCTGCCTGCTAATGTCATTGGTGACCCCTAGTTCTTGTGTTATGTTTAATGGGAATGGGAAAGGCCTGTCTTCACAGGGGATAGGTGCAGTCCAGTAAAGTACATCAGTGTAACCCTTTTCATGTGTCAAATGGGGTTTGTACCATTGTGACCTAACCAGTTTCAAACTACCTCAGCTTCAAATTGCCTTTTACTCTGTCTAGTGGACAGAACCACAGACACTTGCTTCGGGTCACCTGTCATATATCTAAGGCACCGATCGCATTGGTAGCTAAGCACCCAAGAATGACTCAGAGTCCTCCTGGTTCCCAGTCCTTTGCTCTAACTACTAGACAACACAACCTCCTCAGCAGCTCTCTGGGATTTTGCTGTAAGTGGAAAGAAATGTGCTTTCAGCCTCCCGTTTCCCAGACAGTACCCTTTACCAGGTTTGTTTTCACTGCCCAGGTAATTCGAGTGTTGCCTCTCCTATCTGGAGTCCTGTCCCCAAACAGAAACTTTTCACCTGAGAGTGGGGGTGCTTTTAACTCAACTTGAGTGGCCCATAAGGGGGTACAGGCTAAAACTTCAAATAAGCACAACCCATCCGTTGCTAACATGATCATTTGACAGCATGGATGCTGGTTAGCTTTACTAATCCTCCAATACCTTCCCACAATTCCCCCCTGCACATCCAGAAAGGACAGACGAGGTCTCCCACAATTCACTGGGAAGGAAGTCCTAGAGCAGGTCAGCTGGCTGCAGCACAAAGGACCGTGGGATGCGCTCCCAGAGGTCTTAGCGCCGCACACGAGTGAGCACAACTCAAGCGTTCTCTCGCCGTGGAGCTGCTCTGACCCGAGCTAGGCTAACTTGAGGGGGAGCAACCCAAGGGCTAATGACTCAGGCGTACTCTTCACCGAAGAGAGACCCTCCGTAGCCATCTGTTCTTCCCCTCCCCACTGGGCTGCTCCCGGCGTGGCTTTGCCTTGGCTGCGCTCTGTGCATGCTCTCTCCCCGGTCCTCTGTGCTAAGCCAAAGGCCCAGTGGTGGCTCTAAGAAGCAGGAAGCTGGATTCTGACTCCATCTACTGTGCTGTGTCCAGCCCCATGGACCTGTTGACCCTCGCGTTTCTCAGGAGGCAGGCGACACCTCTCCCTTCCCAACCCAGCTCAGGAGCTCTGATTGGTCCAAGCCCTGCCAGGTGCCCAGTACCGTCCAGCATCTCTCATTCCCACCCGCAGCCCTCTGCAAACAAGCTGCCTTTAAAGTCCTGGCCTTCCCCTTCTAATCCCCTTTCTGGGCTTTGCCCCCTTTTATCAGGTGGAGAGTTTGGCTTTCACGACCTGCAGACTCCCCGCACCGAGTCTTTTCCTCGTTAAAGACCAGATCTCAACTGACACCTGGGGAAATAACCTTACACATGACCCTTGAGCTTTGTTACATCTTAAGAGCCCTTTGGCAGGGAGCAGGGGGTCCAGCTTTGTCCTCCTTGGACCTTCCCCGGCAGCTGGTTTCACTTGACTGGTCTTTCCCTCCATCTGCTCCGAAGACTGTTCCTCCTTTGCACCACCCCACATCCTTACCACCCTCTAGACAGACATTTCACTCCGCTCAGGACTGATTCTCCATCTGCTACCAAGAAGATGGGGAGGGGAATTTCGGCGGGGGGGGGGTTTAGGAGTAGCTAGCAGCAGGTGGGGCCTCTCCTGCATTCTCTTCAGTGGCTGTCAGGAAATGGCTTAGATTCCAGTTTGGAATGAGATTCCCATCCTCCCGCTCTGAAATCGTTTCCTACAAGATTCATTAAATCACAGGCCACCGTCTTTCCATGGACAGCTGTATATTGCCGCGCGCTGGCCTCCTGCTGCGTGGACACAGCCCGAAACGCTGCAACCCAGCAGCCTCCAGACAGCAAGATTCATGAATATGACTGACTCCGCGCCCATTACTCATTCTCCCTGCTGGGTCAGCGGCCTCACGGTTCCCTCTCTTTAAATCAGGTTTATTTCCTCCTCCGCTCCCTCCTTCATTGCCTCCGCAAAGCATTTCTGATGTGGGCACCGTGACATTCGGGGCAAGCAAAGCGGGATCGTCCGTGTTGGAGAACCAGCCAGGTCAGGGCACCATATGTGCGAGAGGGAGAAAAGGGGCAGGGGGGTAACACAGAGTTCTGAGCCACATCCCAACCTGCGGAGGGTTGGGGGTCAAGGGTGGCAGGTGAACTTCCCCTTTGCAGATGTTAGCCCCCAGCTCTGCCCTCCCGCTGGCATTCAGAGCCCCATCGCGGCCAGAGGAACCCCAGCCAGCTACTGCCACTGGCCACGGCTGCCCCCAGCTAGAGAAGAGCCCCCCCGCCCAGCTTTAGGGTAAAGGCAGAGTGAACGCGGGGCCTTGGGGCAGAGCATAGTCGGGGCCACCCCGGCCTCAGCTGGATTAGGGGATTAGCGGGATTCTCACAAGTGCTCAGCGGGGGGGTTACGTCTGCCCCCCTCCTCCGAGAGTGTAAGGGAGTTGTATCGCTGATACTGATTGGTGCAGAACTCAGGCCGGTGAGGCATGCTTTTGATTGACAGGATTTGGCCCAAGCAGAGCAAAGGTTGGGCTTCGTTTGTAAACTCTTCAAGGCAGGACCCACCGTTATGCTCTGTCTTTGTACAGCGCCTGGCACAATGGGGCCAGGCTCCCTGAATGGGGCGACTAGGAGCGACCGTAATACACCTAAGAGCAATACAAACGTACAGCGCCTAACGCCTACTCACCCTGTCACAGGGTCTTCGATGGGCATATACTGCTTCTTGCAGGATCCAATGCAGTGGTGCTTCAGCCCCCCCGGCTCTGGAACGCTTGAATTACCCAGGGCATTATGGTTCAAAAGAAAGGGAATGCTATAGACTCAAAACCAGGGTTATCTGAAGAGCCTTTGGCAGGACCCCACCTTCCTACTCCAGGCTGGTCTTTGAGCAGTCAATCCTGTGGGTGGTCTCCCCGGGACTGGTCATCCCCTCTCCACACCTGACACCTGACACAGGTGTAGCAGACCTGGGCCAGATGAGGCCACAGGCCTTCATTAGCCCCCTCCTCGCCAGGGTGGGGCCTGTATGCCCCAGTATACCCACCCATATGATATCTGTGCAGTTATTGCCAATGCAATTGCTCTAAAGTTTTCCACCCGCAGTTTGGCCTGTGTATGACTCAGCCCCTCCATACATGTGGAAAAGTTGCTTTACAGATTGAGATGGATTCAGCACAGGTGCTTTGGGTCTGAGCCTCCTTTGCCTCATCCCTCGTGGGCCGGGCTTATGCCTTTGCAAATAGCTACCACTCTGACTTTGCACTGGCGTAAATGACAATACAATGGTCAAGGTAGCACTATAGGAGGCCATGTGGCCTGTAAGGTGTGTGCACTGGGTTCTAGAAGATCAGAGTTCTAGTCCCAGCTCTGCTCTGTCAGCTGGCTGTTTTCCTTTGGGGAAGGGGCTGTCTTTCATAATGTACATACCACACCTACTGATCTCAGCCAGCATTTCTAGGTCCTACTATAATGAACTAATTCATAATAGTAACAAGACATTAAAGAATCAAGCCATTTAGATGCAGATTTCATAGGAACCGAAATTCAAAGTATTTTGATCTGAATTCCTTGCTGCCTGGATCTGAATTCTGGTCCCATTGTGGTCCACAGGGCTTTTGCCAAAGCGTCGGTGGAACTGGGAGGCCAATTTGAGTGCAGCTTTGGATTTCACCCCCCCTGGAAGAACAGAGGCGTCTGGATCCAGGATTTTCATTTGGGCCCAACTCAAAAATCAAGAAAGATTTTTCCAGTGGGATGTAAACGCGGTGCCCTGGCTGTTAAAGAAATCGTTGACTGGCTCCCTCCCCACTTTCCCCTAAACGTACGTCTTTCCCCCTCCCTCCTGCTACTGCCTTGTTAATGTCTTGTGTCAGGAAGTTTGAAAAGCGTCCTGCGCCATAGCACATGTGACGCTGCAATTTCCTCCTCGCAATTAAGTTTTGTAATAAAGTTGATCATATTACTTCCTTATTAGCCGCTTAAAACATTTCTGATGACAGAGGAGAGCCAGGGCCAAGGGATTTAATAGCCCATCTGATGGCTGAGTGCTTCTCAGCAGAAGGCAACCATTTTCGAATTAGCTCATCCTCTAAATATTTAATTATCTCACTAGGTCTGAACCCAAAAAAAGATGGTGCCTTTGAGCTTAAAGCCATCATTTCCAGCCCTGGGAGACAACAATCAGGGAGGAGACGGTCGTTTAGAGACGCACTCTCTGTCTCTTCCTCTTACTGTGTCACTGGACTCGGCTCATTGCTCCCCGGCCCCAGGCGGCTGTGCAATGAGACTAACGCGGAGAGAGGTTCCCTTGACAATGGGGGAGCTGCTTGGAAAAGCGCCTGCTCCGTGGCTGGCTCTTAGATCTGGCAGCAAGACACTTCCTATGGAGACAGGATATTGTCACACGGGGACGCAGATGGTTCTCAACCATCTCCTGTTACCACCAAAGAGCGTTTTGGCTCCCCGCCTTCCCTACGAAGAAAGGGAAGATGGTTGCACCTCATCCACCCTTGCAGGTTAACGACCCTTGGATTATGGGCATCCAGTGGCCAAACCAGCTCAGGTAAAGCAGTGCTCCTGGGCATGGCCTGCTCTCTACTTCCAGGTGAAAAGGCCACTTCAACGGGGGTGGTTCCTGTGTAGGTCTCCCCCATGCAAAGCCCATTCAGCCCACAGAGAACAGAGGTGTGGGTTGGAAAAGGGATCTTTATTCCCAGGGAGAGACAAGAGAACAGTTCTATAAATGAAACGGATTCCTTATCTCCCTGTGCCCTATCTGGGGTTCGTCTCCCTCCATGCTCTTCCCACTCCCAGCCTTCCCTTTGCTTACTTCTCTCCCTGCTTTCCCCACGCTCCCTGGCAATGCCCATTTGACCCTGCCTTCTTCAAGCTCCGCACCCCCGGCCTGCAACTTCCTGGCCAGCTCCCCCGTCCGGGAGCCGATCTGTTCGCAAGCTTTTTGCCCGTGTCCCCGAGCTCCCGCCAGGAGGAAACGTTTCAACATATTCAGAATGAAAAGTTTCAATTTTTCATTCCAAATCGACTTTTCATTTCAAAATTTACTTTATTTTATATTTTACCACTGTTCAAAATTAAAAAGGGTAAAATGTTTTTATTGACCATAAATGAAAAAAACCTTTTTTTTTTAAATTGTGTCACGTGGAAATAAAATCAAAATTTTGGTTTTTCCTCCCAAGTCAGGACAGTAGGAAAAAAATCCAATATATTGACATTTTGGCTGGGTGGAAAAAAATCAATTTTCTGACCAACTCTACTTACCACTCAGAGGCATCAGGGCCTGGATTCTCCTGGTCCGAAAGACCCAGACTTTGGCAATTCCACTAGGAATCCCACCCTATAGGATCAGACCATCACTGGTATAAATCAGTGTAATTCCACTGATTGCAATGGCGTTATGCCAGTTTATATCATGTGAAGATCCAGCATCTTCATTCTTTGGACCACTTTGTAGGGACAAAATACTTCAATGGACCCCCTTCATTTTTCCACCCCCCAAATCCTCCAAAGCTGGGGGGTAGTCTACCCTGATGGGCTCTACTGATGGGCCAAGAACTGTAGCTGGAGAACCACTGCTCAAGACAATTCCTAGCGCGCTGGCCCTGGTGTGACAATTCTATTGTGATTTTCTCTCTGCACTGGAACTGATTTGCCCGAGAGATATATGGAGCAATGTTGAGAAGGGCAGCTTCAGACTAGCCTTCATGTGAATGGTACAAAGACACAAAGAAGATGCCTGGATGCTGGTAAAAACTGTGTTTCTTTGCTGGTGTTACAGTCACAATGAGAAATCCCTGTAGATTAATTCAGAGCACCAGCAGTCTAAAACTCTCTCCTGATCCCACCAGAGTTTCCTCAGCATTATCAGGATAATATTCCTGCTTTAGATTTCCAGAAAACCCACAAGATCTTCATTCCACGCAGAAAAGGGCTGGAAGTGGGAGCCTCAGAGATCTGGCGGGTCCTTCTCAGAGCCTGTTTAGATGCATTACCTTGCAACCATGTGGTTCTGGTAAATGCATTTCCATCCATCTCCCTGGAGCGGAGAAGACACTCTGATTAACACTCAGGAATGAAGCATTTGTCAAGATCAAGCGAACAAGAGCTCTAATAGGGACGGGGCTCTTGGGTTCCTTTTAGATTCATTAATATTCCCATGCCGGGAAATAAATTTTCAGGAAGAATTAGCAGTTCCTATAGACAAGGCAAAGAAATGCTTGCATGGTAAGACTAGGCGCTTACAAATGAAAGCACCTGTTCTCCTGTGCTTGTTTCTCTTCCCAGGCATGACAGAGAACCCATGTATGTGAACACAACATGCCTGGGTCATGATGCCTTGCAAGGCCGAAAGTAGACTTGGGTGTGAGTCCTTGCACAGGCCTCTTGATTCAGGAAGGTCCTCGAGCATGTTCTGAATTTTAAGCATGTGATGTCTATGAAGTAACAGCTGTGTAGAACCAGGAGTAACGGTACTGAAATCTGTGGAGTTACACAGGCAAAATAGGAGTAACTGCATTGAAACGGATTGCGATGTAAGTAGGGTTGCCAACTTTCTATTCGCAGAAAATGGAACACTCTCGCCCTGCCCCCTGCTCCGCCCCTTTTCTGAGGCCATGCCCCCACTTAATCCATCCCCCTCCCTCTGTTGCTCGCTCTCCCGCACCATCACTCACTCGCTCATTATCACCAGCCTGGGGCAGGGGATTGAGATGCAGGGGGTGGTTGTGACGGTGAGGGCTCTGTCTGGGGGTGCCAGCTCTGGGGTGGGGCTAGGGTCCAGGAGGGGATGCAATTTGTGGGCTCCGGGCTGCGATTATCTTACCGGCAAGCTGTCAGCAACTTTCTCTGGCTCCTAAGCGGAGGCACGACCACATGGCTCTGCGCACTGCCTGCGCCTGCAGGCACCACCCCCTCAGCTCCCATTTGCCACAGTTCCTGGCCAATGGGAGCAGCTGAGCTGGTGCTGGGGGCAAGGGCAGCCAGCAGAGCCCCCGCGGTCATCCCTCCACCTCAGAGCCAGAGGGAGATGCCGGCAGCTTCCCAGGAGCTCAGCGGAGCCAGATATGGAGCCTGCCTGCACCACCAACCAGACTTTTAATGGCCCAGACAGCGGTGCTGACCGGAGCCACCAGGGTCCCTTTTTGGACTGGGTCACCCTCGATGTAGGTATGAAAGGAAAATCAGGCCTGTTCATTACACACAATCTCCTTCACTCTCCCTCTCTCCAAGCTTTGACCTTTGGACACCAGTCAATCCCCAGAGTCTGCGTGATGGCTCTTGGAGAAGGACACAGACCCCTGAGACCACTCCCAGCCTTCCTGCTTTGCAGGCTGCTGCCCTGCTCAGCCAATGAGCTGCTGATGCACCCGGCTTCTGGCACTTCTTGAGTATTTTCCCAGCAATTGTGACTAACTCCGAATGGGGCTAATTTCCCAGTCTGCTGAGACAATGTGCACTAATAGCTGCCTTCATTCCTCATGCAAATCAGGCATACGCTGGCCCCCAGAACAAAGGGAAAAGCACGTTTATGGAACAAGCTAAGGGCAACACTTAGCAAGCACATCTGAGCACCAGCGGGTTGGGGAAGCCGTGGAGTGGATGCATACTTGCCACTGCCCAATTGAAAGTGGTACAGGCTGGGCTGGCTGCTGGCCGATAATAATTCTTGGCAACCTTATAGGTCCCACTCTCTCTTTGGAGCGGGGACCAGTTTTTTGTTGTGTGTTTGTGCAGTGCCTGGCACAATGAGGGCCCGGCCCATGCCTGGGTACCACCACAATACAAGTAATAACAAAGGAAGGTAGCAATCATTACCACTCCCCCATTTTAAAAATGGGGAAACTGAGGCACAGAGACAGGCAAGGACTTGCCTGAGGTCAGTGACAGAGTCAGGAATAGAACCCAGGTCTGCTGATGCCGCACTCCTGGGTTCTATTCACTGCACCCTGTTGTCTCCGTATTAGGCAACTAAAAGACGGGTCAGAAGGTGGTCTGGAAAGTGAGCGATGCCCACGGGCGGCTGTGAATCGCAAGAGATCTTATTTCCCCTTTAAGTGTTTAAAGTGCATTTGGTGCAGGGAAAAGGTGACTGAAGACCAAATCTGCTGTGTTCCCACAGGACAAGTCTGGGATAGGCAGCAGCAGCCTGTTTCTTTACCCCCTGCTACTCCTCCATCGTACCTGGCACTAGAGTAGAGATGTGTCTCTGAGACCCATTCGCTTAGCGGCTCCTCTACCGTCAAGGGGACCCGCTAGCAGCAGTGGTGGTGGTGGGTTCACCCGTGTGAAACCTTTCCACTGGAATCTGATCCAGAGGCCACCAGTTCCCCAGGGTCGAAATAATCCAGTTTTCTTGGGACCATAAGGTTCAAGATGGTTTGCAAACTTCCCTTCCACGTCTGCCAGTGCACTTCTGTTTAACCCTAACAATCCACCCCGGGGGCCAAATAGGGGGCTTGACATCTGATCCACCTCTAACAATCCACCCCGGGGGCCAAATAGGGGGCTTGATTTCTGATCCACCTCTGCAGCGGAGAATCTTTTCCCCACCCCACCACCAGATGAAGTTGCAAGATCGCGTTAATAAACTTTCCATAAGTGTATCATGTAAACATGAGAGCTTTACAGTAATTCCCTGTTAGCTTTGTATTTAATTTGGGATTTATGTACCAATATAAAAGAGAATAGCCACCACAGGGAGTGGGGGTAAGAGGGGCACCTAGGAAATGATAGGCCAATAAACTGCTTTTCAGCTCTGGGAAATTGGTTGAGAGCTTCATAAAGGTCAGTTTAATGAAGATCAATTGGATAAAAATAAACTGATGGGGATGAGCCAGCAATGGTTTTGCCGGGTGAATCCTGCCTATTAACCTCGCTGGAATTCTCAAACAACTGAAGTAAACAAATAAGGAAATGGGAGAATGTAAATTACTCAGGATGCCAGAGGGTTTTTAGCAAGATCCCTCACGTGACACTGTTCCAGAAATTTAACAACCACAGGGTGAGTGGTAGGTCAAGTCCTGGAGAAAGCATGGAGTAAAGAAGAGAGAGAAGTGAGCAGTTGGAGTGGGAATAAGGTCCCATTAATTCTGCAATAACATGATGATCAGGTAAAGTGCTTGGCTATGGTGATGAGGGCATTATAAGAACCTGAACAGAATAGAATAGGTCTCTCCCTGGCACTATCAGTATAGACAGGAAGAAACCACGTTTTAACAGTGCTCCTGAATTCTGTTCCAGCGTTCGACTTCTGGAGTGACAAGTTCAAGGACACAGTTGATCCCATATGCACCTATCTTGCGTTCCTATATTGCAGCCAGGCGCTCAATCTCAAAATCATTCATGGTACCTGATGAGACCTTACTTACTATTACGCAGAATGAGAGAGCATCAGTGTTGGGAGTTCTCCTCTCTCCTTTTCAGATGACACCAAGCAGCCATTAAGAGTGATGGAGTCACCGAAGGCTTCGAAAGAATTCAGGCAAAGTGAGTGACTGCCCAACCAAGTTAGGCATAATGTAAGTGCCAACTATGTCACAACAAGAATTCATTTGGGTTTCCCATGTGTGCTGTGGAGTTCTAATTAGCCAGCACATCCTTGGGAGAGGATCTAGGGAAGATGCTGACAAGTTCAGCGTTTGCTCAATAAGCAATGGCTGCCAAAGGCAAATCGGAACCGGTTGCATTACAATGGGATAAAAAATAGAAAATATAATAGTGTCCTAGGTAGATCCATGTCCAGAAACCTACATCTCATTTTGTTCACTTGGAAACAGCCATTTCATCCTATTCACGTCACCCTTAATGAGAACATTGCTGAACTAAAAACAAGTTTAGAGAGAGGCAACTAAATTGGTCAGTGGTTTGGCCGGAGGCCTGACTGGAGAGAGAGAATATAGTCACCCCCCCCCCCCCCCGGAATTCCAGCCAGTCGCACTTGGTTCATTATTCTTCAAAATCACAATGGCAGCATTTTGCACCCGCTTTGCAGAGCGGCGAGGCCATGGAGAATCTAGCCGCCTTCATTTCAGGGTTCAGTCCCAGCCTGCTCCCAAAGGGCCTGGTTTCCGAGAGCGCTCATGTGCAATTTTGGAAAATCTAGCTATTGGGGAGCAGCTATCGGAAGGGGCATTCTTCAAATCCACCTCAAATTGTGGGTGCCCAGCCCTTGGGAGACTGGCCCTAAATTCTGAGAAAATCTCGCCCAGCGTCTCCCACCGTTTCTAACCCGTTTCTAACATCCTCATTCAACCCTTCCAGGTCCCTTCAAGGCCACAGTCTGCAGCAGCTGGGAAAACTTTCTCCAAGGCTTCCCGCCCCCTCTGGCAGCTTGGTTGAAACCTGAGCTGTGGCCACTGTCAGTGACTGATTGATTCTGGGTCGAATGTGCCTTTTGAAAGTCTTCTGGTTTTAAAAGCATTAAGGCTCCCTGGCTAATAAACATGGGGATTTGCTGAAGTGGCTTGAGGTCCCATTTTCTCTGGAACCCATTTCCATGGCATGAATCACCCCGTGGAATGAACTCAATTAGTTCAGACAGTAGGCAGAAGATAAATCAGGGTCCCATTAGGGAACACAGAGGCTAATTGATGGGGCTGGCTGTCTCCCTTCTCTCCCCCACATGGAATTCATTCAGAGACGGAGCAGCAATCAGGCGCTGCGTCTCCTTTATCGCTCCCTTTTCGGAGAGACACGTCACCGTGCCATCAGCCCGCTCGCCAGCCTCAACACTGGAGCTGCCAGCATTTTGCACCGACAGATAACGGGTAACAGGGATGGAGAAACACAGGGGAGACTGGAGTGGTTTTATCGTTGAAGATTAGCGAGCATTCCAAGAGAGCCAGATCGCCCCTTCCTTTAAACACCCCACTCTGCTCTCTCAGCCTTGAAACGTCTCATGCAACCCCACAACAGCACCTCCTACAGGCACCGGATGCTTCTGCTTTCCACATGCACACTGTCACGGATGCATCATTTTCACAGGGCTTTCAACGCACCTCATTCTGTGCACAGCAACTCCTGCTGGTAGCAGAGAGGAACCAACTGCCACCTTTTATGCACATCCCTATGGGCTCCATTCCATTAAAGTCCTGGGTGTGCAAAAATAATGTTTTCAGTGTGAAACCTCAACGAAGAAGGCCTGCATAACACTCACGGACCACTTAACTCTTGGGGCCAGAATTTTCCAAAGAGCTCAGAACGTTGGCTGCCTCTTTAGGCGCTGAGTGTTTCTGAAAATCTGGCCCTTGTCTGGCTGCCTAAGTGGGAGCTGAAGTCTTCTGAAAATGCAAGTCAAGGTGCCCTTAAAAACGTGTACCTCAGCTCTTTCAAAAATTTGACTAGCGCTGGAAAATAACACGGACATTCGTTTTTGTTTTGAATTGGGATGAAGAGTCTATATCTATCTATCTATCTATCTATATATATATAAAAATTTGCAAACCAGAACGTTCCAAAATGTTTCAATTCAAACATGTCGAAACAAACCGTTGGACTAATTCCAACCGAAACAGTTTGATCCGTTTTTAATGGAAACGAAATGCCGACTGCAACCAAAACGTTTCATTTTCAACAGACACGTCCACTGAACAGGACTTTGGAAGTTGAAATTCATTTGAAATGCAGCGCTGTGGTTCCAAAGGCAGCGTTGAAAAAGCGAGAAATACCATGACACCGACAGTTCGTTGAGAAGAAACCGCAATTTTTCATTCGAAAAAATGTCAGCCGGCTCTATCCGAGATTTAAGCATGACATTTGTGGTGCGTCGAGCCCTATAAACCTTAAATGCATCAGCTACTGCTGGTGAAACCCACTACTTAAGTGCGTGTTCACAGGCTCCCACTCTGTGGCCAATCTACAGAGGATGTGCATCTGTTATAGCACCAGCCAAATCGACTTCTTTCTTTAGCTCAAGCTGGAGCAACTCATTATATTAGCTCTGGAGGTTCCCCAGTTCAGTCACTGGTATTTGGCTAAACTGGTAGCTGTTATTCCGTCTTGTTGCACAGGGGTGAATTTTACCATAGGACTTTCTTCAGAAAAGACATCTAATAGAAGTAAATTATTTGGATTAAAAGGGTGTCTCTTTTGTTTGCAGTTTGTATAATCAAAAAATACTTTTTAAAACATGAGTCTCCGGAAAAATCTAATTACAGAGACATTTTGCCCCCTCCCTGGTATTGACTCAGGAATCACCTCATGTCATGGGGTTGAAGCTACTCAGGAAGCTGACTGCAGGCATAGCTGGGGAATGATTTCTCCAATATGAGACAAGGAAGGAAATGTTCGTCGTGCCGAGGCTGCCGAGAAAGTTTCTGGGCTGGAATTCTCCCAAGAGCAGCCTCTATTGCCAGAACTTCAGCAGTGCCTGCGGTATATATAACTCTGTGACGGAGACAACTCTATTTCTTTGTCCTGTGCCCTTCCATCTCTGCGGACTATGCTGGCTGCAGAGATCAGCAGCCATTTTGTGTCTGGTTCAGTGCAGTTAGAGATGAGGAACAAACACTGTGCTCTCTTTTGGAGACTTTACTTTTGTTCTTTCTTATTTCGTCGCTCTCCTTGTCTACATTAAGTCTGTCGGGCTGAAAAGTATCTGTTAGCTGCGTGGACTGGGAAATGGAAGACTTTATGCTTCTGATCCAGCAGGGAAACAGCCTTTTCCATGATGTTATTTCACTTTTTTGCCCAGTCACGAGAGGCAGGTGAAAAATGATGCACAAAAATTGAACTTTCTTTGACCCTCAAAAGTTCAGATCAGATTTGGAAGATCTGTGCTGGAGGGGCAAGGCACACTGACTCACCAGTTCCCATGCGTGGCATGTGGTCTCTTGCTTCTCATCACAAACATCCAAGTCAATTCTTCTATCCGGAAAAGTTAACCTTAGCTAAATGACTGCTACACGCTCTGTAGCAGTTTCATAAACCCCCTGAGCTTTTCTTTCCTTGGGCTGGTTTCATTGAGCCATCCAAGCCTTGGAAGGATTTTAATGATCATCCCTTCGGGGCCCCCGCTGGTCAATATTTAACATTAGGCACATGGCGGGGAAGGTGTCAACGGCAGCTGCTGGAGTCTCAGCTCACTATGCCATATTTCCTGGCTGTCAGAGCAGGCAGAGAAGACTTTATAGGGAGAGACGGGGAAGTAATAATGCGCCGGAGGGAGGGAGAGAGGAACTGCCTCCAGGACAGAGCAGCGTTTATTCACAGAAGGAATAAAGGGGAGATCGCGGGGAAGAGATGTAAGGGGACCCAGATGGGAAGGAGAGGAAGAAACCCTTCTCCCTCCTCTGCTGACAGGCCCATCATCATCGTATTGCGCTAGCACGAAGAGCCCCGGTCACGGACCAGTACCCTGCTGTGCTCGGTGCTGTACAAACACAGAATGAAGAGATGTTTACTGCCTCTCAAAGCATCCCCTCTTTCCCACCTACTCTCCATCCTCTCCCCCCACTGCCACCTCCTCGCCCATCTCTTTCTACCCCCATTGCCTCTCTTACCCCCTCAGATCTTTAAATGTGTTTATGACGTTAAAACTCTCCCCGGATGGCGTCTGAGTTGCATTTTGTGTGGGAGAGGCTGACAGATGGGTATTCGCCCTGTGTCCTATACCCTATCCCCAGCCCTAGGGTGCTAAGGGATAGGTTTAGTAGTGCTCCGAACTCCTCCTGGCAAACGGGAGGGTCCCATCATTGCTACAGAACAATCCCGTCTCCACGGCTCATTCATCGTCTCTCTGACAAGGTGCCCGATCAAACGGTCAGTTGTGGGGCTGGTTTTTGTGACCTCTGATCTCGCTGCGTTTCTGTTGAGCAAAAGGTGCACAGTACATCTCTGTCTGGATGATTTACAAGCCAAAGAACTTAAAGCACTTTGCAAAGGACGCTACATATTATTTTCCCACACACAAAGAAAGTGAGGCACAGACAGATGAAGTGATGTGCCCAAGGCCACAAAGAGAGCTCAGTGGCAGAGCTGGGACTAGCCCTCAGGAATCCTGATTCCCCATCCCCTGCTCTGAGCACTAGATCCTCCTGCCCAGGGGAAGTGAGTGTGCAAACACCAAGCAAGCAAGAGTTGAATGCATCAGGAAAGAGTGGTGGTAGGGATACCAAGTTGGATGTGTAGAGTTCTCTCTCTCTCTATATATATTTTATCTTAGGAGTTCTCCGAGGTGGTGCAAATAGATGTCAGGGGCTCATAACCAATATTGCTAAACAAAGCAAGGTCCTGGAATGGAAAAGGCTGAGAACTCCTGTTTTTTTACCCTGGATTATTTTGACTCGGGAGTCGGCCACAGCACTGCTATGTATTATTAATATCGCCTCGGTGTTCCCACACGCAGTCAGAGACAGTTCCTGCCGCAAAGAGCTTGCAGTCTCCCCAGCCCAGACAGATAAAGGGATGGGAAAGAGAAACAGAGGCAAAGTAACTCCCCCGGGGTCACGCAGCACGTCAGCTGCAGAGCTGAGAAGGGGCCACAGCTTCCTATTTGAGAGCTCTAGCCAGATAACTCCCCCCATCCCCACGTTGGGCACCAAATATTTGAGGGCAGTATGGATGTGCCGCTGTCCTGGGTCCTTCGGGGTCGGGGACGGGGGGAGGCTATGCTAGCATTTGAGGAGCCCTGCTGGGATAGATCCCCCCTCAATGGCCTCATCGTTCCCCATCTCCACCCATCTGCAGCCGGGAGATACCAGGGTGAGGCAGCACTCCGGGAGTGAGTTCTGTTCAGCTGGCCAGCAGCTCAGGCATGGCCCACGTTCCCCTGGCAGGCCAGCAGCCGGCGGCCAGGTGCACCCTGGCTGCCTCTTGGCCACAGCACCTTCTAGCGCCTCTCCGGCCGAGCGGGTGCTCCTAGGGGGAGCCGAGCTCATCTTATAACGTGCTGCCCCAAGCACCTGCTTCCTCTGTTGGTGCCTAGAGCCGGCCCTGCTCTCTCCATTTGCCATGCAACGCTGAACGGTATCCGTCCGCTGCAAAAACCAGATGCACATGTGCCCCTGCCGAGTGGGGAATAGCTTCAAAGGCACAAGCCTCTGAACTTGAGCTAGAGGAAAACTCCCTCAGCAGGTATTATAGTAGGTGCCTTATCCTCTGTTTGTGTACCAGCCACTAGAGGGCAACATGATTTCTTTTCCTCTCTCTCTCCACATTAAAGCTTGCAGGGGTTCCGCTATGCAGGAAGGATCATTCTGTGGCCTTCTTAGCATATGCGCATC
Source organism: Dermatemys mawii (assembly GCA_007922305.1). Classification (NCBI taxonomy): domain Eukaryota; kingdom Metazoa; phylum Chordata; order Testudines; family Dermatemydidae; genus Dermatemys; species Dermatemys mawii. The sequence continues at coordinate 5,393,845 of ML677404.1, read as the reverse complement.
GCGCCTCAGGTGACACATGACTGGGATTCATCTCCGAATTTGGTCCGCTGGTTGGTTCATTGTGGTTAAAGCTGTGAACTAGCGTTTAGTGAAATTGGACTCTGCTCCTTCTAACTCTTCCAGCAAAACGCTTTACCTTGCTCCGCCTCAGTTCCCATCTGTATAATGGCCTCCCTCACATGCCTGCTGCGAGGCTAAATTAATTTATGGCCAGGAGATGCCCATATACAATGGTGATGGGAGCCATAGTTGTAGCCACATGGATTTTCAGTGGGCCCAGTTGTGCCCTGAGGAATAACTCCTACTGAAGTCAAGTTTCCATTGTCATATGGGGATACTGAAATACATCTCTGACCCCGGCCCCCAGCTTGCCTTTTCACTGACATTTTTAAAGAAATCTAGCACACATTTCCATCCACAGGAGGATTTTATAAATCCCATGATCCCTCCCAATCCAAATCCTTGGCCTGCATCTTGACATGGAGCACTTCTCTTCTTCATGGCATTGTCCGGGTAGAAAGAATCTGGCCAGATGGCACAATGGCTGAGTCATTCCCCTCCAGGTAAATATTATATAAGACCTGGAAAAAAAATTGTGTTTCTTCTCTCAGTGCTCCTTTGCATTCAGCCCAAGGTTTTCTGGATCTTCTGCAATTTTAAGGTTTATGTTCCTATGAAATGTTGCCAATGGTGTCACCTAATCTGTACAATCAAAACATACCTTTGTGCTGCTTAACCTCCCCCAAACTGCTGAAGAGGCCTCCCTGCATTTGGAAAATGTATCTCCAGTGCTGATTACAAAACCTCTCAGTGTCTGCCCTCTTCCCTGAAGCATGGGAGCCAGCTATTCCTCTGATGTCCCCACATCTGTATTATTGTGGGCCTAATTCCCAGGGCTTGTGGCCACACATACATAGCACTAGTTTAACTTTAAAAAAAATCAATTTATAAACCTGTTTAGCTAACTGGTGCAAATCCCTGTGTGGACGCTCCTCTCTCGGTTTAAAACTGGTCACCTTAGCTTCGATTCTGCTTTGATTCCTATGCTGCCCTCATCAGTGTATTATGATTTGTATTAATATGATTTGTGTTGCCTTGGAGCCCTACTCATGTCCGAGCACCATGGTCTCAACCCAAATGAAACATAGTTGAGGTTGGTTTAGTTTGCGTGGGTAATGTAAAACAGTCGAATGCTAAGCCCAGATACTAGAACTACTTGGAGGTTTAATTCGGTTTCATACTGGCCACACACGAAGCTGGAGCTGTGTTGGTCCCAGATCCGAGTGAGACAAGGTGCATGAGGTGATGTAATTCTTCAAAGCAACTTCGTTTGGTGAAAGCAACAAGAGAATTCTCCTGTCGACCCAGCACTGTCTACACATTGCGTTAGGCTGGTTTAAGGGCATTGCTTGAGGTATGGATTTTTCACATCTTCTGAGCGACATTGTTACCTTCCTCCTTTAGACCAGGTCTCAGGGTGTCTTGGCAGGTGGAACAGATTAGCAAGCATAAGGAGTTAACGCATGTTGTAGGAAACCACCGCAAACGGAAGTGGGCAATTAACACCTCAGAAATCATGAGACAAAGGAGAGGGAGTGGGTTACAGATTGTTGTAATGAGACAAAACTGGTGTCTCTACTGAACCTATTAGGGTGACCAGATGTCCAGGTTTTATAGGGACAGTCCAATTTTGGGGACTTTTTCTTATATAGGCTCCTATTACCCCCCACCTCTTGTCCCGATTTTTCACACTTTCTATCTGGTCACTCTAGAGCCCATGATTTCTGTTTGTCTAGCAGCGGCCAGGTCCACATCACAAATTTACAATCCACTCCCCTGAGCAACACAGTTAGACTGATCTAACCCCCCAGTGTAGACAGGGCTATGTAGATGGAATGGCTTCTCTCGTCCACACAACTACAGCAGCTGTGCCACTGCACCATTGTAAAGGTAGGTCTGGCCAAAGCTATGAATTTAAGGGCCCAGGTTTATCTTCTGAAGGATTTGTGCCAACTTCCTTTGAGGACGAGGACGGAGAGTCCCCCATTAGAATCCCATTAGAATCCCCCTTATGAATAAAGTCTTGAAAGCCCATGGCCCGTTTTTCTGTGGACAACTGCTCTACCCAATTGGCCTCTTACAACGGAGCAGTTGCCCAGCTGACCCTTGCTGCTTTTGAGGTCGCAAGCAAAGCCCATAAACTCGACTGGACCCAGGGGAACAGTCCGAGGAGACGCAATAAAACAGAAAACCTTGGGAAAAAAAAGACACCTTTGAAAGAGTCCAAATACAAACATGCTCCGAAACAACAGATGGCTGATCTGTACATCCAGAGCACTGGGGAAGGGCCTCTCTGTCATGGCCAATTAGAATTTGCTCCCCAGATAGAGTTTCAGAGTTGTGTGTGTTTCAGGAAAATTCTGCTTCCAACGGCGAGTTTCCCAAAGATGTTAAGGGCTGGGAGGAATCTGGTGGAAAACGCGGCAGCTTTTGACCCCGCCTCTCTGGAATGCGTCTCGTTCCAGGGTAGAGAGATTCTATAAAATCGCTAGAAGAAGGGCGCCCGCCCTTCCCCGGCCTGACAGCGGATTAAGAGCTGACCCAGAGCTCCCTCTCCCCTGCTAACCCAGACCCTCTCCGGGACTGAATCTGGGCTCAAGAGGGCGTAAATCAGCAGAGCTTCATTCACATCAATGAGCCGGAGCACTCCTTTGAAGTCTGGGGAGCCCGGCCAATTTCCCCCAGCCAAGGATCTGACCCTCTGTTCAAGAGGAGAGCCCTACCTTTGACCTTGGTCGTGTCCCTTCCACAAGGGGCCCTGGGGGATGGCGGCAGGGAAGAAATTGCTGTCCCCTATTATTTTTATACTGAGTCTGTGCTGAGCTCTAGATTTTTGCTATACCCAGGGGCCCGCTTCAAAGGCTGAGAGAAACTAGAACTGACATAGGGATGGGGGAGACGGGTGGAGCTGAGAGGGGCCAGGGCTGGGTTCAAATCTGGACCTGAGTGAAAACAGTACCAAAGGCAGCAAAAGAGAGTCGGTCTCTAGCTGTCTCAATAAGCACTGCGTGCATCCACAGGGCTGTATAAAGGAGTGAAGAAAACCAAGGGTACATCTATATGACCCGCCGGATCGGATAGCGTAGCTGAAGTTGCGTATCTTAGTTCGAAAACACACGCCCCTCAGCCCACCCCGTGTAACCCAGGCCAGACACTTAGGTCTGCAGAGGAAAGCAGGCTCCTTCAGGGAGTTTCCCGTGAAGCCAGCCTGGGGAGACTGTGACATACGTCAGAGTAACAGCAACCAAGATCTGAGCGCTCCTGGGTTAGGTGCTGCACATAGAATCGTAGGAGTGGAAGGGACCTCGAGAGGTCTTCTAACCCATTCGTTCTCAGGGAGCAGGTTTTGTGGGGTCCACCAGTCAGGGCCAGCATTAGATTCACTGGGGCCATCGGCAGAAAGCCGATGACCCGCTACATGGGGCTGAAGCCTGGGGTCCTGACCCCACCACCCAGGGCTGGAGCTGAAATCTGAGCAATGTTGCTTCGTGGGAGCTCCAGTGGCGTTTCCTTCTTGTTACCCGCTAACACTGGCCCTGGCTTTTACACGCAGAAAAACAGTTATTATGGCACAGCTGAGCCATGGAGTTTTTATAGCATGTTTGGGGGGGCGCTCAGAAAGAAAAAGGTTGAGAACCCCTATTCTAATCTAATGCCCTGCACGCAAAGCAGGACTAAGTATTATTCTAGACCATCCCTGATAGGTGTGTTTGTCCCACCTGCTCTTAAAAATCTCCAGTGATGGAGATTCCACAACTTCCCTGGACAATATTCACATGGTGAGAGACAGTCCCTGCCCTGAAGACTTTACCATCTAAATAGACGAAGGGCAAAGTGACTTGGCCATAGCTGTGTGGCAGACCCAAGAACAGAACCTAGGTCTCCTGATCTCCCAGGACGATGGGAGCTCTGTTCTGCCTCCAGAGCAACTCCGAGCAGTACAGGGCTTGCAAGAGCAGGCTGGCAGGGTAGGGTCAGGCTGGAGGAGGGGCAAGGCCAGGGTAATTGCAACCAGGGGTACAATTTAGGGGCAGCTCCAGGAGCCACCCTGTACCCTCATCGGGGCCAAACAGCCTCTTCCCACTTGCTGAACCGGCACGCGAATCTGCCCCAGTCATGGCCTGAAAACTCACCAGCCTTGGCACCCCACCTCCGCGCCCGCTTTGCCCTCAGAGGGCAATCAAAAGGTTAGCGATATTTCCCCCGTTCATCGAAAGAGAGCCTGGCCCCTGCCGCACGGGCAAGTGGCATTTTGCAAGGCTCCAATCATAACATTTATTAGCAGCAATAAAATCTCCATTCAAAGGCCCAAGGGAGCAAACATGCTGCAGCCCAGACTTCCGCGACGTGGCGGGGGGGGGGGGGGCCGGGAACCCCACCCCCCCCGGGAGGGGGACTGTCATGCAACCTGTTTCGGGAGTGGGGGGGGTGAGGGGGCAGACTCTACTGGGGCAAAAATTCCCTCCAATCTTCAGCTTTTATTATTTACTTAACTGCTTTCATTTAAACCATTTGACTGGCTGTATAAGGATGCCAGCGCAGACACTAGAGTCACCCCTCCCCGCAAAATCTCTCCCCTCTCGCTCCCCCCCTTTTCGGCCTTTCATGCGGCAGCACAACCCAGCCATTGTGTATGAAGATGACCGGCCCAGCAGTGTCTGGGATCCTTTATGTGCCGCACACCAGCTGCTCGCCGCAGCATCAAGACAATTCAAGGGTGGAAGAGCCTCAGGCTCTGTCTTGTCCTGCTTAAAAGCCCCTCCGGGCAGGAAACATCCCGGACATTCAAGCCAAGGGCTGGAGGGGGTCGCTTCAAGGCCCCCACCGGCGTCCTGCTGGAAGTGAGAAGGTCAGCACTGCAGGGTGTCCTGGAGGAATGACACAGCAGGGCGAGTGGGAAGCCGCTGCTCGGAGGCTGAGCAGTTGAAAAAGCGAAGGCAAGAGGATCTTCCTTCCCATCCTCTCTCTGCCACGGCCTCTGAGAGCAAGTTGTCAATTACTCACCCTGTACTGTCCTTTGTGGCTCTGCCCTGTAGCATCAGCCAACCATAATAACCCACTCACGATCCCCATGCCCGCCACTGCTGGGGCACTATGGAACCACCAGGATGAGAGAGCAACAAATTGTGAAATGACCAGTCACGTCTCTTCGAGCTTGCACAGTTAGGGACCATCAGCCAAGGAACCCCTGCTGATTTCAAGACCCCAGCAGAGCGGGAGGACACTTTGCCTTCCATGGGCCGCCATGCTAAAGAGGGGTGAAAGGGACTGTGTCTCCAAACGTGGGAACAATAATCAAAGGTGAGACACTGCTCCGAACCGTGAGCAGACTAGAAATCGGAGAACAGGATTTCTCCATTGATTTACAGCACTTCCTGCTTTCTGTCCAGCAACAAACACTTTCCCCTCCCAAAGTGTTTTTATAAACATTCATAAATTAGGTCTCGCAACCGCTCCCCCCGCCTCCCAATTTCATGCTCCAACCTCTACGCAACATCCCAAGTACAGCCTTGACTGTGGAATTCAAGCTGGGGACTGGAAGTGAAAAGGCCAAAGGAAAAACAATACGCTTGAAAAAGTCAAACCACATTTTCTTATCCTTCCAAGAGTTTGTTTTGAGTTTGGGGTGCAGGTTCCTTGCGGGAGGGGGGGAGTATTATCCATAAGTTTGCTTTTTCCTAAGTAAATCTATCATTACTAATTCAGTGGTGCCTGGCGCCCTGATCTGGATTGAAGCCCGATTGCGCTAGGCACTGTACAGAGACACAGCAAAACAATCCATGCCCCCAAGAGCTTTCAGTTCCAATAGACTAGACAGGCAGATTTTGAGAGGGGGGAAAGTACAATTATCCCCATTTTACAGGTGGGGAAACTGAGGCCCAGCTGCTAAGGCTCAGAATTTCATAGGAGCTTAGCATGTTGCAAGTTGAGCAGTGCTGAAAAACTGGTCATAAGATGCACAGTGGGCGCTTTGAAAACCTGATCTGTAATGAGGTGCCTAAAGTTACATCTACACTGAAATGAAAAGACCCACAGCACAGCTGCGGCTGGCCGGGGTCCGCTGACTCCGCCTTGCCGGGCTCGGGTGGTAAGGCTAAAAATGGCTTTGTAGACGTTCAGGTTCAGGCCCTCCTCCCTCATGAGGTCCCAAGAGCTCAGGTTCCAGCCCAAGCCCAAATGTTGACCCAGCAATTTGACAGCCCCCCAGCCCGAGTCAGCAGCCCTGGGTCAGCCACAGGTGTTCAACTGCTGTGTAGATGGGAGCTGAATTCTTTTGAAAACTGTGGGTACCAAATATGTAAAAACCCTGCCCCTACGGCCAGGATCTTCCCAGAGGTGTTTAGCACCCCCATAGTTCAGCCAAGGCCCTGGGAATGGCCGGAGTTTCCCCCACAACCCCTTGAGAAAATCAGACTCCGGATTTGAACCCAGGAATCCCAGCTCAGTCCTGTGCTTTAACCATCCTTTCTCTACAGAGCCTATAGAACTGGAAATCTCTGTAGTGATGTAGAAGAGCTTTTGCTTCAGTCAAACAAACACCCCTGACTGCCAATCCCCCCGCTGCTGTTTTTATTATAATCCAGTAGGATCTCTTCCTCGCTTGACTAAAGGAGACGTGGAGACGCATTCCACAGGGATGCTCTAACCTGGGGTAACACAAAAGGCAGACGTGCGTTAATGAACCTCAGCCGCTGCATCTCGGCTCGTGCTCGCGGAGACGAAAGGTTACAGCTTGCGCTGGGTCACCGGAGGCACATAAAGAGAAATGAGCATGAAAACAGAGCAAGGAGGGCGAAGTCCTGACGCGACGGACATGACGGTCGTAGCGTGGAAAAGGAAAGAGATTCATTCCACCTCCCGCTAACACGATAAATAGCTCCGGGTGGCAGCACATCAAACTCCCCACCCACCACCGAACTGCAAGAGATGGAGCCCTGAGTATGGGAGAAACCCTAGCACAGGCTTTCCAGATGCTGCGGTGGTGTTTCTCGTCTACTGCGTGATAGATTCTGAGGCCTGAGGGGACCACTGCGAACTTCTCATCTGGCCTCCGGTGTTACTCCGGCCAGAGAACTTCCCCAGAATAATTCCTAAAGCAGATCTCTTAGAGAGACATCCAACCTTGATTGAAGAATTGCTAGTGATGGAGAATCCACCACCACACTTGGTAAATGGTTCCAGTGGTTAATTACCCTGCCTGTTCAAAATTGACCCCTTATTTCCCGCCTGAATTTGTCGAAGTTTAACTTCCGGACATTGGATCATGTTCTACCTTTCTCTGCTAGATTGAGGAATCCATTATTAACTATTTGTTTCACATATAAATACTCAATGACTAGTCAAGTCACCCCTTAACCATCCCCCTGTTAAGCGAAATAGATTGGGCTCCTTGAGTCGATCACTGTCAGGAAAGTTTTCTGATCCTTTAATCATTCTTGTGGCTCTCCTCTGAGCCCTTTCCAGTTTTCCAACATCATTCCTGAATTGTTGACACCAGAACTGGACAGAGTATTCCAGCGGCAGACACAGAGGTAAAATGACCTCTCTGCTTCTACTCAAAACTCCCCCATTTATTCATCCAAGGATTGCATTAGCTCTTTGGGCCCCAGCATTGCACTGGGAGCTCATATTCACTTGATTTAATTAACCATTGTGACCTCAAAACATTGTGCAAATTTGTGCTGATTTCATCAAATTGCTTTGGTCAGGGGAGGGGCAATCAGAAAAAAATCAAAATGTTCCATTTTGACATTTGCTCAATGAAACACTTCCATGCTTAAATTCAAAACAGCTTTTCATTCTTAAATGTATTCTTAAAAATACTTAAAACATTAAAAATGTTCACTGTTGACATGTTTCATTTTGGATTAAATGAAGCATTTACTTTGAGCCCAAACTAATTTGTCTTCAACTTTCTGATATGCTGAACATAACCAAAAAAAATAATCAATCATTTTTGAGTTGACCTGAAACAATTTTTTTCTAATCCATTATTTCCCCGGCTCTAGTTCTGAATAAAGGCAAATCCAAACTTGCTTCTGGATCAAATATTCCTGTGAATTAGAGTTTAACCCTCTTTCCCTACTGCTCTTCCAGCGGTGCAGTAGATAAGAAGAAACACCTGTGTGTTGCTTTCTGTGAACAGTCCAGCCAGCCCTTGATTTGGACCATGTTAATGAAAAAGGAATGCTTAAGGATGAATTTTCCCCAGTGTAAACTAGGTTGAATAGTGCCCCAGGAAATTTACCCAGTGCAGAAGTGGCATGTGGCTGGCATAGGCTTCTCTATGCCAACTTTCCTTCCATGCAGCCCGGCCACAGAGAACAAGATGGAGGTGGGATGAGGAATGGCGACGCACGCTGTGCTGTGTATTCTGGGACGCAGCACAGAATCGGGGCCCTCTGCACCCAACCTTTGGGGTTATTTAAAAATCAGCTCTGAATTTTTCATCCTCGGCTGTTCTCTTGCTAATCGGGGCTTGTATGTTCCACGTCCTCCCTCGTTACAGACCTGGAAAAGCACTTGAAATGAAAGATCAGCCTTTGGGGAAAGGGGAGAGCAGAGGTCTTGTAATCAGTCAACTTCACTGGCAGAGACCACAAGGCCCAATTGAATTAAATTATTTCAGGGCTTCTCCCGTAGCTCAAGGAGAGGAAGAGAGGACAGAGAGCTAGGAACACAAAGCCCCAAGCTAGATATTGTAAGAGGCGGCCGGGTGAGGCAGTCAAAGAAGCCGGGGCAATTTTGGTGATATGTTGGGGCTATTAAAACGCCTCTGGGAGTGCATATCCAAACCCAATGCAGACATCAGTTGTTTGGTGGCCTTAAAGTGATGGGATGAGACACTTCACTTGGTTTCTCCCATTATAATTATTTGTATTGCTATAGCACTAAGGAGCCCTAATCACAGTGTGCTAGGCACCATACAAACACAACAAAAAGCCCCTGCCCCAAATATCTTACAATCTAAGACAAGAGATGGATGCAGACGGACAGAGTATAAGGAAACAATGAGACAAGATTGGTCAGCACGACGAGCAGTGGTCTCAGCTCACCAGTGGCCTAGCTGATGTCAAGATTTTTTCTAGGCTTCACGTCACAGGAGAGTTTTAAGGAAGGATCTGAAGGAAGGTAGTTTTGCACGTTTATGGTTATGGTGAGCGCCTCCCAAGCGCTAGGGGCAGCATAGCAAATAGGCTTGATTGAAGAAGTAACAAGTGGGAGATGGAGGCTGGGATCAGGGGCTGATCGGAGGCGGGACTAGACATCAGTAGAACACAAAGTGCTCTGCAAAGAAGAGCAATGTCATTAGCCCCATTTTAAAGATGGGGAAACGGAGGCACAGAGCATTGAAATGACTTGCCCAAGGTCACCCAGCAGGCCAGTGGCAGAACCAGGAAAAGAACCAGATCTCCTGAGTCCCATCCCTGTGCACTATCCAGTAGGCCACCAAAGCAAACCATTTTAAGTGAGGACTTCTAGATTAAAAAAAAATATTACTCACACCCATTCTCCTAGCTTTGTTTTCTCCTAGCACTGCATGCCCCATAACATGATCAATGAAGACTTGGCCAGTGAATCTGGGAGAAATATCGTGCAAAGAAAGAAAGTGCGTTTCTCTCTGAAAAGCCCAGGAACTGATCAGAATCCGAGCTGGTTAACATTTTAGTCATGAAATGTTGTTTAATCAAAACATGGTGTTTCCCACCCCCACCACGCCTCCAAACCCTGAAACTTTCCGTTAAAAAAATTCAACATTGCCAACACTTCCCACTACACTTTTGTCAAAATTTGCTTTAAAATGACTGACTTTTTTTTACACGCAGCAAACCCGCATTTCCTTCCTGAAAACAGAGATGCTGGCAAAAGAAAAAAAAATTGCAAACGCAATTTGGGTGACAACAGGTCCCCTTGCAAAATGGAAACAACTTGGACATTTTGAAATTGGTGTCCTGGTTTTTTGATCCGATCTAGGTAAAATTAATAATGTTCCTGATCCATAAATACACTCTCTCTCTGGCTGCTTCCCCTGCAAATTGATCTCATGCTCCTGGCAAAGGCTGCGCCTAGTCCCTGAGTCTGGAGTGTGTAAAGATTAAGGTTTGAAAACCAACGGGTCTGCTTCTGCCTCCGGAGAAGCCCCACGGCAGCCGGAGGAGCACATGGAAATGTCATGGCTCCCTTTCACCTGCCAAGGAAGGAGCCCTCAGCTTTCTCCCACCCCTCCTGCCCTCCTCATTAGTTCTCCCATTAGCCTGGCAGATTGTTCAATTAGCAGCAGTTTGGTAACCGAGCTCCTTCCCTAATGCGGAACCGGCTGAGGAGGGAGCCGGCCATGAACTGTTCTAATCACACTGCAATAAATCCTGGGCAGGGACTGCTGCCAGTTCATGGATGGTGATAGCTCCACCACATGTACCTTCTCCAAGGCAGAGAGCAGCAGCTATAATACAGGAGGAAGAGAGAAGGGGGTTTGTGTGTGTGTAGGGAGGGAGGTGGGGTGGATGAGAGTCACACACACACACACACTCTCCCCCTTTCAGCATATATCTAAGAGCTCCTCCATGCACCCTCCATCTCCGAGCTGTGAAGCCACCTTCTCTTACTGTGCTGGTGATGGGCACAGAAATCCTCCTCCCCACCCGTCCTGCTGGGGGTGCTGTACACAGAACCAATTCCAGGGCAGTGCCAAAACCCCTTCCCACCTCTTCTCCCTTCCCGGGAGTCGTCAGGCCTGGCTTCTCTTGTAGAGGAATCCCGTCCAGATGTCTTTTCTCCCGGTGGATGTTGCAGCCAGAGTCCAACCCAGGCTACGTTGAGTAATTCAGCTCGGAATTCAAGGGGTTAGTTATATCCAGAGCCTGTACCCAGATACATCTTCTCCAGGGTCTGCACTTGGACCTTCATTCGAGGGCAGCGAGGGGGAATCTTTTCTTCCCATCAGCTGTATCCAAGTCCCGTTTCGGCTGGGCACACAAATCCAGATTAGATACCTCCTCCCCTTTACATGGTGATAGATTTCATGGCGCTCACTATCTGACACAAGCGCAGGGTTTATTAGCTAATTTCTCAGTGACTTCCACGCTGCCCCATCACGAAATCGTCTCCTGGATTCCTGGCCTCCTCTTTTTCTCTTGTGCCCAGGAGATGTAGTGGCACGGGCAGTCTTCTTCTGCCCTGGGAATGTATATCTGCCCATAGCTTATGAGTGGTGCAAGTAATATCACAGTAGCATCAATGGCCATGGTGCTAGGTCCTGTACAGAGTTAGGACAGTCCTTGACCCAAAGAGCTCACAGTTTAACTGGACAAAACAGAAGCAGGAAGGCACAGAGAGGGAAAGTGACTTCATGAATGGCCTAACTGGGAATACAACCCAGGGATCTGGACGCCCATTCCAGTCCCCTGCTTGGGACACTTCTCCGAATTAGTGGCCTAAACTCTACCGGTGTAATTTTGCTGAACTCAATGGTCTCCCTCCAGATTTACACCAGCATAACTGACACTAGAGTCTTGGCCCATAGTTGCCACGGAACCAGGGCCAGATTAATGCAGGGGCTTAGGGGCTGCAGCCCAGGGCCTTGGGCTAAGAGGGGCCCCTAGGGGGCAGATATGCTGGGCACCTCAAGAAGCAGAGCAGCACGGAGCCAGGGCAGGCAAGGAACCTGCCTTAGCCCTGCCGTGCCGCCAACCAGGAGCCCCCCAAGGTAAGCAGCTCCCAGCCAAAGCCTACATGCTCCACCCCATCTCACGCCCCAATCCCCTGACCCAGCCCTGAGCCCTCTTCTGCACCCAAACTCCCTCCCAGATCCCACGCCGCCACCTGCACCCCAATCCCCTGCCCTAGCCCTGAGCCCCAAACCTCTTACTGCACCCCAAGCCCCTGTCCCATCCCTGACCCCACCCCAGAGCCCACCCCCCCCAGCTTGAGCTGCACCTCTTCCCACACTCCAATCCCCTGCCTCAGCCCTAAGATCACTCCCCCATTCCAAAACCCCAGGGTCCCCGTGAAATCTAATAGCCTTGGGCCTACAGGAGAGTTAATCCGGCCCTGCACCGAACCTTCATGCATCATAATTCTCCCCCTAGCTGACCTCTGCGGAGAGATGATTCTTCAGGCTGGGGTCTCTTGAGCTGTTCCCCCATGGAGCAGCCCTGCTCTAATTCCCTTTTATGAATCCAAGACTGTTACATCTCTGGTCAGTCCCCAAAACTCATGTTGGAGGGATCAGGAAACCACCATCCTGGGCTCGCTTTATCTGTTAGGGGGACTCTGAGTCTGGCTCCAATAAACTTCAAAGTCCCCTTTGTGCTCAGCTATTAGCTGAGCTGTTTTTTCATCTTTGTTTCATCGGCGGCTCATTATTTCTGATGGTTACTGTTGCTGCTTTCTCTAATAGGCTGCTGAAAGGTCCCCTCTGGGAGAGATACCCCCTCTCACCTCCCTGCTGTTCTTGAAAAGACTCTGAGCACGAACTTTTGTGTCTCCTGGAGAAGAATTCCTAACAGAGCCTTGGCCCGAAGCATAATCCACCTCAATCAGACGGTAACATGAACAAGGACCTTCCGCCTGACCCAGCCAATTACATGCAGACGCAGCGGCTGTGATTCTGCGCTCTGTGAAGAGGTAGGCCGGGGGTGATGGGGAGCAGGGCTTTGGGATTCTGGGCTCCTCTGCAGTCTTTGTGCCCTACAAAATTGGGACATCTGGTCACCTTACTCCCTAGGTCTGCTCCACAGTCTGGAGCCATCCATAGCCCAGCGTCGTTACGCCACATTACAACCCCGTCCACTCCTGGCTCTACCCTTCCTATGCCCCCTTTGTTGGGGCTCATGGGTGGAGCCACGCGTTGTCTCCCACAACCCAACAGCGTCTGCCCTGTTGATGGCCTCTCTTTGCAGAAGTACAGGCTGAATCTCTCCCAGAATATTTCATCTCCTTTGTGCCATACGCTTCCTCCATCCTATTCTTGAAGTCGCGCATTTCTGAGTGGTGCTGACATGTAGGAATAATGGTGGCATCTTCAGATGCTTGCTGATACAGACTAACATGGCTATCCCCTTTGAAACCGTTTAAATTTTCAATCGACAATGACTTTTTGCTTCAAAATTTCCTTTCATTTCTTTAAAATGTAAAAACATTTTTAAAGGCTCAAAACCAAAACAAACAGCGGAGCCGCGCTAGACTGTTTGGGGGAAGCACAGCCCACCCCTGCTCACGATACTCGCCACCCATGCCTGAAATCTTGATTTTAAAACTTCACGTTACAGAGAATCCACCATTTACTGTAGTTCAAAGCAACAAGTGACCTGTGCCCCATGCTGCAGAAGAAGGCAAAACCTCCCCCCAAACACACACACCACCACCCACCCCGGGCATCTCTGCCAATCTGACCTGGGGCAAAATTCCTTCCCAATCCCAAACACAGTGATCAGTTTGACCCTGAGCGTGTGGGTGAGACCCACCAGCCAGACCCCTGGGAAAGAATTCTCTGTAGTAACTATGAGCCCTCCCCGTTTCCGGACATTGGAGATATTTGCTCATGGATGGACCATATGCCATTGTAGGCAACTTCAGCCCGGCCTCCCACCCCTACACTTACCAAGCTCAGCCTTGAAACAGGTTAGGTTTTTTTGTCCCCGCTGCTGGCCTAAGCCGAGTTTGGATTCCCAAGGAAAGGGCCAAATCCTTTTCTCATTTACACTGGCATAACGGAGAAGAAAATTTGATACAACAGCCCTTGGGCAGAAATGACACCTTGCAAATGTAGCATCGCCGGCAGGGATAATGGGGGACTGAAAGCAAACACCCCGGACGGGTTTTAGAAGCAGAGTTATGGGCAGGGAAGTGGTCAGGGGAAGGCACCAGAATAAAGTGGTGGGTTTTCCCAAAGAGCTGTGTCTAGAGCCCTCGGGGTCTCCCTCGGAGCAGCTGGGTACTGAGCACTGGGTCCTTATTTAGGTGTGCCGGACTTCTGAGAAAATCGGGCCCCGGTGTGCAAGATGTGCCGCCGCAGTCAACCCCACTGCGCATCTTCCTTTACTGCGGCAAACACGCAAGTCAACCATCTGAGAGAGGCAGCAGCGCGAGACAGAACTGGATTCTACCATGTCTCACGCATCAGCAACCAAGCAGTCAGCAAAGGTCCAGCAGCAGAATCTTTGCAAGGCACCAACAGCCATTAAGCACTGACCTGCCAAGGCATCTGACTGCTATTTGTGCTTTAAATCTCTCCTTTTGTCCCTGGCGGCAGAGTCCTGGGGAGGGTTTGCGGCGTTGAGGCAGGTAGGCAAAAAGCCTTTTAGACTTGTCAACGGAGCTGATTTAATTAGGAATCGGGGCAAAAAGAAGAAGGAGGAGGAAGAAGTGGGTCTATTCTCAGCAGCCTTTTGCTGACTCTCTCCATGCCCTTTCAGGCTGGAACTTTGAGACTTGACGAGTTAAAGGTGGGCGTATCAGCCCCCGTGTCGCCCCATCTCCCATATCTACAAATTAATCATTGTGTGTGTCAGTGGGGAATATAGGCAATCAATCGGCACACAATTAAGGCACGGGGACATTTTGGGTTATGGGGGAATACGCAGCAAAAAGGCTTAAGCTCAAAGATCTGTCGGTTGTTGTCAGTGCCAGAGTGCGGACACATGCAGATGGACGAGATGCTGGGGGAGAAGGGGGAGATATTGGTGAGGAAATACCTGGGGACCAATGGAAGTGCATTTGGCAGAGAATCCTGGTTTCCTCTTAGAAGCTCTATGAGTTAAAGGACAGGGCTGTAAACAGCTCCATCCTGGCACTTAACTATGCTGCCTTTAGGGACCCAGGCTGTTGCCTTTGAGTCAATTGCCACAAAAAATATCCCATTGACTTGAATGAGAGCAGGAGCAGGCCCTTAAAGAAGGATGGTGACTGTTTGGATGAGTGAAGGCTGCTGGCTGATGAGAGAGGGCAAAGCCTAAATGCCGTCTTTATGGTTTGGGAACACTGGGGTGAGATACGACATGGCACCTTCTTGGTACGGCCCTGGAGAAGGGAGGGCAAAGGTGGCTGTACACCTCTTTTCTGAGTCATAATGCTAGGCTACTGTGGAAAACAAAATGAAAACCAGCATAACTTAGAGCAACCCAGGTAGCTGCTCTATCCTACAACAGCCTCACCAGGGCTGCTCATAGCTTGCGGCCTGCTGTGGTGACCATGGCCGCATGCACGGAATTCTCCCCAAGTCCCTTTTTAGCAGCCATCCTTCTTAAGCACCTGTCTGGCTCCCATTAGGGTAGTACTGGGGTACTTTGGAATCTTTGCTGTGAGGTAGGGCAGTGCTATATCCCCCTTTTACAGATGGGAAAACTGAGGCATCAAAAAGATCACAAGACTTGCCCCAGGAAGGCTCTGGCAAAGTAGGGAACAGAACCCGAGTCTTTGGCTCACATTCCAGCCACACAGACCTTCCTCTTCTGCCTCGCCCCACATCAGCCCCGTGGCAGCAAGGGGGTGAAATTCCACCCAAGGCCTTTCTGAGCACCTGGCCATCAGTCCCCGTGAGGGTGTCTCATGTTGAGCCCTCGGAAATGGAGGCCCGTCCAAATCCCTTCGGAAAAGCTTAGCCTTGGTGCTCGGCCTCTAGGATTAAAACGGGGGGAGAGACTGGCGACTGTGACGACATTGTTGCAAACGCCAGGAGGCGAGGGTTGGCAGCATCCTAGAGCCCAGCGCGCCAACAAGCTTTGGAGCGTCACGGTCTGAAAACCAGATGTTTCAAGTCGCCCCTCTTGCTCTGCTCTAAGTCTCGGCGCTCCGTGCCCATCAGAACTTCCCTGCCCTATTATTTCGATGTATTTACATTCTCTCTCCGCATCGCTGAGTGCCGTCTATCTGGATCCAGAAGAGGCTTTTGCAAGGCCTGATTGTTCTTTCTCGCCATCAATTGTCGAATGTGGGGGAGAAGAAAAAAATATCCAAGACTCAGGACCCTTCCCTCATCGACGTGGCCAGCATCATATCTTCACCCTCTCTCTCTCTCAAAGCAAACAACGTACGAGCTGCTGCTATGACCCAGAGAGGTCCGTGGAGACCTGCAACGGCAACCGAAGAAAGCTGCTTGGAGAATCTCTCTGGACGCTGAGAACAAAGGTCTGGAATCACTTTAGCAGCCTGAAAAGGAGGGAAGCGTAGCACATGTGGATTCTGGACAGAGCTCATCAATGCCAGCTGCCCTCAGACCCTTGCAGAAGGACGACTCCCCCGAGTCCCTGCGCAGCCTCTAAGAACAATAACAAAGCTCCTGGCCCTGGATCGCACCTTTTCTGCCACGTATCCCGTCGCGCTTCGCCAAGTCAGGGAGTTCAGCCGCTCAGATCACTGGGAAGAGACCCGCTGAAAACAGACGCAAAGCCAGCTGAGAGGGATGGCGGGGCTGTGTCCTCTAGTTGCCAACGCCGAATCTCGGTGGATCTTGGTGGGGATCCGTGCGGGGGGGCCTGTACCCTTTACTGGATCTGTCCAGGAGGCAAATCCATCCCGCCACGCTGGAGGAGTCAGAAGGACTCACTGAGGCGGATGCAAGGGGAGGCAAGTGGAGCCGGCCATATTCAGGGGTAGCGGGGACCAGTGCGGACTGACGCTTCCCACCCCTAGTTCAATGAGTCCTGTGCGGCTTTGAGGGGGTGCAGAATCACCAGGGAGCAAGCTAGACTTGGCCATGTCCTGCCTCCTTCCCTGATCTGCCCCATCTCTCCTCTGCCCGGCCCTGCCTTGGATCTCCCACGCTAGAGGAGGGTGTGGAGGGAGACAACCGCTCTAGGTGTGGGAATGGCTCAGGCCCCAAAACACACACCCCCTGCCCACCAAAAGGACAGTGTGGGAAGAGCTTTGTCCCAAACTGTGCCTCTTGTTTCCAGGCGGCAGAGATGGCCCTACACCCTTAAGGACAAACCGAGCCCAGATGATCAGTGACGTCACTGGCCATTTCGGGGAGATTTCTTGTCACATGACATTCTCGGCCTCCCAGATTGTTCCTCCTAGGAGCCTGCGAGAATGGCGGGCGCATCGGCCCCTGTGCATCAGCCACAAACACAAAGCCGTGTCGGGCTGGCCTTACTGAGTTCCCAGTTCTGCTGCGCGAAGACACAGTTCAGACCTTTCCTGGCCTGCATCAGAGGCCGGTCTTGCGCCGTAGAAGGGACGTGGTAAAAGGTGCCAATTACACCGCTGACATCAGTGGCCGGTCACAATGCTCTCTCTGCTCCTGTGCAGTGGGGGATTCACCACTGGGCCAACGGGACCCTGGCCAATTCCCCACCCCGCCAGTCCAGTGCTCCTGCTGGGGATGGGGGGAAGCCCCAGCGGCCCGACCCTGCTCCCCGGCATTGAAGCCAAAAACTTAGTAAGATTCAGAGAGGCTTGGGATATTTATATGGATAACAAGAATATCCAGAGTTGTAACACCTAAAACAAAAAAATCAGAAGGGAGATAAAACCTAATATTTCAGGGCTTAAGACAACCTCTAACTGTTAGGGATAAGGATGAGGCCTTTATGAAGGGACAGATTATCCCACATCAGCCCACTATCAGCCTTCCCCTGAAGCATCTGCTTCTGGCCACTGATGAAAATAGGATCCCGGGACAAATTGGGTTGGTCCTGTCAGGCCCAGCGTAAGTTCCACCGTTTTATGATTCTTCATTTAAGATGCAAATAATTTGCAACCACAAAAGTAAAGAGATTTATGGTGGCATGTAGATCATTTTGGGACTACGTGAGCAACGTCCTTCCGAGGTCAGCGGGTCCAATATCACCCATCATTGCTACTATCCCCAGACCTGCCAGCGATGGTTGGATGACAAATCCGGGCTGGTAAAATTTCATGACAATCTGCAAAAGTTGCATTAATGTCCGGTGTCAATGCTCATACTGTAAAATATACAGGATGTGGGACAGGGCCCGGCTGACATTGCAGGGGGGAAATGTAACAGTGCCTCGCAGCTGGGGGGTGGTTTTGCACTTGAGATGTATATGCCCCGGCACACTCAAGCACACACACCGAACACAGCACATGAGGCCTAAATTAGAACGCTGATAGACTCAGCCACCTTGGCAGGAAACGGATCGATAGGGCAGCTCAGAATAGCCCAGCAAGGCTGATGATGCATTCGCTAGGGGTCACACAGACAAGAACAAGCACCTGGGACTAATTGCACTAAATAAATGGGCAATTAAGGATATTACAAGAAGACTAAAACATCCCAGACCTCTCTCTGACCCTCTTGCTATTACCATGGAAACAGCCACCCATCCAGGCAGCAGTGCTGCCGTCAGGTTTGTCTGTGCACCTGTCAGACAAGTGAAGGGTTCCTAGGCATAAAGAGCCAAGGGGGATTTCATGGGGTTGTTGGATTGAAAGAGAGGAAACCTACAGCCAGCATCTTTGCTGGAAGCCTGGCAGTGAGAGAGAGTCCTCAGCGCTGGAGGGGTCACAGCGGCATGGTTGGGTGTTCAGACCAGCTGCGGGTTGTGAGGGAAGTGGAGACTTAAGTGCCATTGTCCCAAAATCAGCTCAGCCACAGACGGGGAGTGCAAAGTTCTCCAATAGCTCGTGTGAAGTAACTGAGCAAAGCAGGGCAAGAGCAGGACTCTCTCTTGTGAAGTCACAGGCATGCAATATGGACACCTGTCCCTGTGCCTGGATACGCACCGAGCACTGTGCGGACGCCTGTCCCCGTGCCTGGATACGCACCGAGCACTGTGCGGACGCCTGTCCCCGTGCCTGGATACGCACCGAGCACTGTGCGGACGCCTGTCCCCGTGCCTGGATACGCACCGAACACTGTGCAAACACCTGTCCCCGTGCCTGGATATGCACTGATTCCTCAGCAAATGGCTGTCCCCGTACCTGGATACACACCGATCCCATGGCACACACCTGTCCCCGTACATGGATATGCACTGATCCCTTGGCAGATGGCTGTCCCCATACCTGGATACACATCGATCCCTAGACAAACATTTGTCCCTGTGCCTGGATACAGGCAGACGCCAGTCCCCATGCCTGGATACACACTGATCCCATGGAAAACGCCTGTCCCTGTGCCTGGATACTCACTGATCCCTAGGCAAACATTTGTCCCCATGCCTGGATACACACCGATCCCATGGCAGACGCCTGTTCCCATGCCTGGATGCACACCGATCCCTAGGCATATGCCTGTCCCCATGCCTGGATACGCACCGATCCCATGGCAGATGCTTGTCCCTGTGCCTGGATACACACTGATCCCTAGGCAGAAGTCTGTTCCCATGACTGGATACACACTGATCCCATGGCAGACACCTGTCCCCGTGCGTGGATATGCACCGATCATTAGGCATATGCCTGTCCCTGTGCCTGGATACATACTGATCAATCGAGACACCTGTCTCAAAGCACACTGGTCACTGATAATTAAAGAGAAGACTGAGCTCAGGTCCAGGTTGAACTGTCCTGTCGAGCAGACCAGGAGCCAGACTCTCATAGCCCTGCTGACACTGGGCAGCACCATAGACCACGAGTCCCACTGAAATCACAATGGACGTAAGAGCCCCAGCATCTGCTGTGAGCAAATGCAGCCCAATCCTGCAAGTGCTGAAGGCCCTGAAGTCCCACGGACTTCCATGCAAGTGGAAGGTCCTCCAGCCCAGCTCCTCAATGGAATTCAGGCACCTCACTCCCACTGCTTTCCATGAGTTAGGCACCTAAATCTCTTTGAGGATCGGGACCAAAGCCCTGGTAGGATGGAGCTCTCGGGGGTTTTGTGGGGGAACGGTTTAAAAGCGTCCCTGGTGAAAGGTGTCAGATGGACAATCGCGAGACCGAAGCCCTCTGTCCGCAGAACGGGGACAGAGGGCCTAGCCCGGCCCTCAAGGGATCTCATTACGGGGTCAGTCCCCACGGCCTCTCCATGGAGCCTGGCCACGAAAAAGCCGTGGAGCCTAGTCATTGCCCGTGGTGGAGGTGTCGCTCGCGGCACGGACACCACGCACAGCAAACGACGACCAATCAGTGCACAGGCGCCGCCGGGCAGCTGCCACCGAGGGCCAAAGAAACCCACCAGGGCTCCCCAACCAAATCAGACAGACACAAGCCGGAGAGATGGGTTTTTTGGCAAGGAAAGGCCTCGGTTTCCTGCCTCGCCACCGGCGGGCTGGCCTGGGAGCGGCTGCGTTCCTTCCAACGCTTTCTGGTTCCAAATGGAAATGCTATTAGAGCCCCTCTCCGAAGGGGGCTGAGCCGTGAGTGCAGCGAGGAATAAATATAACATGAACGCCAGCATCCAGCCATTGATTCCACCCCATCCCCGCACGCCGAGTTCATTTGCGCTCTTTAATGGGTTGTTTTCTTCCTGCGGTCCCAGCTGCCTGATGCTCTCACGGAGGCTGTTTTAATAATTAGCTTGGGGTTTTCAAACCATGCTGGAATTGCAGATGGAGCAACAAACCCTCATTTACTTGACAAAAGAATCTGAGTCAGGCAAGGGAAAGATGCTTTTTAATCATCCCCACAATACCTCTCCTCCCACCCCCGAGCAGACTAGGAGAGAGAGAGAGATGCTCTGAATATTCCCAGAAAGGGCAATACCAAGGGAAAGCTCCATTCTACCCGGAAGACACCTGAAAAACCCAGGAGTTGATCCTGAAACCGCCCACCCACAAGCAGCAAAAGCCTTAAAGAGGCCAAGAGCGGAGTGGGCTGTAGAGACTGGACTCCCTTTAGAAGTAACCCTTCCAGATCAGCGTATGAAACTGTCTCTCTCCACCTCACTGTCCTCCTCCAAACCGGCCTTTGCTGGGAGGCCTATCAAAACCAGAGAGTGGGGTGAGCGGAGACCATCACGCTGCTCTGCCTTGTCTCATTGACCTCCCCAATCTGTCTGCCTGTAGCCCCCCACGGTCTCTTGTCTTATACAGTACTAAGACTGTAAGCTCTTTTGATTCTGTTTGGACAGTGCCTAGCCCATTCGGGTGCTATCATCATCATCAACCTGCCACGGCGGCCTACAATATCTGACCATCGTCCAAAATGATGGACAAACATTTGAGAGAGAGAGCGTCTCTCTCGCCAACAGAAGTTGGTCCAATAAAAGATATTCCCTCCCGCACCTTGTCTCTCTACTATCTGGGGACCGACACGGCTCCCGCAACACTGCATGCAAACGTTGTGTTTGTGTCTTTCTAAACAAGATGCCTTGGGCCATACTGGGTGAGATTCTCTGGCCTGTTTATGCAGATCAGGTGAGCTGATCATCACAGTCCTTTTCTGGCCTTGCAAACTGTGAGTCTACGAAACTGGTGGTGCTCCAGGATTCTTTTCTGGAGCGTAAACAACTCTAACAACAGCCTCAGTTTTGAGATTCTGGCGTCAGTAACTGGCCACCGCAAAGGTGAGGGAGAAGATACATCTGCGTACAGGGAATTTTGAGGTTCAGATGAGTGATGTCCCTCAAAACAAGGGAATTTTTTTTTCCTTTTCGGAGAAAAAGGAAAATCTCCTCAGAAGTAATGTAAGATTATGAGCAGGCATCTCTCCCAACATGCTTTGCAATGACAGGCCACACCTAGTGCAAAGTCCAAACTCACCCCCTTTCCTGGAGTTACAGCAGTAGCTAGAGATCCCAACCAAGACTGGGACCCCACTATGCTAAGTGTTGTACACACACACAATAATACTTGGCTCTTCTATAGTGCTTTATATCAGCAAACTGCAAAGCTCTGTACAAAGGTCAGCAGCATTATCCCCATTTTACAGCAGGGGGAACTGAGGCACAAAGCTGGGATGGTGATTTGCCAAAGGTCACCCAGCAACACAGTGCCAGGAATAGATCCCATGTTTGATTGCAGCATGGACCCACCCGAAGGCACATACTTAACACTTCACTAAAAAGATGAACCAGGGTCTGGCTGGGAGTCGGAAATCGGAACCCATGTCCCCATGCTGGAGCTAGGTAGAGACCTTTAATGGACAAATTCAGCCACTGAGAGAGAAGGCAGTGAACACAAAATCCAGCTATCGAAGTTCATCTGGCAGATGCTCCCGTGGTAAACACAGCACTGTTTACAGGCATTTTATGGCTTCGAGTGGGATCATGAATTGCTTGTATTGCTGATGCAGTTAATTGCGGAAGGGCTGGATGCTTGTGGGGATGAGATGCCAGACGCAGGTTAATATCAAGTGATCCCAACAAAGTCCACGTGCAAAACTAGGCTTCTATAAAGGCGACACTGAAGGGACTCAAAATGGCCCATTCTTACTGTGTGGTTGGTGTCTCTCGCTCGCTCTCTCTCTCTCTCTCTCTCTCACACACACACAAATAATCTTCCCCTCTTTCTCCCATCATTGTGTAGATCCCCTTTCTCTCTCTTCCCCCTCTCTCATCTGCCTTGCGCTCTGTTCCTCTCTTCAGGGCTTGCTCTAGCACTAGACGGGTTCTTCCGGCTCTTCTTACACATATGTACCCCTTGGGCCAGGCAGCACCTGTGGTACGCCCCGTTCCCAAAGCAGCCCAATGAGGTGGGGGAATGCAAAGGGGCCCAGATGTGCACTGTAATCGATCTGCAACGAGAAACAGCTGGAGGGATGGGAGAGCGATTAGCAATGGAAGGGAGTGGGAGAGATAATGAAGTGGGGGGTCGGGGGGGCAGGTGCTGGAAAGAAGAGTGGGAGCTTTCGGAAGAGAGACACCTGCAATCTTTGCCAGCACTAGCCTGGGCCTTCTTGCTGCTGTCAGCAGACAATTACCAGCCATTAGGGCCATTCTTGAAGCGGAACAGGGTTTTAATGCAGCCCATTTCAGATCCCTGGCCTCTTCGGCGGGGAATGAAACTTTGTTAACCGGCGATAGGAATCTGGAAGTGGCATTAAAGCGGGGAGGCCAGAATAACACTACCCAGATGCTGCAGGCTCCCTCCCAGGCCTTTATTGCAACACAAGGCCCAGATCCTCCTCCTTACAGGGCTCTGCTTTTCCATCCGACAGCCCCAGAGCCACGTGGGATGCAGGTATAAGGGCAGCATGATGGCGCATCAGAGTGGGGGTGGGTGGCGAGGAAGCAGGATGGCCAGAGCGCAGCCTAAGAACTGCAGGATTCTTAAAGGGCACTACCTCCTTGCTACAACGAGGTGGAACAGGGTGGGTCAGCAGGGGGCGCTCTTCCCTCTGCATCAGCAGGGTACTGTTGCATTGCTGTGCCGAACCATCCTCCAGAGGAGACATAAAATCAAGCCCTGGACCCTTTCAAGGAGCATGTAAAAGCCAGAGAGTTAACTCAGGTGCCCTGACCAAATTCATCCCTAGCATAAATCTTTCCATGCTATTTTCTTAGCTAGCCCTTGGCATGGGAGCATGTCCCAATGCTCCTGGAAGGCAGGAAAGTGCACTCTCTCTCTTTTACAGCTTAGGGCAGCAGGTACATGAAACATCTTTCCTAGGCTCACAGGGGAAGCTTGTGGCTGAAGTAGGAATCAAACCCAGGTCGTGTGAATCTTAGTCTAGCACATTATCCCCTAGGGGCTGGGCCACACTGTTCTTGGCCCAAGACCATTAAATCAGTGATTTAGTTAAATTGGTGCCAATCCCTAACGTGGAAACATTTACACCAGTGTCAAACTGTTTATAGAAGTTTAACTCATGTGGGCGTAAGCTACACGGATACAGGCAGTTTCAAATCAGGATTAGTGTGTCCACACCCGAGGGGCTTGCACCGGTTTCATTAAATTAATTAAATCAGTGTAAGTGTGTAGACTAGCCCTAGGCCAACTTTCTTCTCATTCAATCACACCAAGTGTCTGGAAATAGACATACCCGAGTCAGCTACAATCCAGTGAGCTCGGATCCTGAAGCACAGAAGCTGGCTAGCCTGCCAAGAACTCTGAGTAATTTACCTGGGCAGCTAACCTGCACTGCCGCAGGTCAATACTCCAGTACCCAAGATGAACTCCAGGGGAGTAATGCTACATTCTGCTCTGCTCAGCTAATATAAATCCAGAGTGACTTCAGTAGAATTGCTCCAGATTTACTCTGGTGCAACAGAGAGAGGGACGTAGCCTGGGAATTCTTCTTCACTTCTTGTCCTAAACCGTTGTTCGCTGCCACGTCCCATCCCAGAGGCGGGTACAGTTTCTCGATATATCCCTTACCTCCTTCATGAGGGTGTTGCGAGGCACAATTCTTTACTTTACAAAGAGCTCAGGACAAATTTTCAAAAAGTTTTAAGTGACTGAGTAGCCTACGTCCCATTGACTTCAGTTCCAGACACACGCCCTTATTGCTATAATCGTGAATAATTTAAGTATAATTAATAATATGATCCATTATTTGTATTCTGAGAGCACCTAGAGACTGTAAGTGCTAGGTGCTCTACACACACACTGGAGAGGGGGAAGGGATAAATGCAGAGAGGAGAGGGAGGAAGGGGGATATACACAAGGACGGGAGAAAGAGGAACGAGTGTGTGCGTATGCGAGATCAGCAAAGAGAGAGAAGGGATGGATGCAAACTTTACTTAAATCTTCACCGCTTTACGGCGTACGTTATGCAGTTACTTTCCATTGATTTCAAGGGAGTTAGGCCCCTAAACTACTCAGGAGCTTTTGAAAATCCTACTAGTCACTCATCTGCATTCTTAGGCTGCTAAAAACCTTTGAAAATCTGGTCCTACGTCACTTTTGGAAATTAGACTTAAACTCGTAGGCACTTTGGAAAATCTTTCTCCTCCTGTCAGAGGGGGCCATATTAGCAACTCCTGTTATTATTTATTTACTTGCTAACTGTTGGATGATGACAAAAGCTGGGCAGCTGCAGGTTTTATTGCCAGTGAACTCTGCCAAAAAAGCAATTTCTATTCCTCTCTCAAGGAAGAGGTAAGTAGAAAACGTCAGGCTGAAAATGCCTCCGGGTGGGGACAGCATCCTTATTTGGCCCTCCCACAGGTCCAAGCACATTGGTGTTTAACAAATAACAACTGATATACAGAAATACCATGGCTATGTGTGATGTACTTGTAATAATGTCTATAGCAGCTCTCATCCAAAGATCTTAAAGTGCTTTGGAGACACCAGAAGACAGTTCTGCACCTACAATTTAAATCAGATTTTCAAGTGCAAAACTCTTATGAAAATCTGACTCCTCGTAATAAAATGAAATAAAATAAAATAATAAATATTTATGATCTGTCTTCCGGTAGTACCAAGAGAAGACCACCAATCAAGAGTCATTGTTCTAGGCACGGTACAGACACAGAATTGAAAAGTCGGCTCCTACTACAAAGAGTTTACCCCATTCACAGCTGGGGAAATTGAGACACAATGCGACTTCTCCAAATTATCTTAGACTGAGGGCAGAACAGTCCAAGGGCAGGTCTAAACTACCTGCCGGATCGGCGGGTAGCGAGCGATCTATTGGGGTTGATTTATGGCATCTAGTATAGTGACATACATTGAGTGACATACGTTTTCCTGGCATAAGCGCTCACGTGCACAACACTGTGTCAGTGGGAGATACTTTCCCACCAACATAGCTACCACCCCTTGTTGAGCTGGTTTTATTATGTCGACGGGAGAGCTCTCTTCTGTCAGCATAACATGGATACACAAGCGCTCTTACAATGACACAGCCTTACTGGTACAGCTGTAAGCTTGTAAGTGTAGACATGTCCTTAGTAATATCATACAGATGACTCATAACTTTACATGTAATGCTGCCAAACATATTTTACTAGGACAATAATGATCAGCAAATTATGAGTTTTCAAATGACACCTCACAAGGCATACTTCTGTACAAAATTGATCATAGCCTTGTAAAAGGGGTGAACATAGGGGTACAGCCTGCCACAGCTGTTCTAACCACTGGACTACATCATGCCTACTACAGAGTAGTTGCAGCCATTATGCTCTTGGCCACTCGCCAGCATGGCTGTGCTTGGGACACTCCAGTCTCAAAGCCAAAGAGAGGGCTGTAATGTAATGAATAACTCCCAGGAAAGCAGCTCTTTACTATGTATGTTGGACAATCATTAAACATTTGCTTGCTGGTGCAGGGAAAACACCTCCTCCAGAGCCTGTGTGGCTATTAATTTTCTAAAACACACAGTATGTTATTGCTGTTATAAACCAGGACTTTGCTGTGTCTGCAGGCCCTGGAAATTAGTCACTGCTGCAGTTAACAACCACTGGGTTCACTCGTTAATTGCCCTACCTCTGGCTGTTAAATAACCAACCGGTCGTTAACTCCTGGTAAAAAGGCAATTAGTTGGAGAGGGGATGGATTAAAGGTGCAATGATAACATGGGGAAGGATGAGCACCAGAGACAGCTGGTTTTGAGGGCAACCTGCAGTGCTCTTCTCAGACAGGAAATTCATGCCTGGTCTCTTATAGAGCACAGCTAGAAAGGGGACGCAGCGTTCGGGGGAGCGAGGAAAGAGACCACAAAGTCTGAGCGTCCCTATGGAGGGCTTGATCCGGAGAGGTGGCATGGACCAAGTGGACAGGGCACTAGCCTGACAGTCCGGACTCCTGGGTTCTATTTCTGGCTCTGTCCGGGACTTTGAGCAAGTCACCTGCCCCTCTTACCCATCGTCTGTCTGGTCCAAACTCTTCCGGACAGGAGCTGTCTCCTACGCTGTGTGTTGTGTCCTCACGGCACTTGGAAGGTGTAAGTGCAGCACATGTAGACATAGCCCAGTGGGCTTTGCATAAGCTAGCCATGCTAAAAATCACCGTGAGGCTGCAATAGCACAGGCAAGCTACCCAAGTATGCATCTCGGCTGGATTTGTACTCAGATGGCTTCACAGCTGTTAGATAGATACCTCTGGTATTTCTGCACATGCTGATGGCCACTCAGACAGATCAGTGTACGGCCATGACCCTTCACAATGGAGCCCTGATCTCAGTGCGGGGGGCCTTTAGGTGCTCCTGTAATACAAATAATATTAATGAGCCCAAGTTAAGAGGAGTCTTTCAGCAGTAAGCTTTTGATCAGGCCTTTAGAGAGGGAACATGGTCTAGGAGTTAAAGAACAAGGTGGAGCTCTAGAGATCCACTGACCTTAGGCATTCGTTTCCATCTTCCCATTTGTATTGACATTGACCAACCTAACAAGGGGACTGTGAGACTTAATTAGTTTATGTCTGTATAGCACTTTGAGATTCTTCGGGGGGGAAGTATTAGCTAAGAGAATGTATTAGGTTCATTGTTCTTGCCACTGGATGATCTCAGTAAAAATGTGGTCCACTTACAAGCCAAAAAAAAAATAAAGAATACACATCAGTTCTCTTCCATTTGAACATCTATCTGGGTTCTTTCTGCTCCAGACAGTTTGCCAGGAATAACAGTACTGCAGTCAGAGCATAGATGATGTATGAAGCGAAATGAAATCTACCTCATTCTCCTGTAGCCACTTGGGGTCTGAGCCAGTCAGGAAGGAGAGAGGACTTGGACAGACATTGTGCGGCATTCATATCTATGTCACCAATTGTTGGTTCCTTTGAAATCTCAAGTTTTAGGCCTTGCATTACGAACTCGTCACGCCTAAGCAGCAGCTCACATTTTGAGAACCATCTACGTTCTTCAAAAGTCCACGGATGCAGCTCCACGGAACGTCGACATGTTTCCGGCCGGGAAATCGCCATTCCGCTAGCATCCCCGGAATAGCAAAGGCCGCGGAGCAGAAAACTGCCCAAAAGGCAACAGGTAAAAGGACGGTTCAAAACCTCACTGAAAATACCAAACAGCACTAACATCTACAACACACACAGCGTGCGTGGCATTTACACCAGTCCCTCTTGTGCTGGCTGTGGTACAGCCCACACCCCTGTGATGCTAATCTGCACCTGGCACACTGCCCCGATGTGCGGGCTAAAAAGGAAGGGCAGAAGCTGGAGCAGGCCCTGTTGCGCACGTATCGAGTAATTTTCCCCTAGCACTTGCAATAATGCATCAGTGCAGTATCACTAGGAGATGGGAGACCTGGGTTCTAATCCCTCCTCTATCACAAGCTTCTTCTGTGACCTTAGGGAGGCCACTTCACCTCTGTTTGTCCATCTCCAAAATGGGGATAATCAAACCCATCTCCCAAGCTATATTCACTGATAGTCATGAAGCCCTTTGAGATACAGAAGGTGCCACACAAATTTCGTTGTTACTCCATGTGTGTAAGTCCATTCTACATGCGCCCGAAGCAGACCTGGTGGCACTGGGCCATGTGCTTGTTCATGCCCGGCTGTGTTTATGCCCACGCTGGCTCTCCTGCCTTCGTGGGTCTGCGTTGCTTCCCTTGCGGGCGCTGCTGTGTTCTATGTTGGAAGAGGCTGTTTGAACATTCGCTTTAATTACAGGCTGACAGTTTGAGTCAGAGGAGCCTGAATAGCAGCAATTGAACTATATTTATCCTCCAGCCACAAACACTGGGAAAAACGTCGCTGTCTGGGGAACGGGGGATTCTGGAGTGGCAGCAGGTTGAATCCTGCTTCTCTTTGCCATTTGAGGAAGGAGTCCTCCTTTCGTTTTCTGTTCGCACACGGCCTTCTCTGCCGCAAATCTGACAGCAAGAGAGGCTGGATGTTGTAGTATTGTCGCTTTCTGAGCTGGTCTCCCTGGTAGCAGAATTTAGGGTCAGATCCATGGTGGAAGATTCTCATGCTCTAGAATCTATTTTCATTATAATGTTCTAGAATTCAACCCTCTTAGTCATGCTCTAGAACATGTAAACAAGCCTGACCCATAGTAATGCTTGAGAACCGAACCCACATCTTAATATTCTAGAATCCATAGGTGCCAGCTTTCTAATTTTTGGGGGGTAATGGGGGTAATGGCTTGTTAGGCCAATCCACCATGTGCAGCTCACAGGGATGCCAAGTCAGAGCCTGCTAAGAACAGGTATCGGCGGTTCCACTCTAGTCCACTTACCTTCCAAGGCTAACGAGGCTGGATACTTGGATTCCTTTTCCTGGACAGACTTGCCTAAAGAGGCTAACTGAGCCCTGTCTGCCTTGGTTTAAAAACAGAGTTTCCCATCTCCCCTGTACAGTTGGTTCCTGGCACTTTACTGCGTAATATTCAGTGGGACCCTTCTGGGTTTCCCCAAGATGGGCCACTCCCATCCACCCTCCAGGGGGCGCTCCTCTACACTGCTGTCTCCAAGCACAAGGATAAGGCCACCTCTAAATGACAGGGGATGGGAACCAGATTCCCATGTGGGCAGGGCCATCCAGTCAAGCTACGTCGTGCAACAGGCTTATATCCTGAGTGATTCAGGCCCTGGATTAACCCCAAAAAACGGGGACTTCTGGAGCATCATCGCTCCGTGTAGCGGGACACCGGGGTCTTCCCATTGCTCGAATGCTCTGGTTCCGAAGCAGCATTTTCGAGCCTTGTCACCCAGCTGAGGCCAGCGCTCTGGTGAAGAGCGGGCTGCACTATGCAAGATGGTCAGAGATCAATGACTGTCTTTATGGCTGACTGACAGGGAAATACATCTCCAGGGTCACTTGGCAACAGGCGTTCAAATTCTCCAGAGTTTGCAAATTTCATGCCATAAATTTTTCCTGGGGTGGACTCTGGGCAGCATTGTCCCAAAGAGACGAACTTGGGATGGTGGGGAAAAGGGAGCCTTTTGTTCGAGGGGCTCGCTGCTCCAGCCATAGATAGAGAAGTCTGGGCAGCACTGGCCTCCCAGTGCAAACACAATGGGCCACTTCTTGAGTGTGAGGCCAGAGCTCAGTCCAGTTGAGGTTTTGCCCCATCTAGGAATGTCTCTTCTGAAATAAACCAGATTGCCGCACAGAGTCCCGATTCAAAGCAGCAGTTCAGCATGTGTCCGCTCACTTTACAAGCCCTCATCTGTCTGAAATCCCATTGTCAGCACTCGGGGAAGGGTGCACAGATCTTCTTTTGGTTTGGGGTTTTCTCAAAGGCTTAATGTTCTATTGGCGAGGGGGTGAAAAAAGGAGGGTTCGCTGTCATCAAAAACCAAAATATCCCCTTCCTTCCGTGACGGTGATTAAAATCATTCTGAGATTTGTCTAGCCCTTGGCTGGCTCCTTCTGATATTGAGGTTGGAAAAGCGCAGGGCTGTGCCGGTTGCCAATGAACAGATAATCAGAAAGCGTGTTTGGTTTGGTACGGATGAATTAAATGGGGAGAAAAAACCTACAAAGCTGGCTGATGGGTTTGTAGCAAACGACTCCGCAGCTCAGCAGAGCTATTTGCTCTCTTGCTGAAGTGAGCAACTATTTCAGCGCCCCCAGTTGGAAAGGGAAACGAAGGCGTGGAAGGTTTTGATCGCTCCCGGAGCTGCTGAGATGCTGCCTTGCAACCTCGTTAAACAAAGACACCCAACCCACAAGTCCCAGCCCTGGTAAAATGGGTCGTTCAAGAACAGCGGATGCTACAATCCCGTGTATCTTTGGTTGCTGCTAGGGAGACCCTGGTCCCGTGTTGCAGCTGCTGGACTAAATCTTGACGTCTTTACTCACTATTTACTCAGGGTATAATCAATGTTACCCTGCCCCTTGGGGCGCAAAATGCTGCCAAATCAACTTCGGAGAGTTTAGCGTCATCGATGGGTCAGGATGGGTGGGGTTTACATGGCCACCTGTATACTAGGAACCAGGTAATCACTTCACATTGGCTACCAAACTGCTGTCAGGCTCTTTGGGCAAACAAGGGGATCACGGATATAAACTGCCAAGCCCAGAGGTGCCGGGGCTCAGACCTGGCTCAAATTAAGCCCTGCCTAGAGCAGAAAGCTTCCCCGCGGCCACTCCTGATTCACTGAAAAATCCGGTGCTGTGTTAAAAGAACTCTTGAGAACGGGAAAGGAACAAGGAGAAGACAAAGCAAAGAGAGGGAGAAAGAAGCTTTGCAAACATGGCAGGAGGGTGCATTGAAGTTAAATGTTTAATGCGGGCTTTAGCGTGTGTTGTCATAACCTTCCAAATATCACCGGGAGACAAACATCAATTAGCAGCTCCTCAATTGCACGGTAATGGCTAATTACCAATTGGCCAGGGACTTTGCTTTAGCAACACAGACACTCAGCAAGCACAAAGAAATGTAGGACCCATTCTGTCACTTTATATGGTGTGCGCCAAAACCCCAAAGCAGGTCCCCAGGGAACATCTGCAAAGCTGGGCGCTGGCAGTCATCCAATAAGCTAAATTGACATGGGCCCAGGTTCATGGGCACCCAAAGCCGGGGGCTTTATTTTGGGGGGGGGGAGAGACCTGAGCCTCCTTCCCCGTCATACCAGTGTAAATCAGTCGTAATTCCTCTGTGAGCAATGGGCTTGCAGGGTTGTAAACCCCGAGTAAGTGAGAGGAGAATTGGGCCCGTAGAATTTAAAGATGGGAAGTCCTGCTCCCTCTCCTTGCAAATGGGGGAGTCATCTTCCCCACCACAATACACACCATTTCAGTGGGAGTGAAGCAGCTAGATACCCTTGGGGACCTGGGGCTAAGTGACTTGCCTGAGGTCTCACAGGAAACCGGTGGTGGAACAGATAATTTAACGTAGGTCTCCCCAATCCCAGGCTGGCATTCTAACCACTAGGCCAGCTGTCCTCTCTGCAATGAGAGTCCTTAAACCAATGCAGCTTCAAAATAGGCCTTAAGTAGAGCCCAGGCATTGCACTGGAACGCTGCAACGGGGTGCATTTCCCTCTAAGGGTTCTGATTCCAGCCCCCCGACTTCCAGAGGGCAGATTTCAACTCTCCCTGGCAAACTCACAGAGCCACACGGCCCCTCTCCCATGGAAAGCTGGAGTGCTGACCTGACATTCACCTGAGCTGCTGACCCCCAATTAGAGGGGAAGCACTGGGTGAGGGGAGATTTTGGGCTTCTCTCCGCAGCACCCCTCCTCCCGGTCACAAAGCAATGTGTCAGCTTCTCAAGCAGGCGTCAGTCCTGGCTGAATCACCCTTGAGACATTCCCCGGACAATAGGCCCATTTTCCTGCCTCCTAGCCGGCGCTGAAAATACAACAGGGTCCATGCTCTCTCTGGAGTGTGTCACCGGATCGTGACCCAGGAGAGAGAAAGAGCGAGACAAAGAGAGGACGACGGCTCCCACGCTGCTCCCGACAATCATCGCACCGCGCCGCAGTTGGAGGGGTCTGCCGGAAATGTCAAGGCGTTCACGTCAGGCAGGAGCTGACTGCCACATGACAGATCGGCGGTGATCCATCCCTCGCTTCCTCACCACAACATCAGGCTCTGACCACGTCAGCCTGTAAAATGCCACCCTTCCTCCTCTGGCCGGGATGTCGGGCAATTTCATGCGGGATAAGGGTCGGTTTGATCAGAGACGGGTCCAAACCCAACGGCCTGTAGCCTATGAGATGCTTCCTCCTGCTGGGATAAGGATGTTGGGTGAGGAACGGCTGGGAAGAAATCTCCCCCTGGGAGTTATTGCTCTTGTTTTGACCCCTAGTTGGTGCAGGGGTTTGGGGGAGAAAGAGGATCCAAGAGCAGAACAGATGTCTACAGGGATTTGTTCCTGTGTATGTTGTGTCACTGCTTGGGATTGGGATATTATGGGAGAAACAGTTAAGTATTCTTAATTATTATTATTCAACCTGTTATTTACAGCAGTGCTGACGGGCCAACCAAGAATGGAGCCCCAATGCGCTAGATGCTATACAAATACTGTTTAAGCCCAAAGTGCTTTCAATGTAAGTAGCACAATGCGGTTTATTCCATGTATTTGCTGGCTAATCTAGCCATCCCCTCCATCCTAAACCCATTACCATGCAGTCTGAGTATCTCGCATGGGCCAGATCCTTTAGCTGGTGTCAACTGCCATGGCTCCAACCAAATCAGCTATGGTGCTTTACACCCGTATAATCTGTCGCTGCCCCTAATGCTCTTTTCCTGAGGAATTTCTCCCCATTCTTAGGGGTCGGAAAGGGGTGTGCATCATCATGTTCACACACATACTGTTGACTTCTTCTCTCTTTGCTGAGCCAGTTCAAACTTGCTAGGGATAGAGTTTAACGGGGATGGACCTGTGTGGATAGAAAGAAGAATCACAGCAGAGGTCACATTTCACCCCTTGTATGTGGCTCCAAAATGGGACAAGCCAGCAAACGTTGCACACGTCCCAGGCCCGCTCCAGGCAGCGCTGGCTTTGCATAATAAAAAAAAAAAAAGAAAAAAAGAAAAAAAAAAAGGCATGAAAACTCCAGGTTTCCATGAGACAACAGAGATTTCTGCAGGAACAAGAAACGCTGGTTCGTAGGGAGCTGGAAAGGGTGGGAAACTGCTCCAAACGAACCGACAAGCAGATCCACACTCGGGTCTGCACTGCAAAAGGCTGAAATTCAGCCCAGCGAAGAGGTCGACCTACTGGTTGAATTCCACCCTGCATGAATCTTGCAGACATCTGAAAGGGTGCATCTCTCCTGGTGTTCATTGCCTTGACTTTGTCGCCAATAAGGGATGTTGATATTAGATTAGGCGCAATCAGATAGAAACCTAGTAGGGCCAAAGGCATTCCTGGGGAAACGCCACTGAGCTATATGAAGTTACACCAAGAATAAACTGGGAGTCTGTTGGTTCTGTCCCTGCTTAGGGTGAATAGAAATCTCCCAGATATGAGTGGCTGTTGTTGGGGAAATAGCTAGGTAGACATTCCCTGTATTCTATCCCAGTGTTTAAGGAGTCTGGGTATCCCAGCTGTTCTGGGACTATCGTTGGTAGCACGGAGAGCTCACAATTATTCATTTCCTTGAGGTTTCTAACGCTCTGATTTTGCTTGGGTCCGCTGGGGACCCTCCCCTGACTTCAAGGATTGACACCAGCATGAGATCAGAACAAGGCCTGCAGAGTTCCAAGCCTGGTGATTTTGGTTTAGCCCGTGGCTGTAAAGTCGTTTCAGAAGCCTGGGTGTTATTCCCTAATGACAGTCCCCTGCCCTCCCCTCTCCCATTCCCCTAAGCAAACTGATCACGAGCTCCCTGCGGCCAATCTTTTCATGATCATTAGAACAGACATGCACCGTGCTGCTTCCCCCGCTCCCAGGGCCTCTGGCTGGCCCAATGACTCAGTTTCCCCAATAAGTGGGTTGTTGGAAACCTAGAAGGAATTTCAATCCCTTGGGCAAGGGCCTTGCTCTCTCCAGCCTGGGGGATGCGACACCACAACGATCTATAAACACCTTTGCGTCCCCTTCTTATTCCGCCGACGTTTCCGCTTCCCAGTGCTGTCGAGGTAGAAAAGAGCCTTTTATGAGCTTGGGAGACGGGCTGCCAGATCCAAGGCCACGTTTCCCAAACATCTGCTCCGCGCAGCTGGGCTCCGCAAGGGGCTTTGCGGGGGTTTCGGGGGCGGGCAGGTGCGTTTTCGTAAAGGAAACCGAAATAGATGCGTGGCCGGAAGCGGGATCTGCCGTGAACTGTTCCTGGAGCTCCGGGGCTGGAGGCCGAGGGGATCCTTACTACGTTGCGCTTTCAGACGCGCGGGACCCCCTGCAGTTCACAGCCTTCACATCTGCTCCACTCTCCCTGGATACTGCAAGTTGCGGAAGAGGAGCTGGCGGGCCGTACGTCAGGCCCAGCTGTTTTTCGCCAGTTGGGGGCCACACACAGACTCTCTCGGGCTGTTTGCAAATAACGTTGGCCTGGCTCACCCTACCAACGATCCTCCGTTGTGCGCAGGGCTGCCCCGTGCGAGCGCACCAACGGGGGCCGAACCTGCAACAAAAAGTGAGCAAGGGCTAGCGAAGGCCGGGAGTGAAGCGCCCACCTTTCTCTCTCTCTCCCCAATTCCGGCAGAGCCCGATTCAGCTCTCCCGTACGGGGGTGTAAATCTGGAGGAATACCGCTCCCGCCAATGGAGTTACGCTGGCGTAAGACTGGAGGGAGTGAGAGGGGGCTCAGGTGTACAGCGCACGTCCATGCGAGTGCCCCATGTCCCCGTGATCGGCTAGTGCTGGCCCATGGGACACTGAAAGGAGCAGCTTTACGTTGGCTGCATGGCTGTGTTTGTGGCATAACGCAGCGTGTACACGCCCATCCCTTGTGCACACACAGGAGTGCACGGGCGCGTGCACGCAGCCTGCGCACGGGCAGGCCTTCACCAAGCACGAGCCGGCTTCCGCCGAAGTCAGCTGGGAATTTCGCCCTCAGCATCAGTGGAAACGAGATTCGGGCCATTTGATGTGCGCACGTGAAACCCGCCCGGGGCCAGAGCCCGTCCAGATGAAGCCAACGGGGCCACGGGGCCGGAGAGCTGCTTTGGATTCGGCCCACCGCGCCCCACTCACACGACCATGGCACGCCCCGCCTAGGCGGGCGTGAATATGCACGGAGCCTGAACAGTAACACCGCCCAGCCCCCGCACAAACTCAGCCTGTTCAGCTCAGCGGCCTTGGCGCTTTGTGCATGACGGGGACACGGGCAAATCCAACCCTCATGCCACGGGCCCTGGTCCGTGCATCGTTATTTTTGAGGACGGCAGCGGCTGTTCCTCCTTGTGTGAGGCGGGAGGGGGGGAATCAGGGAGCGTTCTCAGAGCACAACGGAGCACCCCTCTCGCCTTTGATAAGTAATTACTGTGCCCTGAAGGCAGGAGTCTATTTTTTCCAGCCCTTCGGCCACGTTCATTCACCCCATTCTCCGCTCGGCTCCGTTTAACTCCCCCTCTGCCCGCTCTGCAGGCACTGCCATGGCTACTGAAGCGCTTTTGTTCGGGGACACAAAGCAGGAGAAGGTCACACCACACAAAAGAGCCCACAAGGCTGGCTTTCACCCACAGCCGCGTGTCCCCCAAGCCCGCGTTCTGGCGTCTGCCGGGGCAGGGAGAAGCCAAGGCCAGCGGCTTGATCAGGAAGCTCAGGGAACGCTGGTGCTCGTGCAATGCAAGCCAGGGTGGCAATACAGTGGGGATGCCCAGTGCCAGTATGGGGTAAAAGGGCCTTTGAGTGAATTAAACTTGTCTGTCTTCCTGGCTCTCTCTCCAGGCCACTTCCTGCTCTAAAGCTCCAGGGCAACAAAATCCTTAGTATTTATTATATGTATTAGATGTGCCAGGACCTCACTGTGCTAGGGGCTGTACAAACACAGAACAATGGCACCAGGTCCTCCCAGCCTGAACCCAGCCAGTGCCGTGCCAAGAAAGTCAGGGATCCGTCCCGCTCCCCGAGAATTCAAAGGCAAAACAGCAGGTGACGTCACCGGAAGCAGGATGGCCCATCTGGCTATGATAATATCTAGGTTTAATCACGTCACCCGGCACTGAAATGCGGCCGCTTCAGGGGTGGGCTCAGCAACCCGCACAACTACTTTTGGACGGGAAGCGGAGGAGAATACCAGCTGGATCTGAAACTGCAGGGGGAAGTCAGGCCGAATGTGGAATTTGGGGAGGGCCCGGATATTGACACCACGTCCCTCACAAATAGCATCATTGCGATCAAGAACCAGAATCTCAGACCTACACTGCATCTGCAGTGATGCAGGGCCCCTGACACTGGGCTGGGGCATGGGTTACGTGTGACTCAGAAGGAAGATCACCTGTGGTCGAGTCATCAGCCTCAACCCAACACCCTGGGCTTCCCTATCCCCGTCCTGACCTCTCCCGCCCCCCCTTAGGATGCAAAATCCAACAAGTTCACAGTGGGAGCCGGTAGAGGTAGAGCCGCAGCACAGAACAGCTGCAAGCGTCAGAAACGTGCCTAAGCCTCACACACAGCCTGCGTGGCCCACGATGTGCTGACATGACTAAAGGCTTCCTCTTCCCCTCTCCTGCCTGCAGACGGCTTGGGAGAATGAGCAGGCTAAGCTAGGAGCTGGGAGGCGATCGCCGCTGGGAATCGCGATGTGAAACGGGGCCGGGCAGCTTGGCTCTGCAAAACTCCAGGCAAGAACTAGGGGAGAATCTAGATCCCAGGTGAGGGACTCCCCTTACGACTGCAAATTGCATTCTTGGCACCTTGCGCTTTCACTTGTGGCGCTACGAGTCTAAGACCGGCCTCAGTCCAGATCCCAGGGAGCAGGACACCGCTTCACAGACATCACCTCTGCCTTGGGCACTAACCGGACCCTGGCTGGCAGTCTCAGCAAAGAGACCAAGGCTGAATGCCCCCCTGGCACTGCGGAAGGGGTCCCTGCATTTGCGTGGGGTGTAACCCGGGGCGTCCGCTGTGGGGATCAAACCTAGGACCTCTGGAGCTAAACGCAGGAGCTGCTCCCGTCTGGTGCCAGGCAGCCAGCTGTTGCCGCATGCTCCCGCTGTTACAGGCTCACCCAGCTCCAGCTGGTCTAGCCACTGCTCCCGGCATGCAGGGGGTTACATGCAGCTCTAGATGAAGGAGCGGGCACCATGTTGCCCTTTGTGGTATTGGGGACTGTGCCTGTAAGGGCTGAGCTTCCCAAAGAGAGAGTCTGGGTGGGGCCCGCTGACGCTCCTGTTATGCACAATCCCCAGAACTGGACCCAGAAGAAAGCAGCTCCCTTCAAGCCCTGTAAGCCCTGAGTGATCTCTGCACGCCACAGCCCCTCAGCGCAGTCCCCAGAGTCACTTAGAGCAGGCTCGGGGCTGCTTTATTTCACCAGCTGCTGTGATCCCCGGGGTCCACTCCAACAGCCTGGGATCACCGGAGCACAGGAACATCCTGGCCACGAACCCGTCAGCACAGCCACACCCCTTGCAGCTGCAGCCATGAAGCGAGGTCACAAAGGGGCTGACCTACATCACCCAAGGAGTGACGACCCTCCTTCCCCCACAGCGGGGAGCCTCAGTGCACACACAGAGGGGTATTTGTGTGTTAAAGAGTTCAACGCACAGGGGATCCTGCTAACCAGGAATCTCCTGACCCAGTGTTGGCTGCAGGCAAATCAAAAACAAACTGCCTTTAAATCCCCTTCATAATCCCCATTAACTGAGGAAAGAGCCACATTCTAGGTTCTTCCCCAGCCAACAAGGCAGTGATGAGACAATCTTGGCCAATCGAAATACAAGAGAGAAGTCTCTCAACTGCCTTCTCTCCAAGGACATGGAATTGCTGCAGAAGCGTCACCTTAAGTTTCCCCATCTTCCTCTACTTTATGGAGCGTGAAACTTCCCATCAGACATGTGGCGTATTTCTGTGCCTGTCTGCAGCCTGTTTCCCCAGGCTATGCATGCACCGATTGAGAAGCGCATGTCAGTTCAAATCCTTCCTGCCCCTTTCTCCAGTGTAATTACTATCTTCTAATCCACTTTAAATGATGCTGGTTTCAATTCTCCTTTCGGCTCCAGGGACGTGTCAGCGAAGGTCCAATCTCTCTTCACCTAAGATGATCTTCCTGCGCTTGGCGGAGGCGGGGCCGTGACCTGACTAATTTGGTGCTAACCCAACGCCTACACGGCTGTCTCCGGCTGCGTGTTGCCGCACAGCTGTGAAACTGTTGCCACGTTCCACCCTAGAAGTAGCTGCATTTCAGAGGTTGCAGAGGCGACTTCTCTATGAACTTGTGAAAGATACTAAAGCGCTTGGGAGTGCCTTTGGAAATCAATGCCTAATGTAAGCATGCAGGAGTAGCAAAACCTCTGTGTATAAGTATGATATAACTGGACTGGGAGCTAGGAGATCTGGGTTCTAATCTCACCCCTGCCAGTGATGTAACCTCACAGTGCCTGTTTCCCCTCCCACCCTTTGCCTGCCTGGTCTATTTAGGTTGGAAGCTCTTTGAAGGAGAGTCCAGCAACTTCTTAGTTCCAACATTATCCAGAGAAGAAAACGGGAAGACCTGGAACGTGTGCTCAGAATGACCGCCAGGGCAGCTGTGCCCGTGGGCAGTCAGAGGGTGACATCACTGGAGGCAGGATGGACCATCTGGCCACGCACGAGAGAACGACTAAAAGAATCCCCCCGTGGAAGGAAAAGAAAACTTATGGGATGTACCAACAGAGAGGGCATCCACACAGCAGCCCCTGATCGACAGGGATGGTGGAGACTTGCTTTGCTCTAGATGACGAGTGAAGGCTCTGGAAGGATTCTGTTTCCTACAGGATCAAAGTGCCTTGCAATGTTCAGTGGATTTCTCCTCACAACCTTCTGGGGCGGGGCGGGGCTGTTCTCCCCCATGCAGAGATGGGACCTAGGGCAGCCAAGTCAGCCGCACACGAAGCCCAGGTCTGTGGGATCTGGGCTCATGGACTCGGCGTTTCCAAGCCTGCGCCTGAGCAGCCGCACTGTACTGTAAACCCTGGTTTGCAGTCCCTGGAGCCGGGTCTCGCTGCCGGGCCGATGCGTCCACACGGCCCCAGGCAGAGCGTCTGACTCGGGTATGCCGCTTGAGCTACGTCCACGCTGCAAAGTTCCAGGGCTTCGAGCTGAATCTCTGCAGGACCCGGACTCGGACACATCCCCTTAGCAGGGTCCTAGGACCCAGGTCATGAGTGCTTGCTCTAGGGGATCCCCAGAGGCCAGGCGTTGCTTGGGCTGGTTCCCGTCCGCCTTGCTTGGGAGAAAGAGGTTGAAGGCAGGAGGCTAGTAAAGGAGGTCACTGGTTTTCTACAGCCAGTTGTTCCAGGGCAGTGGTGCCAACGTCTGCCAGGAGCCAAGGTCTTCCCCACCCACCAAGAAGCACAGAGGTGCCGTTTGCAGGAGATAGCAGCCTCTAGTCTCCCAGCTCTCCGCAGAGACTTGCTTGATTTTCTTAACGGCATGCAGCACAGAGCACTGAGGCCTGGGAATGGACCTTGGCAGTGAGCTGGGTTTGGTGGAGGCCTGGTAGCTCAGAGCATCTCCTGCGGTCCGGACTGGATGGAGGAGGAGGATTGCTCACCTTCAGTTCCCATAGAGAGGTAGCGGCTCTCGCCAATTCTTCCCACTGCGGCTGACCAACCCTTCCTCTGTCAGAAACTTATTCCAAGATAGATCTTAACTATAACACTGCAGGCTTCCAAACTGCCCTTTCCTGGTCTCATTTGTCTCTTCCCCGCCTCAATGGCTGAGCGCAGGAGAACCCCTTCCCCACCCGGTGCCTCAGTTTCCCCATCTATAATACATGGGTAATCATACAAACCCATCTCGCAGGAGGGATCATGAGGCCTCACTCCTCCACACTTGCAAACCGCCTGGGATCTTCCACTGCGAAGTGCTATGCTAGGATGTGGGGAGGAAGGTTATTATTTAGAATTATCCTCTACTCAGGTGCCATCAGTAGAGAGGCAGCCTTGAATGCTGGACGCTCACAGACCCTCCACAGTGGCTGACCAGTGTTTCAGGTTAAATGTAAGACAGAGACAAAGAGCCCACTGGATCAGCCACGATAAACATGATTTATTTAGGAGCTCGTAAATCAGGCCGGGCCTCTCCCTCACCCGAACTGGGGACACACAGCTATTACCTGCTCCCTCCCCTGCTCCCCCCACCTACATGTATCTGATATCTGCCGGATGGCAGGATCCAAGCTACATGCTCACAAATCACCAGGCTGCAACTTAATGAAGACCCCATGCTTCGTGGCATTAAGTTAAAGGCAGAACACTCAGAGGAAGGTGCCTGGAACAAGCTACTGTCGTGGCAGGGATTCAGAGGGGGTGCGGGGGCTTTGCTAGGGGCAAGTGGCCGCAGGCTTAGCTGGATGTAATCTGTTATTTCTTTCTTTCCTGGATACAGGCTCAGGGGAAAGGTAAAGTCTCCTGAGAGCGTCCTGTGCTGAGGTTTTAACAGGAGGGTGCTGTCTCCTCCTAGTGGCTATTCAGGAGTAGGGATCACAGTCACCCGGAAAGCAGCCTACAACAATCGGGGGTTTGTAAACTGCGGACGTCTGACACTGTTTTTTGTGTGTGTCCGTCTCAGGCCCACAACCTCTGCCTTTACTGGCCGGACGGGGAGTCCTGGAAATCCTTGGGGATCAACAGCCTTTGTCCCGTTTTCTGAGACTGCTTGAAATTTCCACTGGATCTCTGTAACCCCCAAACTTGACAGAACATACCACAGGCCTGGT
Organism: Dermatemys mawii; assembly: GCA_007922305.1. Classification (NCBI taxonomy): domain Eukaryota; kingdom Metazoa; phylum Chordata; order Testudines; family Dermatemydidae; genus Dermatemys; species Dermatemys mawii. Next base: position 5,352,831 of record ML677404.1, on the reverse strand, counting down.
CTACACTTCGATATGAGATTGACTTCGCTACGCCACTCGACGCTATGGAAAATTTTGCACCCTGTGAGATGTAGTTAGGTCAACCCAACCCCCAGTGTAGATACAGCTAGGTCAATGGAAGAATTCTTCCGTCAATCTAGCTACTGCTTCTCGGAAAGGTGGATTAACTGGAAAAACCCTTACGTTGATGTAGCAAGTGTCTGTGTTATAGCGCTGCAGCTCCATAGCTGTGGCACAGACATACCATAGGCACAAGGCCTGTCAAAAGAAGCAGGACTATCTAATGGTTAAAGACAGGGGACTAGGAGTCGGGACCCCGGGTGCTGTTTCTAACTGCGAGGGAGGAAATGTGCTGTACCAATTTGGGTACAGGACTAAGAATCAGGACTCCAGGGTCTACTCTGGGTTCTGCCACTGACTCACTTTGTGACCCTGGGCAAGTCCGTTAACCTTTCCCTGAGCCTGGTTCCCCATCATTAAAACTGGTGACCTAATCTCCATTTCAGAGGGCTCTTGTGAGGCTTCATCAAGTCACACCTGTTTATAGACACAGCGGAGTCTGGTTTCAGCCCAAACCTGTCATCTTCCCCCTGAACTAGCCACATTTCTTCTTCAAAGGATAGCCAGGTGGGTTTAGCTTTAGGACCTCCCCAGTGCACTGTCAGCAAACACCAAGCCCCATCTGTCTCTTCCCAGCATCCGGCTTCCCAAGTTCCTAGGAATGCTGCTTATTCAGCAGGGAAAAAAGCCAATTTCAGGTCTTTTACTCTCCTTTAATGAAAGGACGGGAACATGTAATGGCTGATTATTCTGACTGTGCTTAGCCTGGGCTTCTGGGACTTGATGCTTCAGTTAACTGGGGGATACGTCAGAGCATGAGAAAGGGATCCAAGTGACCATGTGGTGCCCCAGGAACAAGCAAAGCAGGAATAGAGTCCACCTTTCTTGCTTAGATCTACCCAAGTTTCTCTCCTGTGACCAAAATCATGGTACTGGACTAGGCCTCTTTGAGATTATTGTCTTCTCCATGTTCACATGCTCTGCACAATATCACACCCACAGCTCGGTAGCACCACTCAATCCAGCATCCCGAATCATCCTACTAGAATCCAGGAGGAGGACCATGGTAAAAGACTCAAAATGGATAGATGACTCCAAGTACGACCCAGAGCCACTCCACTAGCTGCTGTAGCATCCCAGCTCTGTCAACTGCTACATCTTCTCCACTGTGAGCAGTGCATCTTTGGACCACACGGCTCACATAGTTTTCAAACGCTCTGGCCCCTGCGTAGAGGTGCCGATAATTCCCCAGAGTACACAGTGCCATCAGCCGGCTCGCCAAGTGCCACCCATCTTGCTACACGGGCACCCTTGCTGTGCCAATTTCTCCAGAAATCCAGAAATTCACCTGCCCATACCTCATTCTTTGCACTCTCCAAAGTACCCATCTATGTCCACCGCCAACTGTCCCATGCTGCTCGGAGCCCAGCCCATTATCACATGCTCTGCCCTCCACACCCCCTTCTCCCATTGCTCCTGCCAGCCTTCTCCAAGGTCTTCCCTAGACACCTGCCACATGGCCCCTTCCCTGACGCACAATGGAATGTTCACCACCACGTCCACTGCCCTGCAGCTCTTGCCGTCAATCACCACAGGCGTCACTGTCCTCAGCCGTGTCAATCATCCCATACCAAAATGATCCTTAAAGGTACACATGCCAGGCACGCTGCAGACCCACCCAGCCTGCAAACCTTCTTGGTTTCAAAACGCTCCCTGCTATGAAAATACCCTGGATTCTAGAGTGCACCCTACTCTTCTTCCTCTCTCCTATGTGTGCACCACTCCTCCCCACTAGGAGAAGACACCTTTCCGAGATCACCAGGTCCCTGCACAGTGGTGACCCCTGACTCTCATACCACATTAGGGCTAATGATGCAACCACCAGGTAGGGGAGGGTTCTCTAATTTTCCAGTGTTCATCATCCCTAATTGAGACCAGATTTTCCAGAGAGCTCAGCTCCCATTTAGGCACCTAAGTAAGGGGCTGATTCTCAAAGTGCTCAACCCCCAGTGTGACATGTACACTAGATTTTCAAAAGAACCATAAATGTTAGGGTTACAGTTCAGCCATGTTAACTGCGGTCTCTTCAAGCAGCTGCCCTTTAGCCACACTTGGTTATTTCCACCACCGAATACATTTAGAGACATTTCTTTTGAAACTGTCAGTAATATCATAACTGAGCAAGGCCTGGATTTTTTAAAATTTCATTCCAAATATCATCCATGGCTCAAACGGAAGGCACACACCTGACAAATACACACTACAAGATCCCCACTACAAAGCAGTAGGGTGGAAACTTGAAATGACCCATGATCTCATTTGTTTAACACACAGAGTTTTCTACTCCTTCAGGTCCATGATTCAGCATTTTCTGACAGCAATTAACTGCATGGCAACAGAATAAAGTCAGGTTTGGGACAGGAATTCCCTGACTTGGCCAAAAGGTTTTGGTAGGAGTGGGGAATATGACCTTTAAAAGGGACATACTTACTTTGTAGAAAGCATGTGAGTGGAGGGACATTGGAGCACTGTACCTGAAGAAGTCTCCTTACCTTGAACAGGTAGGTGGTTGAGGGTTGAAGCACAGTCCTTCAGGTGACAGCCTGACTCCACAGAGTTTTCTGGCGGGAGCAGAGCGCATCTCTTTCTGGAGATCCCTTTACAGGGAAGAAAGTTCTAGGACAGTGATATGGTGGCTCTTTGTGGGGGCCCTTCTGTGCTAGAGACACAGGGATCAGGGCATAGTCTT
>ML677404.1:5212979-5349922 GCA_007922305.1 Dermatemys mawii | reverse complement strand
TGGGGAACCCCTGCCCTGCAGAGAAATGGGGGGCATGATCTTTTGCAGGATCCCTTGCCTGGCAGAGGGTTGGAGCGTGGCTCTTTGCCCATCACACCGGCTGGCTGCCCGGCACCAGGCGGAGAGCGAACTCCCTCAAGCCAAACCCGAGCCCCACCTCAGGCACCAGCTCCTCCGACACGTGCATCCCCGCGACAGGACTACAATTCCCAAGAAGCCGCGCGCCTAGCGAGGCAGGGCCGAGGCCAATAGAGAGCGGCTTTGCTCCGCGAGCGAGGCAGGGCGATGCCTGCCGGACGTTGTAGTCTAGGCCGCTTCGGCCTCGCCGGAAAGGGGCGAGCAGGGGTGGGGGGCGGCGGCCGGAGAACTACGACTCCCAGAGCGCCTTGCGCCTGCGGGAGCCAATGAGAGACGCGGAGGGCTGCGCAGGCGCTGTCGGCTGGCCCTTCATGTGGAGGTCAGGGCTGTGGCAGGCGGTGAGCCGGGGAGGGGGGAAGTCGGGGGGTCCGGTCGGGTCGCTGCGGGAGCCGGTGGAGGTGGAGTTTTAGCTGCGGATCCGGAGGGGGAGGGGGAGGGGGAGGTCGGGACTAGAACCGGAGCGCGTGGGTCACCCCGCCCACCTGGGGGACGGGAGCTGAGCTGGGAGTGCGGCCTCCTTTGGCGGGAGAGCGGGGCTGGGGGCTGGGCTGGGGGGCTGGAGGAGGATGGGGGGGCCGGGGAGGGGGGGTTGGGTTGGGCTGGAGGAGGATGGGGGGGCGGGGAGGGGGGGTTGGGTTGGGCTGGGGCAGGAAGATTGGGAAGTAGGAGAAGCAGGGCTGGAGGAGGTTGGGGACGGGGGCTGGAGGGCCCTGGGGGAGTTGGAAAGGTGTGGGATGTGGGAAACTGGCTGCCTTGGGGGCTGGTGGGGGTTTGGAGGCCCTGGTGGGGAGGACAAAACAGATGGGATGTCTCTGGAAGGAAGCAGGGTAAGGTAAGGAGAGGAGGAGAATTTCAAGGACTTGCCCTGATGTGGGGGCATGGAGCGGAGTGAGACCTTTGCAGGGTCTCATCTCTGGGAGTCTGAAGCCTGAGGATAAGGGGAGGGTAGCTCCATGGAGAGGCTAGTCTGAGGTGTCGGGCTATGGAAGGGGACTTGTGGGACCAGGGGGTGTGGTACTGGGAAAGGGGCGCTCTCGTGGTAAGGGGACAGCCTTCAACTTGAGGTAAGATCTGACTGGGAAGGGAGCCTGGGGCAGCAGCTATTCCTGCTGTGATGAATACTGTCAGTGGGGATGGGAGTTAGTTATTGCTCCATCCCACAGAGAGACATGAAATCCTAGGCTCCTTGAGTAGTACCTTTCTAATGTGTTTACTGGATTTTTGCAGGTGTGACTCTGCAAAGAGGCTGCAGTTGGACTGACAAATGGCTTCCAGACTGTTTGAGAACATTGGCAAATTTGGTTTGGGATTAGCCATTGCAGGGGGAGTTGTCAACTCCGCTCTATATAACGGTGAGGAGCAGAAAAGATGGAGCTGAAATAATTTTTCTCTACTAAAAAATTAGTGAAGCTGAGAGATTTATAAGAGATTATAAACTTGCCTTGGGATAGTTCTGAAGATCAGCCATGCTGAGGCTTGGGAGAACTAATTAAGTGGCCTTCCTGGCCTTCGTTATTGATTGCTCGGCTCCTTGTGTTGTCAGTCACACCAGCGCAAAATGAGTGTACAATGTTATCATTCTTAACTCTCTTTGATGGTGTTCTTGAAAGAAGACTGGTCTAGTGATTGAAAAGTAAGGGACTAGGAGCCAGAAGTTGTTTTATCATTTGCTCTTCTACTGACTGACTTGTTTGACTTTGGGCAGGTCATTTAACTTATTTGTACCTCAGTTTCCCCATGTCAAATAAAAATACTTCCTTAGCCCCTTGCGAGTTGGAGAGGCCTAACTAATGTGGATAGGCCTGTGGTATCCTCTGTGAAGTGTTTTGGTAATGTGCAAAGTAAGATCAAAGGGGATGGTTAAAGTTGTATTTGATGTGCTCTTTTTTCTCCTCTAGTCGACGGAGGACACAGAGCCGTTATCTTTGATCGAGTCCGTGGCGTTCAAGATACGGTCGTAGGAGAAGGAACCCACTTTCTCATCCCCTGGATACAGAAACCAATCATCTTCGATTGTCGTTCCCGTCCACGTAATGTCCCTGTCATCACTGGCAGCAAAGGTGAGCGTTCTGGGCAAGGGGCAGCTGTGAGAGCAGCATTGGTGTCATTCACCCAGGGTCCCTTAGGGTGCATCTATACTGCAAAAGGACATCCTCTTAGTGCCCATGTCAACTAGGGCTCAGTCCTGCTGAATGCTGGCTGCCTTGCACTCCCCATGAGAGTAATGGCAGAAGGTTTTCAGCACCTTGCAGGATAGTGCCTCAAAGTTAAGGCCCTGCAAGGTTGTAGCTCCTCAAAGCACCTCTTTGATCATATGTCCTGTCCCTTATTCTCATGTTGCTTTTGGGTGACTTGGTAAAGTAAGCTAATGGGGACGGGATCCCTGGAATAAAATAGGGCTAAGTAGGCAGGGCTAGAGGGACGGTAAGGCCCAATTTTCATGGTCTGTGTCCTTACACAAAATCAAAATCAGGAAAGGGCTCTTGTCCTTTCTGGTATGGCAGTCCCATGGGTGCTGGTGTCAGTCTGGCAGGTTTCCTCTGCCAGGAGTCTGTTCTGTGATTGGCAGTGATAAGGAACCCTTTCCTCAGGCCTGCAGGTTGTCCCTTAAAGACAGTTTCCCTATATGTAGAGTAGGGTAACTAATTCCCAGCCTCAGAAGCAAGACAAAGCTTAAATCATGTTTGTAAAAGGTGTTGAGATCCCCAATAAAAGAGACACATAGGGCAGGAGAGATTCTTGCTACTGCAAATACCGGGAAAGGGAAGAGAGAGATCTGAACACATGTCCGTCCCTGTTCAGCGACCGTGGAAATCGCATGTTATCCCTTGTCCCTGTGATTTGTCATCTAACTCATGCACCTATCTCTGCAGATCTACAGAATGTGAACATCACACTGCGTATCTTGTTTAGACCAGTAGCTGCTCAGTTACCTCGAATTTTCACTAGCCTCGGAGAAGATTATGACGAGCGCGTACTGCCATCCATCACCACCGAGATCCTGAAGTCTGTTGTGGTAAGGACCATGCACTGGGTTGTGCTGCTGTGATCTTCCCCTAGTAGCGAGACATCTAAATTAGCATGGATCATTCAATGCTCCAGACTAGAGACACCCTCTTGCAAGTTGTCCTCCAGAGAATGAAGATGGTCATCCCCGTTTGGGATGCATACATGGTTGCATCAGACAGTCTTGTAGAGAATGATGGGAACTGAGTTCATTTTGGTGCACCTCAAAACAGTTCAGTCTTGACTGGGGAGATCTTTAGCCCCCTCTCCAGCCTTGAATTGCCATGGGGCTTCCCAGCCTCTCCAGCAGCTGTATGTACTTAGACTCACTGACTGAGTTCTTTCAGTAGAGCGTACATACTATCATGTAGGCTCTCCTGGGCAGTCACTGCTGTAGCTCGTGCTTAAGGACTGGATGGGAGCCTGTTTCATTCAAGGGAACAGGTAGCTCAGCATTTCCTGCTCTTTAGGTGTGGGGGCAGCAGACTAAACTGGGGATGGGATATGTGTGCAGGAGATGAGGAGAGCTGAATGAACCCTGATTTATACTGCACACCAGTTTGCTTCACTTGTGACATCAGGCAGCTCCTTAAAAACGGCCCACCTTCCCCCTCAGTTTCCCCCAGCTGGCTGTAGCAGCCTCAGGCAGCCCCAACCTAGGCTTTTCTTCCCCAGTCTTGTGGCATTAATATGGCCTGAGTGGTATGTAGCCTTCTGGAAAGGGGAGAAAGAGGAGCCACACAATACAAAGACACTATAGGGAGAAAAAAGAAAGGGGTGTGTTGGTGGCGGCTGGGACAGGGACAAGAGAAGGAAGAACAAAGGATGATGGGAATTGGAAAGAAACGGGGAGTAGGAGCAGGAACTGTAGTAGGGTATGTATATGGGGCACAGAGGGTGTCCTTGACAATCAGTTGCAAGTGGGCTCGAACTGAAAAGGGCTGGAATTCTCTTAGGCTGCAGCCCCCCAAACCTCCCCGTCAGTGGTGAGGAAAGCGGGGTGGAGAAGTTCAAGATGTTGCAAGCTTTCCTTCATTAGAATCTGCATGTTGTTTGTGCACGTCTCCCTCCCCTCTCACTTCTGCTCCCTGTCCTGGCTTCAGGCTCGATTTGACGCAGGAGAGCTGATCACACAGAGAGAGCTGGTCTCCAGGCAAGTGAGCGAAGACCTCACAGAGCGAGCAGATACCTTTGGCCTCATCCTAGATGACGTTTCTTTGGTAAGAGCTCTCTTCCTTTAGGAGTTTGCTCAGAGTGAGTAGCGGGGGAGCTGGAGCAGAGGCCTGCGGGTTGGGACTTGTGGTTTTTATCCTAGGACAGAGGAGGAATGTAATGCATTGGGTAAGTTTACACTGCAGTAAAATACCCGTGGCTGGCCTGAGTCAGCTGACACGGGGTGTGGGGCTATAAGAATTGCAGTGTAGCTGTTTGGTCTCAGGCGTAGAGCCCAGGTTCTGAGACTCTGCATGAGGTGGGGGTTCAGGTCCTCTGAGCTCCAGCAGGAACCCTAACATCTACATTTTTTTTTTTTTTTTTTTTTTTTTTTCAGCCCAGCCCCATGTCAGCTGACCTGGGCCCTGAGGCAGTGTAGACGTACCCTCAGTGGCTAGGATGGGCTGCTGGTAGTTAAATATTTGGGTTTTGTTCCTGGCGGCTCTGTTATTGAATTACTGTGACTTGAGCAAATCCTTGAGGGCCTGGGCCGTACTGACCTGCTGGCTGATGACCGTGTCTCATTTTACAAACCATTTAGAGACTCTTGTGGAAGGTCCTATATTTGCATAAGGGGATCTCTCCCCTGGGCTTCTGAAAGCCTGCAGAAGGACAAGTTACACTACCCTGAGCACCCAGGAAAAGCAAATCCAAGCCCTGTTTGGCATCTTTCCCTTCAGTTTTCTGTCAATAATTAATTCCTTCCCTGGCTACCCCCTGTTCTGAGATCAGTCTTGAGGTGAGCTCTGCTCTAGTGCGTGTTGTAATTGAAATCCTTTGTCACCTGGCCCTTTATTAAATGCCCTGTACTGCATGCTGGGATTTGCCTACAATAGCCTATCGGAGCAAACCTGGACTTGGCTTTGTCTCTAAGGAACACATCCTTCACCCCCAAACACTCTCTTGGGGAGGTGTGCTCCCTGTCCCAGTATTTCCCTGCTGGAAGTGAGTACTGGCTCTTTTTGCCTGATGCAGCTGCCTTCTGAACATGCTACTGAGGGAGGTTCACCTTTTCCCTATTGCATCTCAGTAAAGTGCAGCTGTTCAAACAGCAGGTGGAGGATACAGGTACAGAATTGTGCGGGAATTTCAGGACAGCTTGACCTACAGAATGCTCCCCCTACTGGCTGCATTGGGAAGTTACAACAGGACTTTCTGGGAGGCTAGTGTAATGTTTCTTCAAGTCTAAAGTCTACTGTGGGATGATTCTGGCTTTAGGTGGTTTTACTTAGTAACTGCTTTACAGCTGTGTTCTCCTACCTCCCCCCCACCCTCCAACCCCATTAAATTCAAAACAGAAACCAGTTGAAGGTAGAGACTGAGTCAAACCTGATCGAAGAGGCTGCTGCTCCATTCACATCAATGGATTGTTTACATCAGATCTGAATTCAGACCGTCAGGAACATGGTGTGGCTTTCCTTCTTGGTCCAGTATACCACATAAGATCTCTGAGGAAGAGGCACCTCCTTCCTCTTCTCCAGCTTCAGTGATACCAGCAGGTTTCCTGCCTCAGATGATGAGTGGTTCCTAGCAGCAGAACTGTCCTAATGTATACGCTCATCTTACTCATTCTCCCCCTTAGACACATCTGACCTTTGGGAAGGAGTTCACGGAGGCAGTAGAATTGAAGCAGGTGGCGCAGCAGGAAGCAGAGAGAGCCAGATTCGTAGTGGAAAAGGTGAGTGCCCGTGGGTGACTTCAGGCTGGGGACTGATTCCAGTGTCATCCAATTCCTACTCCGACTAGTAACATTCATCTGTCCAAAGTTCTGAAGCACTTCAGAATGCTCTGACCAGGAAAGCATGGCACAAAATGGACGGGCTCAGTCTGTTCTTAATAGTCATGCTCCAAAGCTGCACTGTTACATTGAGTCTTCTGAAATCAGCCGTAGTGTTTTTACCAAATCTGCTGAATAGCAGTGTTCTCCGCTTTTTAAAGGCAGGAGTGTCATCTCTTGCAAGAGCTGGGGTGAGAGATTGAGGGCACTCTGATTCTGTTTCTGACTTGCTGAATCTTTGAAACAGTCAGTTAAGCTCTCCACGTGCCAGGCTGGAGAAAGGGCATAGTGCCTACTTCGGCTGGGTGCTGTGTGGCTTAATTCTTTGCATTGTCCTGGGAGATCCTTGGCTGATCTGAGCACAAAGCATTGTAAATTTAATAGAAAATAGCCTTATTTAAAAGCTCTTGGGCAGTGGTGGAAACTCAAGTTTCAGGTTGACACATGCTGAAAATGAAACTGATTGGAAACAAAGTGAAATTAACCATTCCAGTTTGTAAGATGGTAACGAAGCAAGACGTGCACCTTTACCTGGGATTTCTTACCTTGCCCCTCTTTTATTGTCAATTAATGGCCTGGTTGAGCTCCCTTGTTAAGGTGGTTGGTGCAGGAGAGGGGAAGGTCAGATCTTAAATCTCCAAGGACGGCAGCTGCATTTTTCTCCTGCTTTTCAGGTTCTTCATTTAACCTATTCCTTTCCCACATGCCTGTTCTTTTTTGCCCCTCTTGTAGGCTGAGCAGCAGAAAAAAGCGGCTGTCATTACTGCTGAGGGGGACTCAATAGCAGCCGAGCTGGTCGCCACCGCGCTGACCTCCGCCGGAGACGGCCTGATTGAACTCCGCAAGCTGGAGGCAGCCGAAGACATTGCTTACCAGCTCTCACGGTCCCGTAACATCACCTACCTGCCATCAGGCCAGTCGGTGCTGCTTCAGCTGCCCCAGTGAACGTAGCTTTGCAGCCAGTCATTACCAATTCGCCTCTAAATAACAGATTAGCCCTCGCTTAAAAAAAATCATTGAGATTTCCTGATTGGGTAAAGCAAAGGAAACAAAATTAAATGCATCCTCAATCGAGTCCTTAATCTCGTAACCCTCAGCTCTCTTTGATGAGAATACTGAGCTCCTCCGATGGCCTTGTACACTCAGTGCAGAAGCTGCAATGGTCAGTAAACTAATGGAAGAAATTGCCCCTTTTCCGGCAGCTTGGGAATCCAGGGTAGAGCGGGGTGGGGGGAATGTCTTGTGTTCGCTTCTTGGATGAATCGGTAGTTGCCCAGCCATTCTCTGTTGATCACAGAAATTTTGTACCAATGAGATTTTCCTGTCAAGCTTCACAAAGCATGGTCAATACAGACAATGGCATGCATGCCCTGGACTACTGCTGTTTATCCTTGCAGCTTACAGAAAGGGAATGGGAGTGCGAGGGCCTTCTTCCTTGGTCAACCCGGTGTTTTGCAGGTGTCAGCTGAGGCTAAGTGGACATCTGTGGTCAGGTTAGCAGCTCTGCTCTGATTGGCTGTCTGAACCGTGACATTGTAGGCAGGAGATGTGGCCTTATGGCATGTGTCTGAGGGTGTCAGAGCAGCTGAGTTCCACCCTTTGCACCCCAAAAGGTGGAACTTTCCTGATGTAGAAGTGAAGCTATTTCTACTATACAAGACACATTCCTTTTGTGCATAATGAAATAGTTCCCTCTTTCCCCCTCCTCGGTGCCCCCATTGCTGTGACTCCCTGCTGTAGACAGGGTTGGGTCTCCGTTAAGGTTGGTAAATGTGGTTGCGTTTGTGTCTACTTCAGACGAAGGAGGTCTGACTTAATGTTCCACAGTTCAGACAATCTGCTCTTGGCAGTATGATTTGCTGCAGCACCACTGCTGCGTTTTTATTTCGGGAACCTGAATTACAATGAGGATGAGAGAGATGAAATTGTATAACCCAGCCTTCAATAAATGAAACCATCCCCCTGTCTAACTCTGTCATGTTTCCCTTCCTTAAAAGAACGACGTTCTGAAAAAGGGTACTGCTTGCTGTTGCTATTTCAGGTCGCAGCTGCAAGATTCTCTGTGGCTGAAAAGAGGGGTGTGTCTTGAGCAAAATTCCCAAGCAGTGGAACAAAACCGAACTGCTTTTGGCTAAATAAAACTTGGGTTGAGCAACGGAGCTCTTGAATTAAAACTGGAGCCACCCTCCGGTAGAAAATACTACCCTTCACGTGTCTGTTGCTGGGCTTCCTGTTTGCACTTAGTGTGAGACTCAAAATGCCCCGAGAAGCTGCTGTGAGACTTATTGCTGAAACCCGTGACTAGAAGACACCTTGCAAGGCTTCCGCTGCAAAGATGCACCAACTGGATTTCCAGAGGTTAAAGGGCTCATGTATCCCAACAGGCAGCATAATTCTGGGGGTAGAACACTAGACTGAGAATTGGATTTGGAGTCTAGACCTAGCTCTGCCACCAATCTACTGTGTAGCCTTGGGCAGGTAACTTCACCTCCCTGCACATCAATTTGCCCATCTGTTCAGTGACTCTTACCACCTTTCTTCATACAGTGCATGGAGAGCTATGCAGCACAGAGCACTAAGATCTATTAGTTATCCTGGTATTTTTTTATACTAAAGAAGCACCTACAACTCCCAGGCCTGGCCCATGCCACCATTGTGTAGGTGGTTTACAAACCCAGAACAAAAAGCCCCAAAGAGCTTATATATAATACACTGACTACCCCTCACTCGCACTGGTAAAAACAATTCCTGGGTAGTTGCTGGAGCTCAGAAAGGGAGAGCCCCTTCTCTGTGGAGATAAGTCCAGCTCAGTTCTAACCTGAGAATTTCTACTGGGCAAAAAAGGGTATTTCTTTGGCTGACTGGCTTCCTCCCAGGTGAAACCTACCCCCATGAGAGCATAAGCTCATTTCCTCCCATGCATCGCCCCGCCTTCCACTTCTAACTCTTTCCTCTGAGGACAGGAGTCAATTCCACTTTCAAGGTGAAAGGCTTTTTTTAAAAAAACCTCCCTCATTGCATGGTGTCGTTTGGGCTCCTGGTGACCTTGCTAGCAGCAGGCTCTGCAGGGTGCTGCCACTTAAAGTTCCTGCTCCAGATAGTTGAGAAATCCTGATGGAATGGTGGCCCTCGAAAGAACTTGCTATATTTGACAAGGCAGAGCCAGCCACAAATGGGTCAAGTTCAAAATTACTTTGCTACAAGATACTGCAGTAGTAGCTCAAGAGACCCCTTTCTTTCCCTCTCCCTCACTTCTTATCGGCTGTGGCGCTTGCCTTATTTGCCACCCATCCCATCAGCAAAGTGTGGAGCCCTTAGGCCACCCTCAAATCAGATGACAGTTGTCAGTGATATGTGACGTTATCCACTTTGGCCGCAGCCATATATGGCCTTTCATTACCCTATAGTGCGAAGACTAGCTGTGTAGACCATTCAAAATCAGTTCAGGAGGGCCCAGGACTGGCATGGCAAATCAAAGCCAGGTACACGCAGGGTCGGGTTAGTTATAAGAGACTGGTTTCAGATGTCACCAAAGAACATTCTTGCTATGTTGACATGACAGAGAAATCTGGGCAGGACAAGTGGGCCCATAATGGGTACCTCGCTGATAAGTGTGCTCTGATCTTCTCAACCATTCTGGCTGTAGCATCCTCATGCCAGACGTGTGGAGGAGCAATGTCGCTTAACGTGGGAAACCACGATACCGGTGTGTGTCGAATCGTGCCAGTTACAATGCGCATGGTTGAAGAGAGTTGCGTGTCACCAACTTGACGTGGAATGAATGGAGCCAGACTGGAGCACCGTCTGCTGCTGCAGAGTAACTGGGCTAAAGCAGATGACTGGAGAGTTTGAGTGTTTGATCAGCACAAATCGGGGAGCAATTTGTCTAGCAGGTGGTTGTATGACCTCACCTGAACACAGTTTTCCTCAGGAGGTTAAGCTATATGAGAGATCTATCCAGGGTTACTCCAAGGTACATGGGGGGTGGGAAGGGTGTTTCAAGTGATGACCATCGAGAAAGCTATTTAATTCTTTGCTGTTCTGGCACTGTAAAGATGGAACATACTTGATACTGTCTTGGTCACACTTTGGTTGTAAGTTTCATCAACTACAGTATTTGGCCATCTTAATCATGAAAATGTTTAGGGCGATCTTCAAGTCTGGGACATGACCGTGCTTGGATGCCTAAACTAACATCTCCCCCACTGGCAGTGTCTCTGTGATTGTAAAGGAAGCACCCATTAGGCATGAATGAAGTGCAGTCTCAATGAAATGCATGACATTTCTGTGATGGTTTAAACACCTGGCTAGTAGAACCAGGTCTGAGAATGGTGCCCGCATTTCATCTGATGGCCACTTTTGATCCTTGAAGTGAAATCCACATGCCAGTAAAAGGCTGCCTATCCCATCCAGTCCTCTTTCTGCTGCCAAGGTAAGATCTTTCAGTGATGAGGTGCCTGAACTTTCCAGGTATTTTAAACATCTGAGCAGAAAGGTCCATAATTCCCAAATAACTTCCAGACCTGCTTTCCGCTCCACTGCTCCCATTCTTTACTTCTGGGTTTTATTGCTTTAGACAGTCTGTTAAGGAAGCTTCCACTCTTCTCCCATGGCCCTCTTTAAAGACCTTTAGTGCTTCCTGCATTTCTCTAGATTAAGTTTCATGCGCCAGGTGCTCGGCTCAGAATAGTGGATCTGAAATCCCTTTCTCAGCTTCTGTTGTTCTGTGTTACTTCTTCCTTCAGTTTCATGTTTTCAGTGGAGTGGAACGCTTCCTGCTGCTTTTGCTGTTAGCCTCACTGGAGGAGATGATTGAAAGCCCGAATGGTGGCCTCTGGGCCTTATTACTCACTATTTCCTCCACTTTGGGATGTAATTCTTTTCACAAATGTTCTCTAGCTGTTAACTGCCCTGTTACCCTACCTCCAGCTGCCTCTGGTTTTAAGGCAGAGCTGCCATGAGATGGACAATGTCAAAGCTCCTCTTGAAAGCTGAATCTGTCCCACCATGTGTAGGGAGAATCTCTTGGCTACCCTGTACCTACAGTAGTTTTCCAGGTTGGTAGAACATGTGGCATCCTGAGTCCCAGCCAAGCTCCAGCAGTGGGCAATGACCCCAAAATCAGGGACTTAAGAAAAATAGCAGCACAGGAAACTTGAAATGAGGACTGGGTAAGTTAATGGCTTGGGGGATCAGAGTAGGATACAGAGCCTCTATGCTGACGGATGCTGCTTTCACTGAGTTCAGCTGTAATAAAGGCATCAACATCTCGTGGACTGACATGGAGAGCAGCATCAGGTTCGGAAAAAATCCACGGCTTCTCCAGTTTCTAATGGGTATCTGTGACAATAGTTTAGACACTGAAAGTCGGGGGGGATGAGGACTATTTCACAAGGTGGGAAATGGGGGCTGCAGCCTCCAGCCATTTCATTCACTGAGAAGCAGAAATCTACAGAGGGAACAATACATTTCTCACAGACCCGCACTGTGGTTTTTGTTTTTTGTTTTGTTCTTTTAGGGGGAGTGGGAACAGTCATGATCAGGCCTTGTCCTTTTAGCACCACTAGATGGCAGCAATAAATCTGAGCAGAGCTTGTGGCCAGGAAAGGAAAAGAAAAGAAAGAGGGTGTTTCCCTTGCAATCAGGGCAGGTGAGTAAAGAGGTCAGGGTACCCTCGGAGGAGAATGCCCTCAACGTCCAAGAAGAGCCTAAGACAATACTGAGAAAGTGCTGGGCCAGCACTAAACATGCAAACCATTGGTGTGAAATCTGTCACAGGTTCATGTGCAAACAAAGTTTGGGTGTTCAGGTGCCTGCTTAACCCTTTCTGTGCCAAGTTATCCCATTAAACCCGTGATACCAGAGTCCTTGCCAGGGCAGGCTTTTCCAAACCAATCTCCCTTGCTCAGTTCACTGGTTTAGTGCTACTACAGTGAGGCATTTCATTCAAGCTATGCTGCCCTTTTTCCTGTTTTGTGCCTTTTGGTAGCTATGACAGTTGTATCTTTGGTCACATCTACACCGGACCTGGGCTGGAGCCCACACCCATGAAACCTGTGCTTGCCAAGCTCACAGGCAGGGGTGGGCAAACTACAGCCTGTAGGCCACATCCGGCCCACGGGACCGTCCTGCCTGACCCCCTAAGCTCCCAGCCAGGGAGGCTGCCACTGGCCCTGCCTCCACCTTCCCTCCTCCCCCAGAGCCTCAGATTGTCGCACAGGCAGCACTCTGGGAGGCGGGACAGCATGTCTGGCTCCACGCAGCAGCTGCCAGATACGCTGCTGAGCAACGTGGTAAGTCAGCCAGAGCTGGGGGGTTGCATGATGGGCGGAGAATCCCAGGGGGCAGTCTGGGAGCAGGTGGGGTTGGATGGGGCGTGGGAGTCATGGGGATCTGTCAGGGGCAGGAGGGTGGATAGGAGTCAGAGCAAGGGGGTCTCGAGACAAGGTGGTCAGGAGACAAGGAGCAGGGAGGTTAGATGGGGGTGGGGTGGGGTGGTTTGGAGGGTCTCTGGACGAGGCTATCAGTGGACAAGGAGCAGGAGGAGTTGGATGGGTCAGGGATTCTGAGGGGGCGCGGTCAGGGAGCGGGAGCGAGGTGGGCCAGGCTGTTTGGGGAGGTACAGCCTTCCCTATCGGCCCTCCATGCAATTTTGCAACCTCTGGCAAAAAGTTTGCCCACCCCTGAACGAGACTGAGAACTGCCAAACTTATTTCATGGATGCTGCCCATGGGCAATCATCTGGTAACCAGCTATGTCACTGCTGACCTATGATGGGTGCAAGCTAGGGTGAGGGTCTCCATCCCTTCTCTCCCCCATTTTATGTGTCCCAAGATGATTTGATAGTTGAGGTTTTTCATATGGAGGAAGATTTCAACCTGCAGCTTGATAATTTCTCTAACATTAATTTGCATAGCTGTGCTCTAGACTCTCTAAGGCGGCTTGCAGGCTCACTTATCACTCGGAACAACCAAACACACTTTTGTTCAGCACAAACAAACAGGAAACTGCCTGATTTCCTCTCTGCCTCGCCTCCTGCCGTACCCCCCACCCCCATTTTTTTTAAAATAGATAACCAGTTCACCTGATTTGTGAAGAGAAGACCATGAGTAACCACACAGCCAGGCATCGTCAGAGCGGTTGTAACTTGGAGCTTAGCTGTCAAACAGAAAACATGCTTCCTCTCTGTTGCAGCAGCTGCTGGAGCCGAATTCAATACAGGTAAGGATGCGCCCTGGGTTTGCTGTACCGTGTATTGTAGAACACAGCCGAAGAGTGCGTTTTATAGCCATTAGGTCTGGGGACTGTAAGGCAAGACCTAGGGTCTGGTTCATTGGTGCTTTGCAGCTGGTGGAGGAATTCACAGCAGCAGTATAAACCACCATGCCGAGGTGCAGAGAGGGAGAAATACACGGCCCTGGAAAAGTGGGGGAGAAGGGAGGGAGCAAAGCTCTGAGCTGTAACCAAATCGAACCTGGAGTGGCTAGATCTGAAGATCTTAAATTCTTGGGGGCTAATTCTGCATAGTCACACCAGTGTCAATCTGGATTAACTCCACTGAAGCCTGATCTTAACGCCATCGACACACCAGGCCTTGACTTTCCAACCACAACCATTTTACATCAGCGTAACTCCACTGAGGTCAATGCAGCTGATTCCTGATTTACGACAGGGAAAACCAAAACTTACTGAGTTTGACCACGTCTTTGCCTCAGTTTCTCAATCTGTAAAATGGAGGAAAACTTTACTCCAGAGAGGTCCAGCAGGGTGTTAATGTTATTGAGGGAGGGGCCAAAGCCTTCTCAGTCAATGAGATCTGAATCAAACCCCCGGAGGAGATGACATGATCCTAGCAGACTGTAAGCCCCTTGGAGCAGAGATGGTTTTTATGTTCTGTATTTGTACAGCACCTAGCACGGGGTCCTGGTCTCAGGGACATGCCCCACAGTTTGGGGGCCTCTGCCCTAGGCACTGCAGTGATAAACAGTAAATGGTAATCTGACCATCTTTAGAAAATACTGCAAAATCTTCCTCTTCCAGAAAGCTTTTTAACCATGGCACGAATGACTCACACACTACTGACACCCATATCTACTCAGCCTAAAACAACCCAGACGGAAACAAATGAAAACACCCTGCCCCAAGCAGAGCTCATGCCCCCAAAAGGGGGAGGAGTCAGTCCACTAGAGCCTGTCTGTCTTTGCTGCAGAGGGGACCCGAGAGATTTGCACGGGGGTTGCTCCTTGCTAGTTAGCCAAGCTCAGCCAAGAATGGCCCCCACTGAACGACAACCCTGGAGCAGGTGTATCCACACTGATGGGGCATTCACTCAAGTCGGGTCCCTCATGTGAGGACACATCCCTGGGTTCTTTGTACCGCAGTAAGCTGAACCACTCTGAATTCTTTCCCAGTGAATTTGCGGAGAACTTGCCTGTCATTTCTGGGCACACGGGGAACTGTGGGAAGGCAGAGGAGAATTAGCAGCACTCCAGCAAAGCTAAGCTGCATCCACGCTGCAGACTGGTTGAGGAGGCAGCTGACAAGTTGTGTTGACTGTACCTACACCCCTGGCAGGACAGCCATTGAGTGAAAAGCACCCCTTCACTCCGGTGAAAGGATTTTGGACTCAAGTTAGGGGCAACACTCGAGTTAATTCTAGCTCTTTATGCGGAAGAAGCCCTGACATTGCAGTGATGGGTGACAGCAAAAAACCCAAAGATATAGAATAAGCAGCCCAATGAAGAATGAAGTAAAAAGGCCACTGATGTGTTGCAATAAACGTCAACCCAGGAAATCAAAAACAGAGCTGTAAAGGACGGGCACCACAGGACGATAGAAAACACTTCACCCCAACTTGAGAGACAGTGTCACCCGCTTGATAGAGGAAATTAATAATAAAACTTTCCACTGACGAGGCAGCTTTTCATCTCTAGATGTAAAGGTAATTTGCAAGGCAAGCCTCACTATCCCCATTTGACCCAGGTGTGAAATACTTGCTCAAGGTCACAGAGATGGTGGAGTCGAAAGGACACCCGTGGTGGTGCAGGAAGACGAACAGGGAATGCCTAAGGTCACACCCAGCAAGACATCAGTAGAGATAGTCTCAGTACTGAAGGAGACTGACTCTCAGCTCCATGCCCGGCCCATGGGTAGCAGCCTTAATAAGGAACACAAGCTCCCTCCAATCTCCTAGAAACTGCCCCACAGACGATCAGAGACAGAGGGGAGCTATGGATGTTCAGGGGGGTTATACAGAAGGCTCAGGGCCCATGTACCACTGGCTAGATGCAAAATTTGCCCTCTCAATTACAACCAAATTACAACCTCCTGGAGGACAAGGAGTGGTGGCAGCGACAGGAAGGGTGGGACAAGGCTGGACAGGAGAGCGCTCAACATGCCACTGAAGTATTAGGTTAAAAATACTCTTGTGTTCAAGAGAGGCAAGAACAGGAAGGAAGCAGGGGTTAAGTCTACGCAAAATGAGCATGTCCAAGAGAGATTAATACAAACAAGTCCTTTAGAGAGGACAGGACTCCTGAGGCTAATTCTATAAGAAGGGGAGCAAGAACCTATGTGTTGTTTGTATTCCTCTAACATCAAAAACTCCACCCTGGATTGGAGCCATGGGGTTAGGTGCTTCACAAACACTTAGGTGCCTAAATACTTAACAGACCAAACAGACCATTAAAATCAGTGGGAGTTAGGCATCTAAATACCTTGGAGGATCTGGGCCTTAGGGCTTGTCTACACAGGGAAGTTATACTGGTATAAGGTAGGATGTGATTTTAAAGCACTGTAGTTACAGTGGTATAACCCCTGTGTGGACACTTATTCCAGTATAAGTAGACTTGGTTTTAGCTTGTTACTTGGGAAGGGGTTTAAGCTTACCTCCCTCCCCCAAAGCCACTCAGATCAGAAAAGAATGTGCCCGCATGTGGAGTCATACCGGTATATCAGGTTAACTACACTGGTATAATTGGTTAAAACTTTCCCATGTAGACAAGACTTTAGAAGAGTTCATCCCTGCCCTGAAGCACTTACAGTAAGGACAAGACAGACAGATACAAAGAACCAACATATTAAAGTCAACAGAAGAGAATTTGTAAGTTACAATTCCGCCCCAAACCCTGACAGATTCCCTTTCACACACTCCCATTCCCAGCCCTGTCCAGTTGCCACAGTTCCAGACTCATTAACTTACTTTCCAGGGTTTAAAAGTGATATTAGACCAAAGATCCACACAGGGACCCCCGGGGAATAACTGTTCTTTTTCTGAGCGTCACTACTGTGTCCAGCATGGTGCAAACATATATGATGAGACACTCTTTGCCCCAGTGAATTTACAGTTTAATTACCATGCACTGATCCATTAGCCTTCCATTATTATACTGGGTCTGTAGCTTCTTCCTCTCCCAAAGTGACAGCCAGTAAGGATGGCTTAGCAGCCTAAGTGTTAGGTTTGAGACACCTGGGTTCCTTGTCACCATCAGTTCTGACCCCAGCAGAGCTGACCTCAACCTTTTCTCCTTCCTAGGTAGATATAAAATGTAGACCATTTAGTTTAGTGAGTGACGGTAGGTGTCAAAACTGAGACCCTGCCTATGCCACAGGGATGTTTACGATTCCATTGCCGTTCGTGTAAAAGCAGGAGCGTACCACAGTGACCTTGGCTTTCCCTTCCCACACTATTCTGCAGTATGCTGCGTGGTGTTTGGTCACTGCTGTCCACCCCAGAGCCAGCTGCACCTCAGTGCTGCTGCTATAAGTTGTTCAGTTTGTAAAGCTCTTTGGGATTCTTTACCTTAAAAATGCTTCATATATAACAAATGTATGATAATATTAAAAATCACAGGGCGTGTTTAATGATGCCAGCCTAATAATTACTTACATTTTTATAGCACCTTTCATCCCATGAGATCCCGAGGTGCTCTGCACATTTAATGAGCTGATCTACAAACTATTCACAGGAGGCACTTCATTTACCACTGAAATGCAGCTACCTCTGGGGTGAGATAGAACAGCTGTTTGGGAACCCTACACAACAGTCTAGGGCAGAACTATGCCATATACGTCTGAAACTGGGGGGGGGGGGTGCTGTAGAATGTAGAAGGTAATTACCCACATTGGAATTGCCCAGGATATCTTGAGCAGTGCCACAGGATCTTCAGTGAGCACGTGGTCGGGTCTTATGTCTTATATCCTTGACGGGGGGAGTTACAGGATGGGTTACATACCTCTAGAGGTTGTACAATGATGTGAAAGGAGACTGGAGAGAAAAGATGACAATGAGGAAATCAGAGGGCTGATAAGGATCTGTGGCTGATTAGCAAGTGTGCAGCTCCATGTGTAGAAGAAGCTCATGTGGAGGTAGAGGTATGGATTTGGATGTTTTTTTTCCCTCCGTGGCTGACATGTCTTTTCATGTCAAAGCTTGGATCAAAGAGAAAAATAGAAGTAGCCAAAACAGACTCCTTTGTGGGAAGAGGAACTGAGTTTGGCAGCCAGCAACTCTGAGAGATTCTTACGGGGGAAACTGAGAACGGTCATTGGGATTGGTCAATCATTAGCAAAGAGAATGTCCTGCAAGGCATTTGGGGTTCAGGAGATGTACAGGATAGGGACCCAAGGCTAAGAGAAAAGTCAAACTGCTCTAGAATGGCATCTTCTATACGGCACCAATCGGCCTTAGAGAGGGACAAGATGGATGAGGTAATTTAATTTATTGGACCAACTTTTGTTGATGAGAGAGAGAAGCTCTCTTTCAGGACCTGAAGAACAGCTCTGCGTAAGCTTGCAAGTTTGTCTCTTTCACCCACAGAAGTTGGTCCAGTGAAAGATATTACCTCACCCACCTCATCCCTCTAATATCCTGGGACCAACACAGCTACAACACTGGAAACAATAAGAACACTTACTAATATTTGGCACTTGCCTTCAAAGCACATTAAAAGTGTTCTTCTTCATAAGCCCTCTGGAATGTAGGTAATATATGTACTATCTCCATTGTACAGATGGGAAAACAGATACAGAAAGATGAAATGACTTGGCCAATGCCATACACTGAGTCAGTAGCGGAGCTAAGAGAAAGCCCAGGAGAGTTTCTGGTTTCCAGTCCTGTAACCAGACCACATCTCTCTTTACAAGTACCTTTGTGCTTCATATATTCCATATCAACGTTCGCACACTTAAGTGCAACAAGCCCTTGATTAAAAGAAAATAGGGCAGTGTTTGCATTATGCTACATGTTCATGCATCCACCCACCCTTCAGTGAAGCTGACAGACCAGGGTTTCACTGCTTTTTCTCATATAAACCCACATGCTGCTGAAAAGCAACTGAGCCCAAGACCCAGTCACTTTTACTCAGAGCCAAAAGACAATCCGTGCGTGGGTTGGTGTTAGCCACAGTGCCTCAAAGCTCTCGGAGCATTGCCGCAGCTCGCCCAGCTCAGATGACTTTAATTAAGTGAAATCTCACTGTAATTACCTAGATGAGGACAATAGAGTAACGGTTGGTTTAGGCAGCCTGGGATCATTTACACTACTGCTTTATCTGTGCTGCAATCAATCAGCATTAGCCTCTTTCGCCAGCATAAGAGGTTGGAGGATGTATAGGCATGCCAATACTAAGAAGAAACGGGGCGGGAGGACACAGAAATGCATACATAGTGAGAAAGCAATTAAACCTATTTTTTGAATCTTGCTGCAGGACAGACTGCTTATGCAGGTGCCAACAGTGTGTCTACTCCTGTTCTTATTAGAGTTTTGCCATAGTCCCACCGGTTGCAGGAATAGGTGTAGCAACAGAGGGATCCAAGAAAAATGAAACCACCCATATAGGCAAACCCTCCTGCATTTGCAACAACTGCATGTAAAACTTTGCAATTTTGTGGTTTCAGTCTTTAATACTTGCCCTTATTAACCATGCTACAGGATCCTGTGGTGCCAATGGCCTAGATCTTATGATGGCAAGATCTGCAGGTTTTTGCATCTTTGCGGTAGTTGTATAGTTTCTTAAGAGTGTTTCTGAAGAGTGCAAAGAGAATTAATCATTAGCAATAATCATTAGCCCAGTGATCAATGCCCTCCTCCACAGCCAGACAATCACTCCAGGCTACTGAGCTCAGCACTACCCCCCTGAACCCCACACCTATCCCCCTTCCAAGGCTGGTGCCCACTCCAACCCCCTGAGCATTGCACCCATCCCCCTTCCAAACCTAGAGCCCAGTCCACCCCCTTCAGCAAGACCCCCGCCTACTTCCCTCAGCATTACCCCCTACTCTCAGCACTACCTCCCGCTTTCACCCTGCTGAGGACTGACTTCTACCCGTCCCCAACAGCTAGCTTGCCGCTCACGTGTGCAGCAAACCCCCCTGCGCTGGGTACCTCCCCTCCAGCTGGGCTTCACTTGCTGGCAAAGAGGTGAGCACAGGGCCGCCCTAACGCGCACGCGCCAACTCCATCCTCGTTCTCCCTCCCCCCCCCCCCCCCGGGGCCGCGCCCCCCCCCCCCCCGCATCGCTCGCGCTCGAGCCCGAGTCGCGAGACTGGCTGAGGCGGCCACGTAGCGCTGCGGCGGCGGCGGCGGCGGCGGCGGCTGAGGGGAGCGGGAGCCGCGTCCGGCGGCGGCGGCGGGGCCTGGGCCTGAGGCGGCAGCTACGCGAGCGCCGCGGCGGCGGAGGCGGCATCGGGGGCTGAGCGGGAGGGAGGGCCCCTGGCGCCCGCCCCCCTCCCTCCCTCCCTCCCCCGCCCGGCATGGACGGCGGCGGAGGTGGCCCAGAGGGGCTCGGCCTGGGTGAGTGCGGGGCCGCCCGCCCGGCAGGGGACCCCCGTCGGGCCTGGGGGCAGCCGGCTGGCACCGCTAGGCCCAGCCTGGGTGGGGAGGGGGGCGGAACTTGGGCAGAGTCGCTGCCCGAGCTGGGGGGGGAGGCGGCAGCAGCTGAAGCACCCGGGGGGAGGGGCGCACCCTGGGGTGCGCGGGGCGCGCACCGGTTGCTGCACGTTGGGGGCAGAGGGGTCGTGCGGGAGGTGAGGGGGTTGCACCGGCTGCTTGCGGCCCGGGCAGGTGGGGACTGGGTTGCACGAAGCAGGTAAACCCCTTGCTGCGGGGACGGGGGGCGGGTTTGCGTTTCCGCACGTCCCCTCCCTTCACTCGAGGATGTGCCTGGGTCTCGCCTCCCTCCTGCCCTGGAGCGGCGGCAGACGTGTGTGGCAATGGAGCGATCAGGTGCAATCTCTTCCCCCTGTCACCTGCGAGCTGTTTACCCGCCACCCTCTGTGGGTGCATGCCCCAGATTGGCAGAGATGCCCGAGGGCTGTTAAATGCATCCCCTTCCCTCTGCTGCTGGCTCTGGAACTGTTACGTGGGGAAGAGAAATGTATTCATCTCTTTCTCCCCCCAGTGATTCCTGCTCTAGGGCTGTCAAAAGGTGTGGTCTGTGTTTTCTAGTTTCTTCAGTCACTCCATAAGACACATTGCCTTGATGATCCCAGGACAAATCGTGATGTATGCATGCTTCAGTTTGTATGGAGCTGACTTGTGTGCAGCTTGGGGATCTGTGAATATCTTGGTACCTGCACTGCAAGAATGAAATGGTTAAGCATAACAGTATTATAGGTTACGCACATTATTTGTTATTGTGCCTGAGGTTTTGGGTCTGGATGTAAAAGTGAGCTAAGGAAGAGTGGGGGATGTAATGTGTGCGCTGAGGATGTGAGGGATGTGCATTTTTTCAGAGAATGACCTGAGCCTTATTGTTCTGGGAATGGCAACTGGCACATTCTTTGTTGACAGTGGTGTATGCAAGATGAATCAGGAGAATGATGCTGGTGTGTGTGTATGTGTGTGTATGTGCACTGAATAGAGGAGATGCTCTAATGTGCAAGCATTGATTTGTGAAAGATGGTCTGATGCACCTTGATTTGTCATGACATTGACTGCCTGCCTTGTTTGTTCACGTGGTCTTAATGTGGAGGTTTGTCTTGTGCATCCACTGGGTTGATCTCTGTAACCCTAATATGCCAGTACTGAATTGCATTGGTGTGAGTTCTGGGTTCATAGAATAGCCTATGGCAAAAGAATTGGGTGGGTTGAGAATCTCATTTAAAAAGTATAGTATCTTTAATGACATTTTACAGACTGTTTTTGGTTTTAAAGAAAAAAAAATCCCCTTTCACTTTAAATACCTAACATGGTTTTAAGTATAACCAGTGGTACCTTGTTTCTAGAGTCTTTTCCCTCTTCTTTGCACCTGCTTAAGATACTCTGTGTCTGTGTGATTGTGCTGTATGGAGGGGGAAAAAAAAAAAGAATCCAATACTTCTTGTACTTAAAGTACTGTACAGGATCTTTTCAGGGGGAGTAAGGCAAAAGGCCACATGTATTACTAATAAATGTGATCAGTCAACACTGTATCAGATGCATTACACTCGTGCACTCACACACATGCACACTCTGTCTTCTTGTAACCAACTCGGTGCTCCCTTAACTTCGCTGGCCAAATGAGTTAGATGGAGGAGGGCTGCCGACCCAGATAAATGCTCCCTGATGTTGAAAAGGTGAGACCCGGGGTCCTCTGCAAGGCACCTCACTTTTATAGCAGCTTCTCTCTTATGCAAATCTGTCCCAGATTCAAAATCTGGATCTGTGTCTGTTGGTCCTTTGTGCTGCTTCTCTCTGGGTGTTGTCCCAGTGCTGCAAAGAGGGTGTTCCCAAAAAAAGGTGCTTGCTTCTAACCTCCGAGGCCCTCAATATGTCTGATCTTCTTTAGTGAGCCCACTTGACAAGTTTGATTGTTCTTGGGTCTGGCTCCCATCCCCTCTCCAACTGTTCTAGCTGTCTGGAGGTGCCTGGCTTCCATACCTTCCTCATTCACACCTCATTCATTCAACAGGGCAATTGATTACAAAGTTGGGGACAGGGGAGAATCTTATTCTACTCCTAGCAAAAAGACATTTTTCTTTTACCTTAATTATACTATTTTAGGGGCTATAACATATTATCAAGGTTCAGTGCAAGGTTTCTAAGACAAGGTTATATGAAAAGGCATAATACAAAGTCATATAAAAGTCATACAAAGATGCATAATGCAGAGATTTATCTACAGCCTGGCCATAGACAATTTACGCTCAAATCTTGATATTGATAACATAGGTCAAAGGGGTGGTGCAGCTGTGGAAAGGAGGCTTCTCCAAAGTGCACAACTGAGAGATCATAAAATGTAAAATTATTAGGTAGATTATATTGACTTCGTAATTGTGCAGTGCCTGGAGAGAGGGGTTTTATACATTTATTATTTTAAAATTTTTAGTGAGCTGTGATCTCAGTTTTTTTCTCAGAAGTGTATCTAGTGATTTGGGTTTCTCCAGCTACCAACTTCAGAGCTGACTTGCAAGAAACTAGATCTGGTGTATTTGTGGAGGTCAGTTCAGAATGAAAATAAAGCTGTAGTATGAAGTAGCTTGTGTAATTGTTTAGCTTTATAACATGAATTTATGTCATTTACATAAGCAGAAGTTATTCAGCTTGTACTTTTAAGCTAGTACTGTGTCACTGACCTATTTTAAATGATTGGGTGGGTTTAGTGGTATGGCTTTTTTGTTCGTTTGACACTAATGTGAAAATACAGAGGTTCAGTTTTTCCTATGAGAGTACATCTTTCATGAGAAGATTTCTAGTTTAGTAACAAGATAGCTAGATTTTTAAGGATAGTACATCAATTTGGACATGAGGATGCTGGGAGAATCTGCTTTTGTTGTCTGAATGTTAGGGGTAGGGAATGTGAGAATATCGTACTATAATTAGAGTTGAGTAATTGCATATAAAGGGAAAATCTGTGTGTGTATACATATAGGAAATTTTTTTCCCATTTAGAGCTAGGGAAGCTTATGTAGTGTTAGCCTCTGGAAGAGCTGGTGAAAAAATCCTTTAACCTCATGCATCTAAAAACTTGGGGTAGACCTCAGTGAACAAGAGAACATCTTTCGTCTTTATTCATATATAAAACATGATACTGTTTAATTGACAGAAATGTTTTGGGTGATTCCAAAACTGCATGTCAGAAATGACATATGTTTATTTAGCACTCCATATATGCTAGTGCCATAATAGGCCCATACAAAAAGCAAGCCTATTGTTCCTGTTATGTTAAATTTCTTTTGCAGGGGTAAAGAAGTGGCAACCTGTTGAGAAAATAATCTCTTCTGAAAACCTGCTTCTTTGGGTTAATATTACAGAACTTTTTCTAATCATGTACCGGCAAGTTGCATGTTAGGTGTATTTGACATGCGTGAATTCAGCTTTACACGGTCGGCAAAAACAGGAAAAAAGAAAATAAAAACAGCAATTTAAAATCTCCATCTGTAGTGCAGGCGATTTCGCCCGCCATTCAACTCAATGAGAGTTTCACTATACGCAGTTTTTGCTTTACATGCTAACTGCGGAACAGAACCGCCGCGTAAGATGAGACTTCCCTGTGCTTACTTAAATTCCTACAATACAGAGCAGCTAGTCATGTAATGTGCTCTGCTGTGAGAACTGTTGTCCTGTGAGATTCAGCACTTGGCTTGTACTGGAAGACAAATGGAATAAAATCATGATTTAAAATAAATAAATATTTGGGTTGATAGTTCTTTACATTCTTTCCGTTTTATAATCTTAGATTACTAAAGTAGATTATTGTATGTTTGTTTAACTTCCTAATTGTTAGTAGAATTTCAGATTTTACATGGAAATTTTGTCTGTTAAGAAGCTTCATATTTAAAATGTTCATCTATACTGAAAAAGATAAATCCAGGCCATTGTTAACATCTTTACTGTAAGAACACAAATTCATTCACAGAATTGATAAGCAAATACCCCATATGGTAATTGCAGCCTATGCCATCTTCGGTTATATTGAACTTTTATAACTCAGGAATGCTAAAATATTTCAACCACGCTAATACTTCTCCATCAGGGTTTGTAATCAATGGGATTTATACTCCTGAATTACATGGGTGCTCTAGAATATCCTACCCTTAAATGACTTAAATAATGGGTTTAGGATCCTAACTTTAGATTTTGTCATTTGTATATATAGAAAAAGCTCATATTAACTTTATTGTATTGTAAGTCTAAATAACTTTTCATTAACACTGATGCTTTTGTTTGTTTTGAAGTAACAATTTTATGTCTCTAAATATTTAATCCGAATAGTTTTTGTTTTGGATGCTGCAGATACTTGTGTACGTGCGTAACTTCAAGTGAGTTCATGTCAGTAAAGCTAATTATCTATTTAAGCATTTGCAGGATCAAGTTCTGCAATTCTGTAAAGTTCAAATAAATTACCCTAACAGTAATGTTGTTTTAAAAAAGAAAATCTTTGTAATTTAGTTCATTATAAATTTTAATCTTCTAAATATACAATAGTACAAATTTTCATTTTTTTTTTTTGAGGCTTCATAAAACTGAGTGATTTATATCACTTCACCCTGCTGGAGGACAATTGCAGAGGGAGTGAAACTCTTAAGGAAGCTGTGGTGCCAGCAGCTCAAACTCATTAGTACAAACAGCTTGCATTAGTTTCCTTGACACTTTCAGATACTCTTTCCTAAGGAGATTTCGGACCAATAGTTTTCTCTCAGGAGAAGCACTCAGATTTTAGCCATCCTAAGCTTTGCAAACTGCTGCAACCAAAGCTACATTCAGAGTTTCTGGAGCTCTTGCTTGCAGTTTTACTCCTAAATTTGGAAATTTGATTATTTTTGTGGGAAAGTGTGTTAAAAATGGAATATAGGAAAGAGTTCAGTAATGGGCTTGCTTCTTGTTGCTACAATGCAAAAAATGGTTTAGTACTAAATTAACATGCAGTTATGAAGCTTCAAAAAAGTGTTCTCAATATAGCTGCAAAAACATCTAAATGCACCCTTGCTCTTATCTGTGCTGAATGTTTGAGAGGCTGCCAAAAAATGTACTTTTAAAAATGTGCTATAAGCGTTTAGAATTGAGGATGACTACTATACTTTCCGTGACAAGGAGATTTGAGTTCTGTCAACAGAATTAGGATCCTTGCTGTCAGCTGAGATGAAACCTGTCAAGCAGTTTCATTCTTTTCCAAACACTGAAAAGTTCCTTTTAGTCTGTTATTTCTAAAGGAATGTCTGAGGTGGTAACCAAACTAGAGAGACATCAGGGAGACAGGTAGTCAAGTAGTATAAGAGTACAGATCTGCTTAGCTTTTTTCAGGCTGTAGATTTTATGGTTAAAAATTCATGGGCTAGCATTCTCTGAGCTGCCTAGCTTCATTTGTTTGAATGTTGTACACAATAAGGTGGAAATATTTGACTTGGAGCATAGCTGAATCTTGCAGATGCAGAGGGTTTATTGGAACTTTGGTTGTACTGTGGCTAGCTGATTTTGATGAAGACAGTAAAAATCTGCTCCAAATGCTACATTTACTCAGAGGCTTATTTAAACCTATTCAGAGTTTGTGGTGAAAGGGGTGTTGTAAGACATAATGTCTCAATGAACGCTGTGTCTGAAGTCAAATCACATGGCAGGCCTAGTGTGAATTTTAGTGGTTAATGTAGGCAGCAGATTAAATCAGCAGAGAGATTGGACATATACTGTATGTTAATCTGATAGATAAAGGCCGACAGTCCTGATAGCATCACTAGAGTTCTGTTTGACATCTACAGAATATTCATATTTAGGATTTCAGCTAAAGGTGAATGTTCTTTGCAATTTACTTTTTAAAAAAAATCAATCAAGCTGTTTTTTTAAGCAATAGCTTTCTCTCCTTCCTACACACTTTTTCTGATTCTTTTTGTTTATTCCTTGCAAGTTAGATCATTTCATAAAAGACAAAATGGAATTTGTATCCCTGACTCCAACTAATCCTCTTGTTTTTCAGTCTTATTGGATCAAGGGGTGCAGCTACTGCTAACTCAGTGAAGGAATCTTATTTAATTAAGATTTCTTATAGATTTCTTAATGGGATCAGTTTACTATCATCATATCTCTGTGTTCCGTACTCTTTCACTATAATCAAATCTGTGAACATGTCTGGGTTTCCTAAAGATTTACACTGGGAATCAATTGGCATATGGATAATACTGTTGATTGCAACCTTAATGCACAGTAGGATGGCATCTTCTATCAGTAATACACCTAGATTTCCTGTAGTATAGCACTGCACATGGATCCAGGTCACTGTTAATAAAACGTCTTTCTGGAGACGTGCACTAGAATGGGATTGGCCTTCAATGTACATGATTTTCAGTAAACTCATGCTGTGAACAAGCAAGCTCTTGTTCAGAGAAGTGATTTTTGGAGTTTGAGACAGGGACCAAATGACATAGCAATAACACTTCCGCACCCATGTCATGTAGTGGCAAAAATGGCTGCTATGGCTCATTGAAAATCATTGAAAGTTTGCAGGAGCATTGAGAAAAGAATAAAGTTGGTTTTAAATGCACGCTTCCAAAAAGCTCAGAAAGAGCTTCGTATTTTAGTGCCAACTTTTACCTTTTATTGCCCTCAGCAAAAAATCTGAAATGTTTAATTTGTTAAAACATTTTAATTTATAAAACACCAGTAATAGGCTGGCAGTGAGTCAAAATGTCTTAAAACAAAAGTCTGATGGTTTTGTCAACCTGGAAGGGATGAGTTAAGATAAATGCTCAGGTGGAGTGTGTCCTCAACATAGTCGACTCACAGTAAAGATTTTGATTTAAGTTATGATGGTGGATCACCGAACAAGTGGTTGATATTGGGGCACGTTACCTGCTAAGATTATTAAATTTTGTCAGTTATCTTAAATTATTCGTCAAACAACAAAACTCTTGTTAATATTTTAATTAAGGTGACCATTTATAGAAAGTAAGTCCTTCCAAATGAAACCATTCTGGCCCACATTTTAGGTCTGTCTACATAGGGAAACTTAAAGGCTTGTCTACACTGGCACTTTACAGTGCTGCAACTTTCTCGCTCAGCGGTGTGAACAGACCGAACGCAGCAAGTTTCAGCACTGTAAAGTACCAGTATAGACCAGACCTGCACAACTCGGAAAGCAGCGAGGGCCATATTACTCCAAAAAAAACAGAAGAGGGCCGAAAAGCCCCGCCCTCGCCCTGCACCCATCTGCTTCCCCTCACCCCACCGCTTGGCTTGCCCTGCCCCTACTCACCCCCCCATGGGTCGCACAGTGAGCCCGTGCGGGCCGCATGTGGCCCCCGGGCCGCATGTTGTGCAGGCCTGGTATAGACAGTGCACCAGCAGTGATAGCTGCGGCCCTTGTGGAGGTGGTTTTTTTAGAGTGCCAGGAGAGCTCTCTCCCAGCGCTCTGCCACGACCACCTAAGCCATGGTAAAGCTATTCAATATCAGCTTCATTCAAGAGCAGTCAGTGTTTGTGACACTTCACAAATGGCAAATATCAATCAATGTTTTTGTTGTAAAAACAACTGAAAGGCAGAGACTTAAACCTGATAAAGTTGCAATCTTCCTCTCTGCTAGTAGTGTTGCTTTCAGTGTAGCACCAAATGAGCATTTTAAAGAAATAATCGAAGCACTTTGCTCAGGATATACTCTTGAGAAATAATACAGTAAATGAGTACAAGCAGCCATTTAGGGGAGAAATATGTATATATGCAATGCTGTTAATTAAAGACATCTGATGAAGTGGGCTATAGCCCACGAAAGCTTATGCTGAAATAAACTGATTAGTCTCAAAGGTGCTACAAGTTTTCCTCATCTTATTTACAGATACAGACTAATATGGCTGCTAATCTTAAACCTGCTATTAATTCTATATCTGAAAGCAATATTGTGTTCTAGTTGCTAACGATAGCATCCAGAATTTCAGAGAACAGTATGAAAAAGGAGGTATGTGACATTTTCTTATATAAAATCATTGAAATGAAGATGAGGGTCTTCTGAGGAGCACTTATCTTAACCCTCTGACGTTTCAGTTTTCAGAGTGGTAGCTGTGTTAGTTGGTATCAGCAAAAACAATGAGGAGTCCTTGTGGGACATTAGAGACTAACAAATTTATTTGAGCATAAGCTTTTGTGGGCTAAAACCCGCTTCATCAAATGTGTTTCAGTGTTAGTATGCACTTTAAGCCCTGTGAATGAAGTAATATACTAATACAGACCTGAAACACATTGTGGAAACTCAAAAAAATTTTCTCAACCACTCATGGGCCTAAAGGTAATTTCATTGCTTCTCTTTTTTTTCAATGTCTCATTTTTTGGTGAAACCTAAGGTATACTGTGTTCTCTGTCCTGACTGTAACTCTCTCAACTGTAGAGTTGTCTGGGAAAAAATATTGCAAGAGTATGTGGGAAATATTTTTTACTCATTCTCAAAACCAGCTAATGCATCTTTGCTAAAATAATAATAATTAATCACCCTAGGGTAGGGAACAAACCTGGGACACTCTGAAACTCACTTTTTGGGATAAAATTTTGAGTGCCTAAAAAAGCAGGCAGAATAGAGAGTTCTGCAACTTTGCTGTAACAGCCCCTCCCACTATAACCAGCTATAACAACTGTTTGGTTAAAGTCAGTTAACTCTGCAATTGGTATTAAATGGACTCAAGTTTGGTGCCGCTTTAAAAGCATAAGTCTCTAAGCACAAATTTATAGGGGTCAAGGGCAGTTGCATTTTTTTTCTCAAGAATCTTCCATTCTTTGCTCTCTGAAAGCAACTGAAGAAGCTAATTTATTTTACAGTCTAGTGGACTTTTTATTTTTGAGACTTCTTGGCCAGTGCAGAAATTATAATCAAAATGCCATTGGGAAAGGGCAGTTTCATTGCTGACTGTGTTAGAAGACCTGCCACACAGTCTGTTTTCCAGGAATTTGGATTAGTAGAGACATACGCTAGTTGTTTAAATAGTAGTATGATTCTACATGTGCACCTAGACTTTATGGTTTAGAATGAACCATAGTGACATTCAGACCTCAGTGGTTCAGGAGCCAAATTAGCGATCAGCATTACCCAAAAGAGCCATGTAGAGTGAATTAATTTTCATTTACTATTTATATAACTATAATATAAAATTCTTACAGCAAATTGACTGACCAAGTATTTTACAATTGGTAGTAAAAACATCCTAACTGGTTAATAATTAAATCAGTGTTTTAATATCATGTGCTGCAAAGAACTGAAAGAGACATATTAAAGAGCCACTTGTGGTTTGCGATTCTCAGTCTGAGAATCACTGGGCTAGGACATATTTCAAAATAGTTTGGCTACTGACATAGAAAAATTATCTAGGTGTATTATTGTGATGTCTAAAAATAACCCCAAAAGCAAATAAAATTTTGTCTGCATCATAACAAAGGCTATGGGATTTTATAATATTTTTAAGAATGCTGACAGGACATCCTCTTTGACTTTCTTCCATGTGAATTTAGTGCTTGCAAAAGATTCCAGATCCATAGATTTGGAGATTCCCTTTAATCATAGATCTGTAAGACATTGCCCCCTACTTCTGACCTGTAGGCACAGAAGTTCCTGACCTAATTAATGGAGAAGGCCTCCAGGTGTGCCAGTCTTGTTTGTAGACTCCAGTTGCAGAACACCGATGCAAGGTATCTTTTTCTGAAATTGGAGGTGTCCAGTCTGCTCCATTTTTCCATGGGAATATCAAATATTTGCAGGTAAATGGACAGCTCCCATAGAGAATATGTTGGTTAAATAGGTGCCTAAGAGTTTAAGTACTGTCAAAAAGAAATAATAGAGAGATGGCTGGAGATCTGAGTATTCACATTTGCTGTTTAAAAGTCTTAATGAAAATGTTAAATTCACCTAATAGTCTTGTGAGCTAAGTCTCTAGAGGTCATTTAGTTTCT
The DNA here is from genome assembly GCA_007922305.1 of Dermatemys mawii. Lineage (NCBI taxonomy): Eukaryota > Metazoa > Chordata > Testudines > Dermatemydidae > Dermatemys > Dermatemys mawii. The sequence continues at coordinate 5,319,952 of ML677404.1, read as the reverse complement.
TTAAGGACAGCTGCAGAGTATGATAGCTCAGTGTTCTAAAGATCAAATCTGGAATATTTAGACATGGTTCCTACAATTTTAAATACCAGCAGATTGACATAGTCCTTTATCCTTTTGAGAAGGGTAAATGTTTAACATGTTGACGTCTTTTGGAGGAGGCATATTTTTTTAAAAAAGACATTAAATATACCACATGCTACTTTCATAAGAGGTTTCATTTGGTTTCTTTAGCCAAAACACTCTCTTCTGCCCCAATCATAGTTTATGCTGTGTACAAGCGAGTTGCATCTTAGGTGCATTTAACATGCGTGGATTCAGCTTTACGTGGTTGACAAAAACAGGAAAACAAAAACCAAAAAAAAAAACGCAACAATTTCAAAACTCCATTTGTAGTGCGGGCCGTTTCACCTGCCATTCACCTCAATGGGAGTTTCACTATACACGGTTTTCACTTTACACGCTAACCACGGAATGGAACCCCTGTGTAAGATGAGACTCACCTGTATTTGTAACCTGCTGTCCGCCACTCCAAGGTGACTAATTCTTGGTAGTGGTTTAAGTACAGTCCTCTGGGATGAAAGGTGATGTCGAAATGTAAGACTATCTTTGGACATGTGTACTCTGGCTCTCTAGCATCTATCACTGTTTTCTTGTTACTGATGCTTTTAACAGACAGTGTATGCTTACCTTTATCAAAGTGAGGTGTGCGCTGTCCCACTATATATGGATATATATATTTATAGACACAGTAGAAAAATTGCAGCAATTTGGACTCTTCTGACATTTGACTTTAGGATGTGCAAAATTAAGAAATATAACAGGAAGGAACTTTAACTGAAAGGTGAATAGAAGTAACATTGTGTTGTAACATGCTTTTCAGCTGAAAGAGGAATGTGTAGGATGGCCATCCTTTTTTTCCTCTCTTTTTCTTTAACATTTTCTGTGAATTTAGTGTTCTCAAAAGATTTGGCAGCCTTGGAGATCAAAGCCTTCTATCCTCAAGCTTCCTTATATTGTCCTGGCAAACTAGAGATCAGAGTTGAGGTGTGTTTGAGGGTAGTTCAGACTTTCTTCTCAGTCAGCCCTTTGTGTCTCTGCCAAAATTCCAAAGAAGATAGCCAGTTAGTGCCAGTTTTGTCGGTGGTTTTAATAAACATGCACATTTGTTTACTGGGAATTGATTGAGACTGATCCATTTTAAATGGATATGCCCTATGTCTGGCTTTTCTCTTCACTAACATGCAAACTACCACCCCTCTTGCTATATCATTTAGTATCTAACCTCTTGTGTGACTTAATGGGAAAGTCTTTTCTAGGTGCTGTACAAACTTTTGGTGATACACTACAGTTCTTTCACACACCTGAGCGACACAAGTTTTGTCGACATAGGCCATGTCGACACTTCCACCTGAAGAAGAGCTCTATTAGTCTCTAAGGTGCCACAAGTACTCCTGTTCTTTTTTCTGAGGAAGCTTGAAAGCTTGTCTCTCTTGCCAGCAGAAGTTGGTCAAATAAAAGATCACTACACCCATCTTGTCTTTCTAATATCCTGACACCCACAAGGTTACAACACTGCATAGTATAACTAAAAGACATTCACAATTCTTAACTGCTTCAGAGTTCTAATGCACAGGTAAAGTGACATTGCTGATTGTGAATTATCTCATTGTGTGGATAAGAGAGTCTCAAATGGCATAATGATCTTAGGAAAGGCTATTTGCTTAAAAGTCAGAGTGGAACCTGTTAACGTGACAAGATATAACTTCACCATATCCATTTCAAAACTTGTTGCTCTTTCTCTTTTTTTAAAAAAAAAATTGAAGCAGTAAGGAAAAGCCTATCTTTCAGTCTGAACAAAAGAATTCTTCTTGGGAGAGAGTAGGGAAAGGTTAAAAAAATAATCTATTTTTACATTACTATGCTAGAGGTGAAATTTTCAGCAGGTCTCCTGTTTAATGGAGTCATAGCTGTAATCTGCATATATCCCTTTAAAGTAGGCTGCTTGCATCAACCATGGTTTTTATTCTGTATTGTAAGCAAAATTTTAGATTGCTTATGTTATAAATTCCATAACAAGGAAGCAGTTATGTAAGTTTTATCCGTTCTGTGGGCCCATATGTAAAATTAATTCCTAATGCTTGTGTACAGTTAGTAATATACACTTTTCTGTCAAATCGGTTTTGGCCTGGGTTTTTGAGACTTTAATAATAAAAGTTGGGGACACTTATACTGTGTTGGTGGCAGTGAAGACCAACACAATAGAAAATATAGTTTATTCTACTTCTAACTCTGGAATACTGTTTGCCAGCATAAGACATTTTAATGACTAGTTTTTGAATCAAAGTACTGAGCTTAAAGACTAAGGCCTAGTCTGCACTTAAAAGTTATACCATCATAACTGTGTCAGTAAGGAGTGTGAAAAAATACATCTGCTTGTGATATCTGTGCTGACAAAACTGTCATTGAGACACAACTATGCCAACAGAAGAGAGTTTCTGACAGCATAACTAATGTCATTTGCAGAGGTGCTAGCTAGTCCAATACCAAGAACTCCCCTTTCTGTTGCTATACACCGGGTCTACATTAGGGGGCTATGTTGGCATAGGCTCTGCAATATAGACATAGCTTGAGAGTTGGCTACTGGAGTCCCTTTCTTTCTTCTTGGTGAGAATCAGTTCTCAGTTTTCAGATCTTCATGATGGAAGTTGGAGAACTGCAAGGAGTATAGATAGTAGAGATTAGGACTTGAAAACTTCACTCTTTCACTCTTCCTTGTGGTGAGTATGGTGCTTTCCCAAGCAAATGCCACCAATTGTATACAATCTAAACTTTCATTTTAAAAAAGTAAGTTTCTAGCCTTCATGGTTGCGAAAATAATCTTCCAAGTGATAACTAAGTATAAACCCAGTGCAGTGAGGTCTTTCTGTGTCTGCAGAAACCACTGCAGTGACTTTATATAAATGCTCATAGGTTTGCAAAGCTACAGCAAAGTGAAAACAGGCCAATATCTTTGGCAGTTAATCGCTGCTGATATTGGGAACCCTATGGATAGCGGCACAACTGGTAAGAATTTAAATCAATGTCACTCCTGCCCGGGAACACTTCCCCCAGTGCTGCAAGTGGTTGTGGAGTGATGTAGAATTCTTTATCTTCCTGTCTTCCATGGCATCCACCAGAAGTTATCCAGCTCACTTGTGTAGTAAGTACCTAGTTGTTCACAGTGTACGTCAGTAGCCACACAACTGTGCGGTTCATGAAGAACCATGCTAAGCAGGAATAATTATATAATATTTTTCATCTGTAGATCGCAGAATGTTTTACAAATGGGATAAGCATTATCTCCATTTTACAGATGGGGAAATTTGGCTCAGAGTTAGACTCGCCCAGGGTCACATAGTGAGTCAGTGGCAGAGTTAGGAATAAAAGCCAGGTTTTCTCACTCTCTCTGGTCTCTATTAATCTCACTGCTCCAAGGAGATGTAATTTAAAATCTATAGTTAGTAGCACTCTGTACATCGGACTCAGACTGGTCTTGATTTAAAACAGCTGATATTGAATCAAAGTTAGAACAAATAATTGTTCGAGATCATTGCTGGGTAGATTTTTCTATTTTTAGATGGCAGATAACATGAAGAAATGTGGTTTTTCGTTAGAAGTAGCAAAGGCATTGTGTGAAATGTTGCTCCCACGTAGATGCTTCCTCCACCTACATATTTGTCTGCAAGTCAAGATTTGGTGCACTTTTGCTTCTGGGCTTTATGCCTTTAACTCTTGTAACCTCACTTTTTAGGTTTTTCCCAGAGTAGTCTCTGAATACAATAAAACTACTCCTGAGTTTGAATTCAGATATACTTCCTTTAAAGAGAGCCTGAGCCATCTGATAGGAGAAGCATTCTTTCATAATCTGAACAATTCATCAAGATATGAGACAGACTCTCGGTCTTTAAGAAAAATAGATCTTTTTTTGTTTCTTTTTTGTATTTTCAGAATTAAGATTTGTATATTTTATCAGAAATTGCTAGTAAAGGACATTTTAGCACTATTTTATTTCAAACTATTTAATCTTCTGATGCAATGCATTTTTTGTACTGAGAATGTATTTACCATCTGTGTGGCAGTTAATGAAATTTTGTTCGAAAGTTTGGGTCCCTTGAGGGTTGCAAATATTATTCAAAGTGAAACTAGGTTACTGTTTCTGCAAAGTGCAGTGGTTTAAGACCAAACAGCTTTTGATACAATTGAGAATGCGTTCTTTTGCTTTTGAAGTGGTAATACGTTCATGTAGAGTGGTTTTATTATATAGAATGTTCCTAAAATGAGCAGAGGTGAAACAATTCTAATAAATATGAAGGCAAAAATTCAGTGAAAAGGTGATTAATTTTTTTCTTGTTCATAGCGGCATGTTAAGCTATTTCAGATGATGTACTATCAGTGATTATACACATTTCTAGTTTTAGCCATGTAACTTAGATCAGTTCAATGAGCTTATGAAATGACTAGGTATGGTTTTCTATGTCATAAACATTGTTTGCTAGGTTTTATGAGTAATTTTTAAAATTCTGTTGAGGGGAGGGACAAATGGTGGATTTCACACTTTGTTGTGCAGACCAATTTGTAAGTACAGTACCTCTTTGGGCCCATATTGCCTTGCAGTTTCTCGTCTCCCTGCACCATCTATAGAATGCTTATTTTTTTTTATTCTGCAGGTCTTTGGTAGTCGGTATACCCTAGGAGAAGCACCACTGGTTTAATGATTTGCGTACTATAAAAACTTTTACTGAAGTTGTCCTTTTTCACACACCTTAATTGAACTCTTTAAGGTTGTTGAATAGAGAAATGCAACATATACTTTCTTCTTTATATTCAGCTGTGTATGGAATGAAGTTATTATATTTGTAGTTTGGAGAATGTTTTTATTAGTAATTCACAGGCCTAAGTGGAAAGAAGTGTGTAATGTACAGCTGCAATATAGTATTCTTCCTACCTAAGTCATGTTTAGTTTTTTCTTATTCAAGTCAATTTAGTGTATGTGAATGGTGCTGAATTGTAACCAAAGGTGCTTTACTCTGTTGATGGGATGAGTATTGCATAGGAATAGTAGCATAAGTCTCACTATATAGTGGTGTTAAATCAAAGGTGCCTCAACTCTGAACTGGTGGAACAAACTTTAGAGGTGGACAGTTATGTAATATTCCCATGGCAAAAGTTCCTTCTTACCCCAACAGCTTAGTGGTTGGCTTTTCTGGTTCTCCTAGTTCTCTGATTGCTGCTTCAGAGTCTTGTTTGGTGATCTGTCATTCTCCCTTCTCTTTCCTATGGGCTTCCCCCAGGCCTCCATCCTTGGCTCCATCCTTCTGCACCCTCTTTAGGTACTGTTGTCTGCAGGCATGACTTTTTGACTATCACATTTATGCTGATGGCTCAGATATACCTCTCTCTCATGCATTCAGTCCAAATTCTTGGTTTGTCTTTCTAATATTGCGTTGCTTGAAATGTCATTTCTTGGTTCTGATTACTAGCGGTGGAGATCACATAGTACTTTTTGCAGGAGGAAGTAGGAGTATTAATCCTGGTGTACTGGTCAAACTCCATCGTTAGTAACTGCAGATGAAATGTAGATGGGTAGAAAGTGTTACTGTTTGGCTACTAGATTGGGGCGTGAGTAACCATGGGACAGGGCACAAGCTGAGATGGAAGAGAATAGATCCCTTAAATCAAATGGAGATTGTATGAACAATCTATGAGGTAGAAATACAAACAACTGGACACACTTCCAGTCTGTTGCATCCGACGAAGTGGGTATTAGCCCACGAAAGCTTATGCTCTAAAACTTTAGTTAGTCTTTAAAGGTGCCACAGGACTCTTTGTCACTTCTGCACTTCCAGTCTAATTTACTGCTGTGAGATGCAGTTGTTTACACTGAGACTCTTCATGCAAATGTACATTAATAGAATGTCTTTTGGCACACAGTCAGTGCTAGTTTGCAAGCCACCACAACCTGGAGGGTAGAAGAGGGAAGAGGCATCTTAGAGTTGCTTCCTCAGTTGTTCTTCAGAACTTTCCTGTCTGGTTACCCATCTCATCCAGGCTGGCACATGTGCAGAATTTTTCATGGCCTTTTTGATCTGAGTTTTTCTTCTTCTGCTGTAACTTTTTTGCAGCACAGTGAAATTGTCTCCTTGGTACTACTGGGAACCTCAGCGAGTTTGTTGACTTACTTAAAGGTGACCTGTGAACTGGAGAAAGAGGGTCTGTGCCTCTTTTTTGCTTCTTTATGACATATAGGGAAGATTTTAAGATTATCTGCCCTCTTCCCCATCAAAAATACTTTGTATTTATCTTTGATATATTATTATTTATCTTTGATATATTATTATTGGGAATATTAAGTCTGCTATTCTCTGGTTTTACAGGAAACTTTGGGAGTAGTCTCAGATGAGTGTTGCAAGACTTCTCAGCCCTTAATTATGTGCTAAATCTTTAACAAAACTATATTGGAATGAAAATCACTTCCCCCTCAAGTAATCAGTTTTAATAACATGACATCTGCCATACTATCAGTTCTTCACCTTTCCATAGACCATCAGGAAAACAGGGTAGAGCAAACTTCAGTTTGTAATGTAAAAAATTAAAAAACAAAATCTCTATCGTCCAGGGGCCCCTGGATGATAGAGATACAAAAGGAGCACTTAAAGACGATAAAGTCATTGTGGAGAAACTAAATGAATTTTTTCTTCAGTCTTCACGGCCCAGGACGTTAGGGAGATTCCCAAACCTGAGTCGTCTTTTGTAGGTGACAAATCTGAGGAAATGTCACAGATTGAAGTGTCACTAGAGAAGGTTTTGGAACTAATTGATAAACTTAACTGTAACAAGTCACCGGGACCAGACGGCATTCACCCAAGAGTTCTGAAAGAACTCAAATGTGAAATTGCGGAACTATTAACTAGGGTTTGTAATCTGTCCTTTAAATCGGCTTCTGTACCCAGTGACTGAAAGATAGCTAATGTAACACCAATATTTTAAAAAGGCTCTAGAGGTGATCCTGGCAATTGCAGACCGGTAAGTCTAACATCCATACCGGGCAAATTAGTTGAAACAATAGTAAAGAATAAAATTGTCAGGGACATAGAAGAACATAAATTGCTGGGCAAAAGTCAACATGGTTTCTGTAAAGGGAAATCATGTCTTACTAATCTATTAGAGTTCTTTGAAGGGGTCAACAAACATGTGGACAAGGGGGATCCAGTGGACATAGTGTATTTAGATTTCCAGAAAGCCTTGACAAGGTCCCTCACCAAAGGCTTTTACAGAAATTAACTTGCCATGGGATAAGAGGGAAGATCTTTTCATGGATTGAGAACTGGTTAAAAGACAGGGAACAATGGGTAGGAATAAATGGTAAATTTTCAGAATGGAGAGGGGTAACTAATGGTGTTCCCCAAGGGTCAGTCCTAGGACCAATCCTATTCAACTTATTTATAAATAATTTGGAGGAAGGGGTAAACAGGTGGCAAAGTTTGCAGATGATACTAAACTGCTCAAAATAGTTATACCCAAGCAGACTGTGAAGAACTTCAAAAAGATCTTATGAAACTAAATGATTGGGCAATAAAATGGCAAATTAAATTTAATGTGGATAAATGTAAAGTAATGCACATCGGAAAAAATAACCCCAACTATACATACAATATGATGGGGGCTAATTTAGCTATAACTAATCAAGAAAAAGATCTCTGAATCATCGTGGATAGTTCCCTGAAGATGTCCATGCCGTGTGCAATGGCAGTCAAAAAAGCAAACAGGATGTTAGGAATCATTAACAAAGGGATAGAAAATAAGACTGAGAATATCTTATTGCCCTTATACAAATCCATGGTGCGTCCGCATCTTGAATACTGTGTACAAATGTGGTGGTCTCATCTCAAAAAGGGTATACTGGCATTAGAAAAGGTTCAGAGAAGGGCAACTAAAATGATTAGGGGTTTGGAATGGGTCCCATATGAGGAGAGATTGACGAGGCTAGGACTTTTTATCTTGGAAAAGAGGAGACTAAGGAGGGATATGATAGAGGTATATAAAATTATGAGTGGTGTGGAGGAAGTGAATAAGGAAAAGTTTTTTACTTGTTCCCATAATAGAAGAACTAGGGGCCACCCATTGAAGTTAGTGGGTAGCAGGTTTAAAACAAATAAAAGGAAGTTCTTCTTCACACAGCGCACAGTCAACCTATGGAACTCTTTGCCTGAGGAGGCTGTGAAGGCTAGGACTATAACAGGCTTTAAAAGAGAACTGGATAAATTCATGGAGGTTAAGTCCTTTAATGGCTATTAGCCAGGATGGGTAAGGAATGGTGTCCTTAGCCTCTGTGTGTCAGAGGGGGATGATGAATGGCAGGAGAGAGATCACTTGATCATTACCTGTTAGGTTCACTCACTCTGGGGCACCTGGCATTGGCCACTGTCGGTAGGATACTAGGCTAGATGGACCTTAGGCCGTACTGGGTCAGACCATTCTTATGTAAAATTTGAGAGGGGGGTTTTAGGAAGGATATCATTCCAGAAGCTTTTAGACACAAGTTTAATTTAAAAAAAAAAAAAAAAAAAAAGGTTGGGCACCCTTTTTTTCTTTGCCCTGGCCTTTATCCCACATTATCCACTATAAGCTCTGGATCTAGTCAGAGGGTCCAGTTTCATGTTTTACAGTTTGATAGTCTCTTGTCTCTCTCGGAGCGTTGTTGAAATCTGCACAGTTGCTAGTAATGAATGGAATTAAGACTTTTTGATTGACAACGTGAAGAATAGACCACTAAGCATAATGAATAATTAACAGTTGGTATGGTAGATCCTGCTGGGCTCTGCCTAAATTGTACACATAGAAAGAAAACAAGGAGCTTGGATAAATTTCTTCAATTATTTTTAAGAAACTGACTTAATTTTCTCTTTTCTTCTTTGTAGATAAAATGTTTGGAGGCTGGTTGGCTGCTTTCTTCAGAAGAATATTTACTACAGCTCTGCTCTTGCCATAATACCAGAATTCTGTGATCCACACTTCAGTGCTAAACACCAGGAGAGAGTCATATTTTAGTCATTCTGTCTAGATGGAACAGGCGTCATCTTGAAAGCCCATCATATTTCACAGCTGCTTATTTGATTTTTCTGGGTGCTCAATGAATCAGGGCCCCCCCCAATGAGTCAAACAGCCAATTCTTGCCAACAGGTGGTTGAAAACAGTGCTGTGCATGTAGCAGGGATGGCACAAGAGGAAAGCCATCGTGGTCAAGTGCCACCCACATTTTATCATGCTGCCAGTCAGGAACTTGATTTGTCTACCAAAGTGTACAAGAGAGAGTCAGGAAGCCCTTACTCTGTGTTGGTGGACAGCAAAATGAGTAAACCACATCACCATGAAAGAGAGGAGCAACCATATTTCAGAGAGAACAGATCGGTGGGAGAGGTCCGGGCTGTGAAAGAAGATAGAGAGAACTCTGACAACTCTGAGGAGGAAGAGGAGGAGGAAGATGAAGTGACTTACAAAAGGGAGCAGATTATAGTGGAGGTAAACCTTAACAACCAAACATTAAATGTATCAAAAGGGGAGAAGGGTGTCCCCTCCCAGTCCAAAGAGACTGCTGTTCTTAAGACCAGCAGTGAGGAAGAGGAGGGTGACAGTGGGGAAGAGGCCACTGAAGACAGTAATGATGATGAGGAAAATGAGAGGCAGAAGAAAAAAGAGAAAAGAGTGGAAAAAGTTAGTGTTACCCAAAGGAGAACAAGGAGAGCTGCATCTGCTGCAGCAGCCACAACTTCCCCTTCACCCCGAACTACAAGGGGCCGTAGAAAGAGTGTGGAGCCCCCCAAGCGTAAGAAGAAAGCTGCAAAGGAGCCCAAGGCACCTGTGCAGAAATCAAAGTGTGAAGAAAAGGAGACTTTGACCTGTGAGAAGTGCCCCAGGGTGTTTAACACACGCTGGTACCTGGAGAAGCACATGAACGTCACTCACAGGCGTATGCAGATCTGCGACAAGTGTGGGAAGAAATTTGTTCTAGAAAGTGAGCTGTCCCTTCACCAGCAAACAGACTGTGAAAAAAACATTCAGGTAGGTTAGTTCACCTGCTTGCCAGATTTCCACACTTTTCTGTTGTGCCCTGGACACAGCTAGAGGACACCTCAGAGAGGGAATTTTTTTTATGGAGAAAAGGTCCTGACCGAGATCTGCCTCTACCTGTCAGCACTTCTTGGTGTCTGCCAAAGGAAATAACTTGTAGGGACCAGAGGGTGCCCCATATGCTATTTTAGCAGAGTTCTTGCTAGGATTAATCTACACTGTGGGACGATGCTAGACTACTTTTTAACAAATGCCAGATACAAGAATAATGGGTTGAAAACGAGTCTGCAATGCACCACTTTGTACAAAATAGGACCTGATTTTTCAGAGGTGCTGACCCACCTGCAGCTTCAAGTAGCTTCAGTCAAAGTTTGAATGTTTGGCACCCTTGAAAATCAGGCACATAATGTGTAAAGGTAAGAATTTCAAGGGAGAACAAAATGGTAACAAGTGTCAGGGAATCAGCAATGTGTAGAATGTTGGCTGAGACACAAGTGACCTAGAAAAATTGTAACACCTTCAAGATGTGAAAAAGTGTTAATATGTCATCTTTGCTTTCTGGGTCACATTCAGATGATTAATATGTCAAGAGGATTTGATTTACAATGGTGTTTGTATTCAGGTACATAAGTATGTGGAAATCCTTCTAATAATGCAAAAATGCATAAACCTGCCCATTTCTGCAGTGCTGCAAAATCTGAATAAGATTAGCCTTTTGAATTTGCTGTTTATTAGGGAGATTTCTGTTGGTCTGCATCTCACCAGGAGGTTTGCCACTTAGTTATACACACAACAGTGGAAATCTTTGCCATGATATAATCATTTTAAATAATTTAAATTATGGAATACAATTTCTGAGCTTTTGACTTATCTGTGACTTGCTCTCTGCTCATAGGCATATCTTATTTCATAACCATGGGCATTGTTGTTTTATCGGGTGATTTAGTCTTGCTTTGTTAAAGAAAACTTGACACAGTGCTGCAGCCTAGTGGTGAAATAGGCTCACTGCCCAAGGGTAAAGCTGCTTGACTTCAATTTTAATTTAGCTGAAACATTAAAAGGCAGAAGGGCAGTAAATTGTTCCCATCCAATGAGTATCACCAAACAGGACACTTATTTCCTAAAAAAAAAAAAAAAGAATACTTACATTTGGCTGAAACGTGACATAAGAACGGCCATACTGGGTCAGACCCAAGGTCCAGCTAGCACTGTAACCTGTCTTCCGACAGTGACCAATGCCAGGTGCCCCGTAGGGAATGAACAGATGATTAGTAAGTGACCCATTCCATGTTGCTCGTTCCCAGCTTCCGGCAAACAGAGGCTAGGGACATCATCTCTGCCCATCCTGGCTAATAGTCTTTGATGGACCTCTCCTCCATGAATTTACCTAGTTCTTTTTTGAACTCTGTTCAAGTTGTAGTCTTCACAACATCCGCCGGCAAAGAGTTCCGCAGGTTGACACTGCATTGTGTGATTTCCTTTAGTGATTAGTTTCATTTAGTGACCCCTCGTTCTTGTATTATAAGGAGTAAATAACACTCCCTTATTTCCTTTCTCCACATCTGTCATAATTTTTTAGACCTCTATCATATCCCCCCTTAGTCCTCTCTTTTCCAAGCAAAGAAGTCCCAGTCTTCTTAATCTCTTCTCATACTGAAGCCATTCCAAAGAGTTATTGGACTGCTCCAGTACTCTGAAAATAATCCTAGGCATGAAGCTTGGAGTCTTACGTAAAATAGATCTAAACTTTTTGGTACAGTAGCCAATAATTTTTGACCTTACTTAGAATTTGCTTATGAAGTCTCTGAACAGCTTTCCCTTTTATTTTAAATTGCATTTCTGAAACTGTACTTATATGCAGTTTACGCTGTTAGTAAACAGCAATAGAAAACACTAAATATATATGGGAAAAAAGTAACAATTTTTAAATGCAGACTTTCCAGTTTTATAGAGGTACATTTCAAGTGACGTTTTTGACTGAACTGTTTTACCTTATGTTCCAGCTTATAGAAGGGAAATGAAAGAGAGGAGAAATTATTACAAGGGTATCACGTCTTACAGGAGGGTTATGTTCCGCGGTTACCGTGTAAAGCGGAAATCGCATATCGTGAAACTCTCATTAAGTTCAATGGTGGGCGGAATCGCCCGCACCACAGATGGAGTTTTTAAATTTTCAAATTAAAATAATTTTTAAATTATCAGGATTGATGAAGCTACACTAATTGGTGGCCATTCCTGGCTTAGTCAGAACTATTTCCAAGAGGAGACGGCTTGAGATGATTACGAAGTAGATCTTAGAGCTAGAATTGCTGTAAAACAATTGGGCATGACCTGTTAATTACAAGCCAGTGTACATAACCAAATATCTAGGAAACAGCCATGTAATGAAGTGGCGTAGTATAAAGTCATTTTATACCTGGGCATTTTTGTGTTTTAAAATATAAATATATATAATATATCCAGCAGTCCTATCACTAATTCAGTTACATTTGGTGTTAACACCAGTCAAAGACCCAGTGTAGGCAAGACAGCAGCAGCTTCTGGTATTTTTACCACTGTCAAGTAAACCTGCTTCTCAACAAGTTTAACTGACATGGTAACTTTGTAGCCCACTGGAGCCTTGTTTACACCCAGGCTTTTACTAATGCTAGCAAGTGCAGTTTAACCAGTAACAGCACCAGTAGGATTTTTCCTAAAATTCCTCAAAGTAGACAATAGTCTAGGAGAAGTTAGACCTATCGGTTTACCTATAATAGATCAGAAAGAAAATAGCCCATAAATATATCTGCATCCATAGTCTAATAAACATCACTTGGTGCTTATTAGACTATGGATGCACTATAAATGCCCCTTATATGTCGTCTAAGTAGAAATGCAAACATCATTGCCATTGATAGTGTGTGCGCATATGTAAAAATTGTAAACATTCTGCTGCATCCTCATGCCTATCAGTGAATTGAAAAAAATCCTTGCACTTCTTAAATGAAACATTTCTAAAGCTTGTAGTTTAGCAGAGACCACTTAAGAATAAATGTAAAGGATAGTATTGTCTTTTAGGTGACTCATCTCACAACAGATAATCTTTTAGAACTTTGAATGGGATTTTATAAGTAGTTAACGTACGGTATGGGGACTTCTGGGGACATTGAACAGAAATATTTGTCAGGACACTTACCACACTTGAAAGGCATCACTGGTACAACAAGTTAGTCTTTTGACCAGTGTTAGTATGCAGTTTATTGAGTAAAAATGGACTAGAAGCTTAAGTCACATATTCAAAAGTAACTGAGGCACTTAGGAGTTGAATTTCAATGAGATTTAAGCTAAGTGTCTGAGTCATTTATGAAATGAGAATTAAGCTCCCAAGTCTTTAAGTGCTTATGAAAATTTTATCGTATACCTGTTTCAAATTCAGAAAAATTTTATCTTTGCCTTTATATAATAATATATTCATCATAATATAATATGTAAACTATAGATGCTATTGTGTGGCCACATAAATGGTTGCATCTTGTGCTCCAGAATCTAAGCATTCATTTAATGCTTACAAAGATAACTTTTTAAATGTGAGCCAAACGTAAGGCCTTATCTATGCTGATTTTTAGCCACTGGTATCGCTACAGTAGTGCCAAAATCTTAACGTAGACATGACGTATGGTGGTGCAAGCCATTTTGCACTACTATACCCTAGTCCAGGGTAAGTCAACCCACTTATAAGACCTGCTTTATACCATTGCAGAATATGTGTTTTGGGGGTTTGCATTGGTTTAGCTATATTGGTGTAGCTACAGTAATGCAAAAATCTCTTATGTAGGCAATCCCTTAGGCACTTCTGCCTGTGCCCAAAAGGGAGAGGGAAAGAGGAGAATGTATTCCCTCTCCAGAATCAAAAGCCTCAGAATCCAAAAAATGTCTCCCAAAATTTCATGGGTGCCTGACTATCTTCTTCAGATTCTCCCTGTAAACATCTATTATGCAATTATAACTTGTCAGCACTAAAACTTGCAGCATGTTGAAAATGAAAATTTGGGAACAGCTTTTTAAAAAATTAATTCGATTGATTGGGAAGGCAGAGAAGAGTTGGGGGCAAAGTTGCATAATACAGTTCTAATATGCCAAGTAAGACATGGGGCCTTGTCTAGAACATAGCCCATGTGATTTGATTACATAAGTGCCAGTTGAACTGATGATAATGGCTCTTCTGTCATGTATAAACCTAAATATAGTTCTATATGATGGATTGTAGCCATTCCAAAAGAGCCTTTGTGTTCTGTTGGGTAAGTACCTTTTCAAAATTAGTGCCTTTACAAAGGTTTTTATTGTTCTGTTAGGCTGTATCCAGACATTAAATCGTTGTATCCAGATTACTTGCTGCTGTTCGCTTGTGGAAATGCTAGATTTCCAATTCCCAATGGCTGACTTTGTAGTAAATCAAATGATCACTTTTTAGCACTGCTTTACTCTCCAGGGTTTTTCCACCATCGACTGCAGTTTGTTCCTGACATCTCCAAGTAGGTCCTTTGAAAGGAGAAGGATCTTCCTGGTGGCAGTGTGGTATGCAAACTTCCAGGCCAGCAAAGGTTGGGTGCACTGTGAAGACAGTATGACTTGCCCATGAACGGGGAGGAACACCTCATGTTGACAGGAATGGCACAGACTGTCTCCTTAGAAAACTGCCTTGAGCTCACTTTGAGCATGAGCAGGATGAATGAATGACAGGAAAGATTAAATTTTTTAGAGAACTCCTTCCCTTTCTCTTCAAAGATAACAAATGTTTGGTATCTTCATATATTTCTCCATCAAGTTTCACAACTGGTATTCTGAAATGTATAAAATTGTACAAAGATTTTTAAAAATTGTGTTTATCATTACTATTTTTTTGAAAATGGGGGTATATGCGAGATGCTTGTCCTTGATCCTGTCTGGAGATTTCATGGTAATGCTGGGCTTGGGGTTTGTACTGAGAGGTCATGTACTGTATATTTCCCTGTGTAAAATGGTCTTGAAGGGCAAGGCAAACAAGATTCTTGGGTTTGAAGTAGTTTGTTTCCATGAGTTAGTATATTAGGTTTTCAACTCTGTAGAACTGGGTTTAAATTCTTGCTTAATATACTTATATAGTGCTTTCCCTCTTGAAGTGCAATAAAGAAATTAACTGTTCTTCAACACCCCTGCAGGTAATATTCTCATTTTGCAGAGAGAGAAAGTAAGACACGAAGTTAAGTGATTTGTCCAAGATTACACAGTGTCATACAAGCCAGGGTTAGAACTTCTGACTATCTGGCATCCAATTGTCTGGATTAGGTAATTAGTGAAAATGACCTTAGTGTGTCTTTACTCCTTACTTATCCACCTCATAAAACCACTATCACAGTTGACAGTCTCTGCTCAATAAAGGATCAAGATTAGAATAGCAGTGTCCAGAAGTGCAACAGGTCAGTGCTTTCTGACCTTACAATTTGCAGAGCCCTAAAGCTCCAGAAACAGGGAAAACTGGCCATGTATTGCTGTCTCCTTCGGGGTTGTTGCTGGCGTTAGAGCTCTGTTGTTAAGATGTTTCTTCCTATGTAGTCCTGCTGCTAAGAAAAGTAAAGATCCATTCCAAAAGTTATGCAAAGCCTGCATAACAGCAAGTTTTCTTTTTTGGCACTGAACAAGGACCGTGATATGGACATATAAGCCTCTCCTCCCAATACTAGAGTCTGACTGGACAGTCCAAACTAACGTGAGGCTGACACTATAGATCCCACTGGGTTTTGGAAAGAGGATACAGTACTGTAATAGCTGCACTGCTCTTACAATGTCAGCAGATGGCACCAAACTGCAAGTGTGTTAACCTCTGTTCCCTCATTCCACTCTTCTTTGATCTGTACTCCTTGTAAGTGTATCTAAATTTTCCAAATTCTTAAAAACAATGCATATGGGCTGAAGTATGTTTCTGACTACCTTCCTTGTTTTGGGTGCCTTCTTTCTTGAGCAAGTTGATATGTGCCTTATCTCTGCTGACTCGTGGCTTTGAAACTCTTTGTAAATTAAGCTTCCTTGTTTGTCCCATTCATTCAGTGTGTTTCCTGTAAGAAATCCTTCAAGAAGCTCTGGTCTCTCCATGAACATATCAAGATTGTTCATGGATATGCAGAAAAAAAGTTCTCCTGTGAGATCTGTGAAAAGAAGTTCTACACAATGGCCCATGTGCGGAAGCACATGGTTGGTGAGTTCATGCTGCTTGTTTGCTGAGCCTGATACCTTGTTTGTCTTCCTGGTCTTAACTATTTTTAATATATAACCTGTAATGCCAGTAACCTAAATTCCTTAGCTTAATCTGCTAGTAGAGGAAAACTAAAATGGTACGTCAGTAGTACTAAGAATACAAGATGGTATTCACTGCGATAGTACCAGTCTGTCTTCTCAGAACTCCAGAATGAGATTTTGAGTGAAGTAATGTTTGTGTTGCATTTTTAGTAATCATTTTTAACAATGTAATATATATGTTGCAGCACATACAAAGGATATGCCATTTACATGTGAAACCTGTGGAAAATCGTTCAAACGCAGCATGTCGCTCAAAGTGCATTCCCTACAGCATTCTGGAGAGAAACCTTTCAGATGTGAGGTGAGGTAGCCACTTCAATGAAATATTGACATGGTATGAGGCATATGCATCTGGTACCCACCAATGTGAAGCTACAAATGTGAAAGTGTCTTATCTATGTAATGAGGTGCAGTTGTATTAAGGCATGGGAAAAAATGTACTATCTGGGGAGAGCAGAGCAGAAGTGCAGGTAGGAGTAATGCAAAACTATCAAGAATCTGGTTTGGTTCAGTGCTGCAGTGGAATTAGCCAATTACTGTGTGTCGTTTTCCTTTGCTGGGAATATCCTGGAGGTATTTGGTTTTTGGGGAAAGAGGGTAAGTAGCTCTCCCTTTCTTTCCAAAACAAGGAATGAAGGAGGGTAGGAAGAAACCTTTAGACCAGTTACCCACATCTCTCTTCCTAGCATCTTCAGGAAAAATGGAGGAAAACAAAGTTTGCCATCATGTTCATCAGTGCTGGAGAGGATGAAGAAACAAAGCCCTTTCTGTCCTAGCTTGGAGAGTAGGGGGGTGTAGTTCTAAACTTACCAGGCACCTATATGCCAACTACAATAGGACTCAACAGAATCCAGATTCAGTTCTGTTGCAAGAGCCCTTTGTTTCCTCTCTTCAGCAGTGGAAGGAATACACTGGGCTTTCTAATGAGACATCCTATTAGTGAGTGAAATGTAGAGTCATTTTTCATAGAACTTGTGGCCAGTAGGTTTCTGATGAGCAATTTCAAAGCCCTAATTTTTCATAAATCTTTTAAAGACTGTACCTCCTGAGTACACAAGATAATACTCCTAATGATGGACCTCCCCCACACACAAAAAGTATAGGTATCTATAGTATGCGTGTATGTTTCATATATGCATTTTTAACGGGGTACCCTACTGTTGTTAAATCATCTCTATATTGTATGTTTTCTTGGTGCATGAGGGGTCTACCTGTGTACTGCTTTGGGGTGGCATTCTGGATTTCTGTGTATGCACCAACAGAACACCCTTCTGCAACTTCATTGCTTCCTTACCTGAGATGCCTGAAAGTCAAGGTCTCTGTCTGTTGCAGAACTGTGATGAAAGGTTTCAGTACAAGTACCAGCTGCGTTCCCACATGAGCATCCACATTGGACACAAACAGTTCATGTGCCAGTGGTGTGGCAAAGACTTCAACATGAAGCAGTACTTCGATGAGCACATGAAAACACACACTGGTAAGAACATGTCTAAGAAAAATGCACACACCTCCACAATGCATAAACATGCCAAGTCTTCCATGTGTATCAGTCCTACCATACTTATGCCTAAAGCCAGATTCAACCCAGATCCATTCAGTAACGTAGTGACACCTAATTTCCTCTCCTACTGTACTGTTTACTGTATTTCAGCTGCAAAAGTGAGTGGTTGTGCTCGTTTCTCTTCATGTTGCTGTGGTTTGAAGAAGCCCATTACCCAGTCTTTTTAGAGGTCTCCTCATGCACTAGACTATGAATCTGGGAGAGGAGCTCACGAAGATGGAGGGCTTTTTTGGGAAAGCTGTGTTGGTTGTGTTTTTATTTTGGCCATAAGTAGGGAAGAGTGCAGTCCATGGCATATACAATTCATTGACCACTTATAGCTGAAGTAAATTGTTAGCAGAACCTCTCAGCCTAACTGGCTGCTGTGTTTATCTTATAGGAGAGAAGCCTTTTATCTGTGAAATCTGTGGCAAAAGCTTCACCAGCCGCCCAAACATGAAGAGACACCGCAGAACTCACACAGGGGAGAAGCCTTACCCATGTGATGTGTGTGGCCAGCGATTTCGCTTCTCCAACATGCTCAAGGCACACAAGGAGAAGTGCTTCCGGGTCACAAGCCCTGTTAATGTGCCACCTGCTGTGCAGATCCCACTTACCACAACTTCTCCTGCTACTGCGGTCCTTTCTGTAGCAAACACACCTACTACCCCAACTCCACCCATCAACCTGAACCCAGTGAACACGCTCCCTCCACGTCCCATCCCTCATCCATATTCACACCTTCATCTCCACCCTCACCCACATCATCCACACCACCTCCCAGTCCCCCCAGTCCCTCATTTACCCCCACCTCCAGCCCTTTTTAAGAGTGAGCCTTTAAATCATAGAGGCCAGAGTGAGGACAACTTTCTGCGACACCTGGCAGAAAAAAACATTTCAGCACAACACCACTAACACCTTTGCCTCCTGCCAGCTGTTTTTCCTGTTTTATGCACATGGAAACATGCTCTCCTGGAAATTGCAGGTGGAGAGCTAGTGAAGATCTTTCACTCTCTCTTTGTCCCCACTTGGAAGGTCCTGGTACTCCCATGAATCAGTTAACGAACAAGAAAATTCCATTGGATCAGCAGTGATCATTTGAACCAGGGGAGCCAAAGGGACTGAAACCTAATTTGCTTGCATTCTACTGGTGACTTTTATAAATTTCAAATACTGAGACTTGTGGAATTTTATAATTTCATATCAGCTGATGAGGTATGCTTGCTTTTATATCCTGGACTTCTCCTCAAAGAGGGGATAGGCCTGGTTTCCTTTGTACTAATCGGAAAGGCTGTGAGATTAATACAGAGCATTAATTGTATCACTGTGTATCGTAATTAATTCTTTTCAGCTTTTGGTGCTGGCTACGGAGTGAGCCAGCCACGTATCACAGTATATCAAGCATTATAGAGAAAGACAAAAAAATTTGTTTGTGTAGCTCTCCTAATGCACTCTTTATTTTACTACAGAAATTATTTTAGAGTTTTTTGTATAGACCTATTTAGTAGTCTGTTTCTAAAATGAAATGTATTTCAATAAGCGGTGTAATTTTTTCAGTGTAGCTGGACCTATGTTGTATAATAGATAAAATTTTATAATCATCAAAATGTGATTTTAAAAAGATGCAAATAGCTTCTATAGTTTAAAGTTATTCTTACATCCATGCAACTCAAAAGGTGCTTCAGAGAAGAGAGGGACCCAAGAGGTCTCTGGTAAGGCTGCCTCAGAAGTGGTGTTGATTTCAGAACTTTCATGTAATTTATTTAGTAGTTTTTAAACCTTACCTTTCCCTTTCCAGAGTGTCTCTTAGGCTTATTGAACAAAGACATTGAGATACCACACTCCTGCTCTACAGGTTTCTCTTAGTTCAGTTGGATGGAAGTGTGGAATGGGTTAGAAAGGGACACACCTGTTGGGTGAAGAGACTCAACAGCTCATGAGTTATGAAGTCACAGGTGAGAGAGAGAGAGATCTGACTTAGGAGAGGGGACAAACTATCTCAAGTCAGCCAAGCATATCTTTTATATAGGAAGGCCTATATGTTTTAATGTTTGTTTATGGTATGATTTTAATTTTGGGATCATATCTCATGCTGCTCATTCAGATTGCTTTTTTTAAATTCCTGGACTTAGAGGGGAATTAAGTTAGATTCACAAATGTGGTGGTTGGTTGATTGTAAGAATGAGAAGAGGAGAAATTTGAATGGGAAAATGGTGTTTAAGTGGACACATTGCTGAGAAAATGCAGTAAGACATGTTCAGACAATACGGGATGATGTTGAGGGGTTCATAGTTCCATTTTTTTGGCAAATAGAAGTTTGACAGTTAGGTTAGAAACCTTTGAATTTAACAAGTCACTTTTTCATAATCTTGTGAGGCACTGATTGAGTGGCAAATGACAACTTTGATGCAGAGGCGGTGGGCTGAAAGGCCAGATGTTTTAATCAGTGAGTGGTTATTTTTCAGGTTTGTTGTTTAAATAACATTGAATATAGCAGCATTATGCAATCTAGGTAATTGTTGCCACCTTCAATGAAGAGACAGAGACCCAAGGCTATTGTACTGTAAGTTTCAAAAATGGTTCCTACTATTTTGTGCTGCTTTGTAAATTGAATCTCACCCAAACTCCATCTGCAAAGACCCCAGTAGACAGATTGCCATTTTAGTTAATGAACTGGCCTTTTGTGACTGATAGATATCTTCAAAGTAGCAGAAATAGTGGGACTTCTTCCTAGCATTATTTCTTCAAGTTTAACACTGAGAATCACTTTTTATTTTTATTTCTTTTGAAACACCACATTCTCTGTCTTGCGAATTAGCTCCTTAGTTGATATTTTACAAAGTTTCTGCCATCTAATCCATTAATGCTTTCTTTTTTCATAGGAAATGTTAGGAACAGGAATTAGGCCCTTTTGGCCCAACGTACTCATTTTAGACTGAACTGAAAATACCCCCCATTTCTGAAAAATAAAAGAATGCAGGTTTTTTAAATGTTTCTCTATAATATTTATATACAGTCTTTATCTCGTAGGTAATAAAGCCACTCATGATTATGACTGTTGTATTTACTGTGGCTGGTCCGCCCAGGAAATTTCTATGCATTCCATGTCACATTTACAACCTTTGTTTCTGTTGTGCCACAATTTTATGGTCAGGCCTGTTATTAAATGATTTTTAAATGCTGAAACAAAATCTTGGTAAATTGTAATCCAGTTTTGCAAAATGATTTTCTTCTCAATAAATTTACAGTATTAGGCTGCTATTCAAAATTCTAGAATCTGAGACAGTTTTTCTCTTCTGTGGTACACAGTAATTATACATCTTGGATTTCAGCTGATTTTTGCCTCTGAGATATAGAAACTTCTACCATTCTGCGGAAGAAAGTAAAATTGGGCTGGGAAAAATTAACTCAATAGTCTTGTGTTTAATTGCATATCATGGTACAAATGACTTGGAGACAAATTCTCTGATCATCTGGGACAAACTTAAAATGGAATCTGACATGCTTGTCTAAAAGTGCTGCAGTATTGTTCCATAAATCTACATACTGCAGTAACAGAGGGTAGGTGAAAATACAAAGGGGAGATTTGTGACAGCTACTGGCATATGTTTAACAAGGCATATGCCCCAAATTATATTAACATTACATTATATTAATATTTACAGGGTTCACACAATACTGGAAAATGTGACAAGCAATTTTCTAAAACTTTACCATTATCTGTCAAGGGGGGAAAATATGAATGAATTTTATATTAGCTTTATTGTGTGTGTATTTAATTGGTCTAAAAAATTTTTTTAGAATATATTAAGTGTGTTGTTCTTGACACTAGTATATGTTTGTTACTCAATTTTCTAGTGACAGCAAAGTATTAAAATGTAACATAGTTCCAGCCTAGAGAAAATTCCAGTCCTGATGCTAGTCCAGGAGTGAAAATGATTTTTGATACTTTTTGAGTTAAAAAAAAACTATATAACAAACATGGAAATGTGGATTTACAAGATGCTTTCTCTTTATTTGTAGAGCTCTGACTCATTTCCAAATCTGGAAGCTTTTAGCCGGTATAGGCTAGTTGATTTGCCTGTTTAAAGCTTATTTTTACCTACTTTGTCTTTAAAATGGCTGACAAATGTTTGTGCACTGAAACGCTTAGTCTCTCCAAGGAGCAGATCCTCAGTTTGTGTATATCCCATAGCTCTGTTGAAGTAAATGCAGCAAAGGCAGTATACACTAGCTGAGGATTTGCCTCCAAGTTTTGCATACTTCTGTCACCTGGACTCAGCTGTTGAAGTCAGACACACTGAATTCCGGACGGTCCAAAATGTTCTAGAACCTAAATCAGATTTTATTTTTTAAACGTTTTAAATGCATTTTTAAAGGAGAAATTTCATCAAAATTGACAAACGCTAGTTGTCACGCACAAAGTTAACTTACAGTTGGGAGTCAGACAACAGCAGCAGTGGGACAGTAGCTCTTTTTTTTTTTTCTTCAGTGAATTTAGTGCTTATGATAAATACAAAACTGCTGGTCTTGGAGACACAGGTGATTTCTTTTCAGAAAAGGCAATGGCAGTGCAAGCTTCCCTACACTGTGTGTATCTCAGATTGACCTAAAGGAAACCAGTCTCTTAAGATGAGAGCAGTTCTGTGTCTACCTGCCTACACAATTGTCCTCTTTGCGGATAACAATAGGAACATTAAGCATCAGTCTAATTCTTAATGGATAAATGTCCACTTAAAAAACCCACCATTATAACCAATACTAACACTGCTTATGAATCGTTAAACAGCTGTTAGGATATGATGATTTTAGAGTTAATACCCCAAGACAGATTCAAGCCTGAGCCCTAAAGGGGGAAAGGCTCTATATCTCATCAGTCAAATCCACACTAAGTGGGATTCTTCTCTGTTTTCCTAGAGCTTCCTGTGTACCTCATTGTTGCACCTTACCCTGAACTGTGAATTTCTTTGGCTTGGTCTTGGAATCTGTTGGTCTTGTAATGATTATTGGTGGTGGTGGTTGCTCTTTGATGGAGGAAGGAAGGCGGTAAAACTGGAGTTATGCCATCTGAAACACAAGTGCTTCCAAAGGTCATTTTCACTTCTGTTTTTCACCAAGGAGGTGAGCAACAAAATGTAACTCTCCCAACCCCTAAGCATTATTGGATAAAATTAATATTTTGTAATACACTTGAATTACCGCCTATTCCTTGCAGTACAAATAGAATGATTAATGGTCCTGCTAGGAGCAATATTTGTATAAGAGGCATTTTACAAATGTTTTCCAGAGTGGTATGTCATATTATCCAGTGCTCTTTGGACTTGAGACAAATGTTTGTGCACTGAAACTTTTGATTTTATGACAGTGCATATGGATTATATATGTACATGCCCTTGATTTGCAAGTGGTTGAGGGGACCGCCTGATAGAACACCATGTGACTTGTAGTGAGTGTACTAAATCAGTAATGCCAAACTTACTAGCTCGTGGGAATTTAGCCCAAACTCATAAAATATTTAAATGTTTTATGGTTTAATTTCCATTGACTAATAATAAAAAGGAAAAAACTCATAGACTTGTTGAACTGTGCAATTTTACCCATTGAGTTAGAACATCTTGTCTGTAAATAGAGGCTTAATTAAGCTCTCTTTAAAAAGCTGCTTTGAGGGGAAAAAATACCCAAGACACACATTTACCTGAGAAATCATTGAGATCATTTAAGTAAATACATGAGGCAGTATCCATAACAAATATTGGGTACTTGGTAGACAAGTAATAGCATTCTTGAAGCTTTTCCAGTCTATTGTGTAGTACAATATTTTTTTTAAAAAATGGGAAAAAGAATGGAAAAATTATAGTGCCCATGCACATTAACCCATTTCTGAACTTTGAACTCTACCATTTTTCAGTCATGACTATTCAATTCCTCTTAATTTTAGGCCTCTCCCTTTTTCCCCCCTTCCAATCTTACGATTTTAAAGTGGGCAAATGGATTTTGGTTTTCAAAATTGGTTTAAAAAAATTGCTGTTGATATGAAAACTTACATGCTAAACTTGAGACTGGGGTGACATATTACATTCCAATTAGAAAAATGTGTGAGTTTATAATGGAGAATAGTTACACATTATTAAGGATGCGAGTGTTCTCTTTATTATGCAATAGATTCTAGCTCTGTAACATAATTATTGATAACCACCTTGCACCTACCTCAACAAATCAGAGGTGCTCTCAACATTATAGATCTTAAAGGCCATTAGCCAAAAACTTGTCAGTTTTATAGTTTAACTCTTCTAAGGGTATGTCTTCACTACCTGCCAGTTCGGCGGGTAGCGATCGATCTTTTGGCAATCGATTTGTCACGTCTCATTAAGACACGATAATCGATCGCCAGCAGTGCCCCCGTCGACTCCAGCTTGCAGAGAGATGCAAGCTGGAGTTGACGGGGGAGTGCGCCGCCGACTGCTGCCGCCATGAGGTAAGTCAGCCGAAGATACGCCGACTTCAGCTACGTGATCTTCGGTTCATCCTTCCCCCTACTGTAGACCAGCCCTAAGAATTAAATAGGGAATCTCTTGTCACAAAATCTTGCCATTTCTGAAATATTAAGATTTAAATATCCTTTCGTGCAACATCATTCGGTAACCTACATCGAAAGAGTTCACCTTACTACTCTCTAATTTACTAATTTTACTCACTACTTGATTCCACAATTTTGTGGAACTATTTGTTGATTTTTTGTATGTCTCTCTCTTTACTAGTAGTTGACACTTGCTTTGTCCCCCCTTAAGAAAAGGGACATGTTTAGCTGCTTTGTCAAACACTTTCATGTGTACATAGATAAAACCTGATTTTTCTGCAATGATCTCAGGCCACACAAAGTCTAAATAAAACTCAGACCAGTCAAATTTAGTGTGGTTTTGATGCACTTTTCAGATAAAGGACCAGCTGTTTGGTGCTAACCTATGTGTCTTAACATCAATCCTACCCTACCTCCATACAGCATCAGCACTACCCCTCTGTCCTTGAGTGCCTTGAGAAAGCCAGGTTTCCAAAACACATCCTAGTTCAAAACCTTCTTTGTTTCTGAAGGGATGACTTCCTCCTTTGTCCCTTTCCACTGAGTGCCTTGGGACTGTTTTTAGCCTTCGTCTGCTATCCTCTCTCTCTTTCATAGTTTCATTTTTGAATATTATTTACATGTGAACATCACCCTGCTCCATATATCAACCCTTTGATCCTGCTGTCTTCTCTCTTCCCTTTTGACTCTTGGATATTGATTATACTGTAACTTTCTAGGACAGAATGTTTAAAAAACTATAGACTGCTTTACAGTCTTTTTCCCATGACTCCAACTCTTCTATGACTCTTCCTAGCTTTGCTCTTAAGGTCAGAAATCTAGTTTTCCTTGACCTCCAAACACTTTTCAGTAACAATCTGTGTAATTTTTTAACACTTTCGCAGAAATCTTAATCCTTTCCTATTTTGCCTATTTTCAGTTCTTCCTAAATCCCTTCCTTCTCAATAATGTTCAAGGAGACCAGAATGTTGCTGCTAAGCAATTTGTTGTTGTTCTAAGAAGTAAACTCACATAATCTCCTGTCCTACATCACTAACTTCAAAGTATCTTCAGATGCAGTCCTAAATTTTCCTTTATTTTTAAAAGTATTTCCTCACTCAACCTTTTAGTCCTCTGTCCATTCATTTCACTCCAGCCCCTACACATGGCTGCAAAAAGCTGAAAGTTTGATATTCACTTTACGCAGCTGTCATTCTGAACATTCCCCAATATCTTTGAGTCACTCTAATTCTCTCCACAAACCACCTTTCTTTTCTACACTGATTTTTTTCTGTGAAAAGCCGCTTGAACCTGTGCAATAGAAGCTGCCTTTAAATAAGTGGCATAAGATATTGTTCACACATCAGGTTCAGCTTCCTACACAATTACAAAACCACCATTTTTATTTTTATTATAATTTTTTTGGTTCCTGCAGCTGGGGTTTGTGCAGTGAACAGTTCTTTTCCCTTCACCCCTGTGTTCTCTGAAACCAAGCAAAAGGACTCATCTTAGTTGCTTTTGAAAAGGGAAATGAAGACCAAAAATTGGGTTAGTCGGATGGGTAAATTTGACTATTGAGAATAGTCTAGCCTTAAGGTTTATCAATTCCATCTGAATTCATTCTTCCACCATTTACTTTCCTCGACGTAAATACCTAATTTAGTTTTTGCACGGCAAACCAAACTCCCAAGTGTTTGGCAGGTAAAGGTTGGAGAGAGGAGTAATTTTTGAATTATTAATCACAGGTTAGACTAGATCCTGATGATCCCGTCTGGCTTTAAAATCTATAAATCTACTAATCTTTTCATTTGGGTCCAGAGTGGATTGTTACCAGTATGATAAAAGAGAGACTTCAAAAATTAAGGCAGATACTGTATAAAATAATGGGACTGGTAGAAGACTTAATTTCTCTGAAGGAAAGATGAGCTAAAAATAAAAACAGTTTTCTGAATTTTCCACTCAGTAGTGAGTTGCCTTTTGGGCACTGAACTTTCTAAAAGTTCCTTCCAGTTTAAGGTTCAGAAACACACTCACAACTTTGCCTCTGGTAGCAGTCAGATAATTTTGTGATCGCTAATCTTTAATATGATTGATTAAGAAGTTCTGAGAATTCTGTTAATTTTGTGGCTGTCCCCAGGAATTTCTGCTTAAGCCCACTTAAGTCATTTATTTTGGTGCCTAATGAGGAAGTGGTTTGTGGGCAGCAGGGGGCACCCTTTGCTTTTGGAAAAATAACAACAACAAAGCTCTCTGTATACAGTATTGGATTATTCTGTTTGTTAGCTGAGCCTTTTCAAGGAGTATAGGGATTTAAGGGGGATTTGGTGATATTTATTCTTGTAAACTTTAGAAACATGCCCTGCCCATTTTTTTTTCTTGTGAACAACTCTTTGACACTTACTCCGCTGCCCTTTTCACTGACTGAAAATGCCAAGGAAGTGGGAAATTGCTTCTGATTGTGAAATTTCTTTAGAACTGTTTCATCATCCTTTTCTCACTGTCTGGCATTGAGAGTGACAGCCTTTTCACAAGAGCTCTGCCCTTATATGTGTGGTGAATAGACTACATTTGGCTGTATAGGACAGTAGCCAGGTGCTTGTTTTACATTGGTGTTACTGTGTCAAGAATTTTTATACACAGCTTCCTTAGCTGCATGAGGCTGGGTTAGAAAACTAATCGTTTAAAAGTTTGGAAACTGTCCTTTTACTTCATACTATTAAGACTTTTTTCATACAGCTCATCCTTTGTCTCCATGCCCCTCCCCCTCTACTAATTTAGCATAAGAACCAGTATCTGTGTTGACCTGTCTAAAGTGTTCTCATGCTGCTGACTACAGTAATCTATGGTACTTCACCATCTACTTTAATATGAAGATTTCAAATGCCCAGTTTGGATTATTCTGATCTATTGGAAATGCTATACAATTTCCAGTCCAAAAAGAAACCTTACTCTTTTTCAACTTCTTTCCCTTTCAACAAAACGTGGAGAACTTGCAAGCTCTTCAAAAGAAGTGCTCTGATCCAGCCCCTTTTGAGATGCTATACTAATGTTAATATGACTCAGAGGATAGTGAACAGTGTTTACCCTTTCTCTCTAGGCAAGGACGATTTGAGGATTGTCTTGCATTTTTTCTCTAATGCCATCTCTACATGAAAATAAAATCTACAGTTAACAAGAATACTAAAACTATGATCAGTTTGTATATAGTAGGACTGATTTTCTGATACAGTATAGAAATTCTTTGCACTTTTCTGACATTTTTAAGAAAAACATCCATGAATCATTTAAAGTTAGATCTATGCAATAAGCTAGTCTGTTTAGTGGTAACATCAGAAGAGAAGCTAGTTAAAGGTAAATGCTAGTTGTTGGGCATATATCTCCCACTGATTCCCCTGGAAGTCCAGGATTGAACCCTTTGTCATGCGAATTAGTCACTTGGCCATACTAGCACAAAACCAAAGATGGCCGGTTGGAGTTTATATCAAGAAGAGGTGTTTGGGAGTAACCCTCACCCTGTTGGAAATACAAGGGGGTTTTGGTGTTGAGATGCTTGCAAATGAACGAGACTATGTACTCCTCCTTTTGGATTGAGGCCATAATGGGGTGGAGAGGTGTCCACTCTGACTTACGATGCACCAGTGGCACTGTTGGGGCACCAGTTCGTGTTATATAAGTTCACACATTTCATCTTCTGTAGTCTCAAACTAACCTACAATGCTCAATTTTTCTTCTTCAGAATGCTCTGTTTCTGCATCTGGACGAATCCAGTTGGACAGGAGTTTTTTCTCTTTATTTACTCGGTTGCTAAGTTTGTTTCCTTAGCAATAGAGTGCACTTCTTCCAACTCAAGCATGGCTCTGAAAAATAAAGTTTAGAACAGTTGAATGTTTTAGAAACTACAGTTTTATTAGCCCATCATTGTTGCATTGTATATTTTATTCTTGAGAGTCTCTGGTACCAGATGTGCCATTTCACAATGTTTGACATGCTGAGTCTTTGGATGCGTACAATAGCCAACATTTTGTGAATGTTCAAAGTGAAAAGAAATCGCCATATAACGCATATGTCTGTCTTTCCTGGGTATGTTGCACTAACTCTTCTTATAAAATCAGTTGAGGGAAGGCTTTTTGGGTCCTTTTATACAGTATCAATTTAATTTGTGTAATATCTCGAATACCATAAGAAGGTTCCAAAATTGCAGGTCCAATAAAATGTCATCATATAAATAACATCATGTAGACAACAGAAAGAGAAGCAAAGTAACTACTTTTCCATGTCTGAGAAGTTACTCGACATCTAGAGCTAGGATTCTTTAAGAATTTAGGGGAGATGAGATATTTTTCCCACTTTTTGTCTTCAGCCCCATTACAAATAACTGTATTTACCATTGCACTTGGGAGCTGGTGCCAGCAAACAGTAAAAAAAAGAAGTCAGAAGTGACCAATGGAGAAGCTGTGGTATAGACACTGACTAATCAGAATACTGATAAAAGCCCCTGCTGCTTCTAATGTTGAACTAAAGAATTAAAACTGTAAGGATCCATCAAACATAATTACTTTTCCTTATTTCAGTCTTAGCTTTAATGGAAAATCAATTTAGGTTCTTAACTGTGATCTGCTGTGACTGTTGATGTCCTAATTTCACAGCTTCATCTTCAGGTTGACCACAGCTGAGAGAAATGTGGTTGGGGCAGGAGATAATGAGTGGAGTTTAGAACTGCTTATAAAATATTGTAGTTCTCTTTATTTCATCTGGGCTAGTACAAAAACAGCACTTCAGATTTTTACATGTTACAGCTAGGAAACTGCTGTACCTATGTCTGCATATGTGTGGACTTGAACGCACTTTACAGAACAATCCAGAAATCACACATAGGATAGGCATGCTAGAAAACTTGCAAAATTAGGAGCGCAGGAGGCAGCAGGTTACAATAGAGACTCGGCTGTTGAACTTTCCAGTTGGAATCCAGCCTTTCTTTTTGCCTTAGTAACTCAACACAGGATGATGAATTGAAGCAGTGTGTGCTTCCCTGTCCAGAGAGACACCTAGGTTTGTAGGCTTCCAGGTACTTGTTTGTTTAAAAGTTCTCCCTTTCACCATCTAGAGAGAGAGAAATATCTGGGCTCAGACTTTGCTAGCTAGACACCTTTCTCCATAGCTGAAAAAAACAAGGAAGTTCATCAGAAAGTACTGCTGTGGCAGAAAATCTGTCTGCATTACAGGGTGTTCTGTGATGCTCAGTATTCTATGATTTGAGCAGCTCATGTATTCATCCTCACTGCACTCTTAGGTGGAAGACATTATCCCCTTTTAATAGATGGGAAAACAGAGAGTGACTTGCCTGAGTGAGTGGTAAAGCTGGGAACCAGATCCCAGATATCTCAAATCCCAATCCAGTGTTCTAATCACAAGAACACAAACTTTCTCTTCTATTTCTTGTGTGAGCCTCTCTGCAAGGTTTCTCCAGCAATGGATTGTATACAACAGGCCTGCACAACTCGGAAAGCAGCGAGGGCCACATTACTGCAAAAAAACCAGCTGCGGGCCGAAAAGCCCCACCCCCATCTGCTTCTCCCTATCCCACTGCTTGGCTTGCCCCACCCCTATTCACCCCCCGCGGGCCACACAGTGAGCCCGTGCAGGCCGCTTGTGGCCCCCAGGCCACATGTTGTGCAGGCCTGGTATGCAATATAGTAAGGTGGTAGATACTATCAGTGCACCTCAGTATGAGGTGGCACTTAAACTGGTATGTGAAGGCAAAAGTCATAGATAAAAGGGCTGACACATTTTAATTTGTTTATGACCTGGAACCATACCCACTTTGAGCTTTGGTCAGAGCTGCTGACGGTGCCCTCTATCAGATAAGTCTAAATACCAAGTACCATTTGTAGTCATAAAGATCCTATGGCAGTTTTCATAAGATATGAGTTAGTATCCTGGTCAAATTCCAGTATTTATAACTCTTCTGTCTCCTTACATGGGTCTTGTGATTTAAATTAGGTACGTTTTCCTACACTTCCTGTTCTGTCTGGGCTGTTTATATTGCTGGATACCTTGGCATTATAAGAGGGCATCTTCAGTGTGGCAACTGAGGAAGCATACTGATATGACAATCCAGTTTAGTTGAAAATTTGTAACTGAAAATGATAATCATCAAAAAAGAGAGGCACTGTATATAATAACACGCTAGTAACCCTATAAGTAGAGTTGAGACTTTTGTTTTAGAAATAAGAATGTATAAATCATCTAGTTTTGAGGTGATTACAGCATCTGAAGGAAAATACCTACTGGAGCTGAAACTGCTCATAATTGTGAAGTTGCATGGAAAGTTGGATATATTTGTTGGATCTTTTTATGTTGTTACCAGAATATAACTCTTTAGTTCTTGCACAGACATACAGATTCACGTATATTTGTTTACCTTGATGTTAAGCAAAATTTGTATGACTTATCATGGTTAGTCTCTGTGCCTTTTGACATGGTCGAAGAAATTTTGATATAGATGTAAATGAAGTATTTAAAAAATACTATACTCTGCACTCAAAGTACATTCTGCAATGTGCAGTACAGAGAGACATCTGAACAGGTAACCATTGACACCAAGTACTTCATTACAGACCAATAATCACGTACTTAGTAAAAATATATTGTGTATAGCCTTATTTGAATGTGTACTGATTGAAATAAATAGTTGATTACATGTTCAAATAATAGTTGTATATTGTAATATACTATTTGTATAATTGGTCAAGTTAACACAATGACTTTATGTCAATAAGTACACTTGCAAATAAATGTTTGACTATTTCTGGATATTTTTCTAGACTCAGCAGACAAAACAGTCACAAACAATGTAGTGTGTAGTCATATGTACTAATTGTGACCTTCCACATTTATATACAAGTGATTTGTATAACATGAAATGTAATCCATTTAAAAGCAGTTATGTGGAATGTAAGTAATTCCAGCTAGATAGAAACCTTAGGTCCAGTTCCACTGTAGTATGTATTGCAATGCCTGTTAGCATTTTAAAGTTTAAAATTAAACCCCCCTCATTTTCCGAATTCGGGTGCAATCAGAATTCCTCTGCATGTGAATGCGAAGTGAAACTTTTTGGTGAGATTTCACTACAATCTTTGGAGTCTAAATCTGTAGATAGTGTTGGGAAAGCATGTACAAATCTCTGGTTTAGCCTGTGTAATCAGAGGACAGACATCCCTGGTTGATTTCCCTCCCCATCTCTAGTGAAATGAACATTGGATCACCATGGAGAGTGTGGTTTAGGCTGGTTTAACTGTGGAAACTAACCTAACATGAGTTGGATTAACTCCTCATTTGCTAGTACTATTGTACTTCCCCCAAATCCTAGTGATTGGGGAAAGCATCAGCAGGAGATTAGGATCTGGGATCCACTTTTGAACTGGAGGAGAGAGAGCAAGCAGCAAGAATAAGTCCTGGAACAATAGAGAGAAGATGATAATGGGTGGAGTTGAGCCAC
The DNA here is from genome assembly GCA_007922305.1 of Dermatemys mawii. Classification (NCBI taxonomy): domain Eukaryota; kingdom Metazoa; phylum Chordata; order Testudines; family Dermatemydidae; genus Dermatemys; species Dermatemys mawii. Next base: position 5,287,939 of record ML677404.1, on the reverse strand, counting down.
ACCTGCTGCTGACCTGAAGACAAGCAAACCAAGGAGACAAAATGAGGCTAGGCAGTGCTTTGGTGCTGATGATGTAGAACCCCTGAGTGAAGGAACGTACTAGTTTAGTAGAGCTCTATTATTTGGGCTTGGTTCTCTCAAAATCGTTAATCCCACACTAATCCCACTAAACTTTTATTGCTTCCTAAATTAATGTTTACAGTTCTACCTTTGGGGAGGAGAATGTCACCTGTCTGCTAATTTTCTTAATTAGTGTAAAGCAACACAATTTGATTTCTGTGACACTACATCCATTTTCCTGGCAGCTGTTCTGATAGCAGGTTTGTCTGACCACTTGTGAATTGCAAGCACTAAGCACCTAATTTACCTGTCTGTCTAGCTCAGGCTTTTTATAGCATCCATCAGGCCAGTACCTGTGTGCTACCCTGTGGGAGCTTTGGGGAACTGATAAAAGAGAGAGGGGGGGTGATCCCTAGTTTTGAATGGATAGGATAGTACTAAGAACAAGATTGAATTTACTTGCATGCACAAAAAGTTGGCTATCTCATTAAAGGTGCAGAAATGCCTGGCCTTATTTTACAGTGTGAACTGCCATTGCTGAGAAGGAGCTTTTAGTCTTCTCATCACCATACTGCTGTGAGAGTGGCTAAACTGGCTAGCCAGGGCTGACCTGTACTGCTGCATATACATATGTACCACATCAGCTGGCAGAGGTTTCAGCTGTGAAGTGGCCCCTTTCTTGTTTCCTATTTTATGTAAGGCTGCATAATCATAACTTGGCATTCCCTTAACAATGCATTACAGCTTCACTCCATGACTTTATTGTATAAACCCTTGATGGAATTCTAGCCTTATGTTACATGCTTTCTTGACTACTGTTCTTATACACTGTGTGGCTTGTGCCTTGAGATTCTTAGCCAGCAGGTTCTGTAGTTGCTTTTGGGAATCTACACTTCAAATGTGTAGGCCGTAGTCTTCAAACTGCCTTTTTACCCCTGCTCAATTAGCAACACACGTCCCTGGCTCTGAATTCTTTACTCATTTTTTCCCTTTTCTTTCTCTCCTGTTCTTAATGAAATGCTTAGCGCTATATTAAATACTAATTGCATTGAGTGTGCAGTGTAAGTCAGCAGCAGGTAGTCCTTGTCAATAACGCTGCACACCGTGAGGCTACTTCACAGCCAACGAAACCTTTGAAAATCTAATTGTAGTATTACATCAATTGACTAATACTTAGCTTTACTTTTCATCCATAGATTTCAAAGTTCTTTACAGAGGTGGGAAAGTATTTTTCCTGTATTACAGATGGGGAGAGTGAAGCACAGGGAAGAAATGTCCCAGGTCACACAGTAAGTCAGTGGAAAAACTGGCTATAGAGTAGATCGGCCAGTCCAGTGCCCTAGTCACTAGAGCTTAAGAATGTAGACATTTTATGCAGATGCCAAATCACTGATGATAGTAAAGGAAACACTGGTAATGGGAATTTTGTGTTGGAAAATAGCTAATACAATGAGTGCAGCTGCAGTTAATTTTCCTGTCAGTGTCGCTCAGGCCTGTGCTGCAGAGATCTCCTATGTCTAGAAATAGTTCAGCTTTTGGGGGCCCTCTCCTGAGATAACATCAGAGCCAACTAATGCCAGTTGTGTTGGACACTTGGGCTGAGATGTCAGACTCATTTCTTGTAGGCTACTGCACCAATTAAGGCTTTAAAGCTGCCTTGGTTTTTACCACTTGAAAATATGATAAAGAGTTGGTAAAAAACAGCTGGAAGGAACATACATGCATGAATGTTTTGGGCTTGTGGTTGAGCTGTTGAAACTACACACAAGCTCCTACAAGTTCAGAACAGTGACTGAAGTTCAAAGAGAACTAAAGAGTTCAAAGAGAAGTAAATGTAAGTGTGTAGTTTGCCTCTTTGCACCCCAACAAGTTGCACCATTACAGGGAATGTGTTCACACAGGGACAGATGAGATGGGTTGCATCTCATCTGTGCTGGGGTTTCCAGGGATTAGTTCAATGCAGGAGAAAGCTGTAGGGGCTTGCAGCAGTGGGAAACTTCTGGGACACAGGACTACCCTGGAACACGGGCCTCCCTTCCTTTGATCTGTTCCTGGAATGCCCCCTGTGTGGGGTGCTTCTGGGGAGATGATGCACTGGTGCTATCCACTAGCAAGGGGATGTACAGCAGTAGTGAATCTGGCCCTTAGACACACATCACCTGAATTTTGTCTGTGTATGAGAGTTCTGGATGGTGAAACTCAACCTGGGGGGCTAGAAAGTGGGAGAGTAGCAAGAAGAGACCAACAGATGGGTTTAAGTCAAGTACGGAGTGGACTACTTTAGTTTACCCATCCTTCTGACTCCTTGGCATGCTAATTAAGAGTCCTTTCCTGTTAAGTCTAAGGGAGTCAGTAAACTTGTCTTCATTAGTTCCCATCATTGGCAACACCAGCCAATAATGGTAACAACCACTAGTGGTAGCAACACTGGAAATTTTAGGGTGGATTGACTACCACCACCAGCATTTTAACCACTGTGCTGTTTAATCTTGCTACCAGCAAGGTCGATTCAAAGCAATGCTCAAAACTCCAGCAGCCTGACTGCCCCCAGAGAGGAGCTGATGCGGCTCCTACCTATGGACCTCCAACCCCAGTTAGCGAAAGTGGGAAATTTACTCGGTGTGGAAGTCCAAGGCACGGTTTGAGTGTGTAGGGGGATCTTGCTTAACACCCAACCACTTTGTGTAATGTGTGCTCTCTCTAATATAGGGACACCATCAAAAAGTAGGTTCAGGGGCCAGGGAGTTGTGCTGTTTGGGGATCTGGTCTGGTCCGGTCCTTCCGTTTTTGGAAGCTTGGTTTAAAAGAAAAGAAAAATACTACTTTAACCTTCTCCTATTTTGTTTTTAATGTGATGTTGTTCTGTCCACTCCCTTCCTCTCTCCCCTGCCTTTAAATTTTAGAACAAGCTTCTCTTTTATCTTTGAAGCCCATGGTATAAATTAGAAAGTCCGATAAAACCAAAGATGATACTTAGGGCACCGCCTAAAGCGTCGTTGGCAATATTTTAGGGTGTGGACAAACTTGTTTAATGTGTCTTTGGTTGTCTGTGATTTGGAAGAGTACTCTATAATCCCCTGTTCTGTGGCAGAATTGAGATCTAAAATTAGCCATTAATACTAGACCATTGCCCAGTTGTGGCAACTTGTTTAGCCAAAGAGAGCATATTTATGTCCCCTCGGTCTCCAGTTTTTTCACTGCGTGTGTTAAGTTGAAATTGAACCCCAAAAAAGATGAATTGTGGGGAAGAAATACACACAGTGAAGCGCACACTGACTTCTGTCATTCGTCTTTGGCTATCTTGTGGGGAGCTATGTTGTAGGGCTTTGACTTAACTATAAGAGTCCAAAGATTGAATGCTTACAGAAATAGATGGGAGGGAGAGGTGCTCCCAGTACAAATGTCTCCCCTGTGTGCTACCCTACCACGATTCACTTCTGTGTTTCTGATGGTAAAAGAGTTTTAAGTAAATGTATTATCCAACGTGGCCTCTTCCCATTTCCCAGTTCACATCACCTCCTAGGCTCGTTAAGAAGGCGCCGGGTCGTTTTCTTCCCTGCCTGCGCGCTCTGGGTTTAGGTTTATTCGGTTTTTCTCTGGGGTTGGCAGTCTGTCAAAAGCTCTTCCCGGTCTCAGTGGGCACCTTGCCCCCAGTGCCCGAGCTAGAACCAGCGGGACAACGTGCCCGCCTGCCTGCTGCAAGCCAGATATCTCAAGACCTCTTCAGAGGTGCAGCAGGACAACCTCCCCCCGGCGGGTTCCCAGCTGTTAGTAAATGTATTGACCGTCGAGGAAAGAATTAGCCGGGCGCGGGAGGGGGGCGCAGAATCCGTGCAAAACGGCCGGCTGGTTCAGCAGCCTTTTGGGACGGCTCCCAGCCCCTTGGCAGGCATTTTGGGGCGGCCCTGCGCCCTCCCGCGGGGCGCCCAGACCCACCCGCGGGCGCGAGTGGCCGCCCGGGTGCGGGGCTCGGTTGCGCCCCTTGCCCTGCGCGCGGGGCTGCGGTGTTTGGCGCGCCTCGGGGGGGCCCGCTCCGGATTCGTGATTTGCGGGCGGGGGGCGCGGAGGGGACCCGGGCCGGGGGGGTCCGTGGATGCTCCTGCTCGGCTGCGGGCTCCCCGTCCCCTTTGATCTGCGCCGGCGCAGCTGCCATTGGCTGGCCCGTGTGTGACGTGCGGGGACTGCAGTTGTCCCATGTAGCAGCGCCGGGCTCAGTTTCCGTCTCTTTAAAGGGACCGAGGTCGCGGGGCTGCTGGAGCCCGGAGATCCGGGGTGGCTGCGGTGGGAGACCGGGCCGAACCGGGACCGCCGGGCCGGACCGAGCCGAGCCGTCCGCTCCCGGGTGAGGACAACCCCCACCCTATCCTAGGGGGAGGTCAGGCACCCGGTTTCCCGTTGATCCACCCGACCCGGGCCGGCTGGTACCGAACCGGACCCAGGCTCGCAAGCGGCGCGGCGAGAAGAGAACATTGGCAGTTGCCCTCTCACGCCCCAGAACCGGGCCGAACCGGGCCAACCCCAGCGACGGGGATCCTGGAGACATCCAAGGATCGCCCTGGGAGTCTGCATCCCAGCAGCTGGTACCAGGGCCAGAGAGGTCAGCAGCGGCCAAGGGCAGCGAGCTGGGTGAGGATGGTTCTGGTATGTGTGTCCCGGGTTCCAGAGGGACCATGAAACGTGCCAAAGATTGGGGGGGGGGGGTTGAACTAGGACACAGCGGGCCAAGAGAGATTAATGGAAGCAGTGGGAGAGAGAGAGAGAGTTTGTGTGTAAGTATGTGCGCACAATGGAGCAAGAGGTGGTACTGGTACCATAGATGTGGAGAGTAATCAGGGACAGTGGGTCAGAAAATGGTGCTGCTGCCATAGATGCTAAGGGGGCATCCAGGTGCAATGGGCCAGGAGGTGGTACCGGGACCACTGATGTATTGGAGGGGTGTCCAGAAGCAGAGGGCCTGGAGGTAGCAGTAGTAAGGGGTCGGGGGGGAGGGAGTTGGGGAGGGGGGTCCTGGAAGGGTGGACCAGGAATTGGCATGGGTAGCAGAAGGGGTATGGGTGTCTAGGAGCAATGGATTGTGCTTCTTCCCATTGCCCTCTGTCTCAGGTGAGTAACACTGTACTGCCAAATTACCCTTATTCATCCCTCAGCTTGGCATAGAGAGAGGACAGGAACCGCATTGGACTGGGATAGGTCCAAAAATACTCTATTCCAGACACCTTAAATGTAGCTCCTAGGTGATTCTCTTTCCCTAGCAGGTTGTCCCACTGGATTATGGAGCGTATAGTACAAAGACAGACTTTGCTATGCAAAGTTTTATTTATTTAACTCCCTGCTTCCCTTCCCCCTCCCTCTTGTTTGTTCTTCAGGTTTTTCTGGGTCAGGCATTTCTGTGGGACTCCCACAAACCAGCTGCCATCTGGCCTGATTTTGTGTGCGTGTGGAATAGATAGTTCAAACTGTACTGAATATTTAAAAGAGAGATCAACAGTGAAGGCTACATTTACAAGTCCCCCGCTAAACTGAATCTGCTATAAATTAAAATATCTCCCTTAAAAATAAAGCACTGAAAGAAAACACTCAATGTCAAAATTAAAAAGTAAGACAATAACTTTGCTACATATTACAAATTGGAAAAACTGTGTGTTAAAGTAGCTTTACAGATACTGCTGCCTCTGAAGGGCAAGCAACATGCCACTCAAAATTGAGCCAACTTGACATATGCCTCCATTTCCCTGTGAGGCATCTAGCATATGTCACCAAAATGTTGCAACCGAAGAAATAGGCACTTTTAGATCTATTACTAAACCAAGCACACAGCCTGGATGTTTGTTGCAAAAGCCACTGAGCTTAATATAAAATTTGGTGGTTAATTTTCTGTGGGGCATCTTAAAAATGTAGCACTAATAACCTGCGATGACCCAGAGCTTTCTGCCAATCTATTTAACCCTCTGGCAGTGTCACAAACTATCCAGATTTGGGGTGTTGAATGTCGGGGGTGGTTCACCTGGGCGGGTGGGAATTCATGACTCAAGCGACCTGGAAACTGGTGTTTAATTTCTTAAAGAGCCAAAGTAAAATGGACTATAACCATTTGGTCCAAGATTTTTTAAAAAGAGAACGCTGATAACCTTAAGCTCCTAATTCTTTATGTAGGCTTCTAAATAAGCAAACTGGGGTAAAATTTTCAAAAGCATCCAAGACCCAGTGACATTGGGTCACTTAGATGCTTTTGAAAATGTTACCCCGATGTCCAAAAGGGCTGAACATCCAACAGTGGGTGTTGGCAATTTTCAGACTCAGACTAGCTTCGCAGCTGTCTTTGGGTGGGATTTGCAAAAGCATGGAGGCACCCTAAGAGCACAAAGCACGTGTGGTGACTTTCAGAGCGATTTGTGCTCCGAAGCCACATAGGCACCTTTGAGAATCCAACCCTAACTCCATTGTTAGGAACCTAATTCCAAGCTCCTATTTTTGAAAATCTTGTTTCTAAGCCTTTGTGTTTGTCACCCATCAAGTGAAAAGCAACAGTATCCAGTCAGGCAAACAGGCTCCCAGGTCACCTTTGGAGTCCTCTAGCGTGTAAAAATATTAGTGTCATTGGCAATGGGCTGAGGAGAAACTATGGTTTTTCAGTTGCCTGTGTTTGGGGTGACAATAAGTGGTCTGCTTCTCTCTGTCTCAGTTTTGTGGGGGATACCTGAGGAAGTAGGTTTGAGGGCAGATTGACGACCAGTTTGGAATGAATCAGACGATTGATGTAGTGGGAGTTGGGCATCTAAATACCTTTTTAAAATCTGACCCTAGCACCACAGAACAGCACTTTGTAAGGGTGATACTGCCAAGACTAGGAAGAGAGAATGTGTTAACCCATCATTGTGACAGCGCTCCTGAGTCACACAGAGGAAAGCAGAAGGGGATTTTTAACCTCCCTTGCCCCCATCCAACCCCTTCCTGAATTCTGAAGGCACTCTAATACCATTTCTTCCTAGATTGGAAGAGGAGCTCCGTGTAAGCACCAGACCTCGTCTGTCTCACCAACAGAAGTTGGTCCAATCCAAGATATTACCTCCCCTACCTTGTCTCTCTAATTTCATCCCTTTCTGGAGCCGGACCACACTCAGGCTGGGCAGAGAAAGAGCAAGAGTTGAGAGCAAGTTTAATTGTCAAGGGCCTCATCCCTGAATTCCTGGAGCAGCCAAAAAATTCCTATTGGTGCCAATGGGGGAGCTTTCGGATCCCAAGGGACCCCTGGATCCTGTGATCCCTTGGGATCCAAAAGCTCCCGCATTGTTTCAAACATTCAGGAGAAACAGGTTTTTTTAGTCTTGGAATCTTTTTTTTTCTTTTTTAAAATGTGACCAAAGCTAGCTGAGAATAGATAATACAGGGACAGAGTGACTGAGTCCCGGAAAACAATTGCACTTCCGTTTAATGCTCTCTCTAGTTATTTATTTATTTATCCTTCTTGAGAAATTTATATGGCCTGATATGATTCCAAAGTTCAGCGATTCTAGACTCTCAAATAAATGGCTGATCCCACAAAGACGTAGGCAGGTGCGTAAGTCCTAGGCAGGCTCAACTTCATGTGATTTTGATTAGTTTAGGGCCCAATCCTGTAAAGGCTTATGTGGGTATGGGACTGCTCCTACGACTCCCGTTACTCACGTCTGCCCCTTTCCAGGATTAGGCCCTCGGTTAACAAGAATGACAGGAGGGTACAGAGTTTCTCCAGAATGCACTGCCATTAATATAGTCAAAGTGAGGAGTATTGCTGGCTCTTTCTCCCCCTCTCCCTCCCCTAATCAGTACAGGAGGATCCTGTTCCTCTCCTCACTCCTGGGGGAAAAAAAGTGAGGGATCATGGGGAGAAGCCCCATCTGCCCCCTCCCCCAATGACCAGTTCCTCTCCATGAGACAGATTCCTCCTGCCCCGCTATGCACCATGAACCTTGCCCCAAATTGAATTTGTTTTAAACCTTTTCCAAAAAATAGTATTTCATGCAATTAATAAGCAAACTTCTGTTCTATTTTCTCTTTCAATATTCAGGCTTTGAATAATGTTAGGAAGTACGGCCACTTTTATTTTATTTTGGAGGGACTACTTTTTTTACAGAAGGTGGAAGAACACTCACCCAAGAAGCAGCCCTTAGGTGAGTCCTTACAATGTATAAATAGTTCTGATGAGAGTGTTACACAAGGCTGCCCGCTTGGCACACCTATGAAGCAGAAAGTACTTGAGGCAAAGTTAACAACAGTTGCTAAAAGTTTTGAAAACCCTCAAGTTCTTTAACAGCAATCCAGCTTGCCTTCGAGAGGAGCCCAAGGCTGTTGTTGGGGTGTTATCCAGCAAAATGGGGGACAGTGTGGGTATAATGGCTAGTGTACAGGATTTGGGAGTCTGGCTTCTATCCCCAGCTCTGCCACTGATTTTTGGGTGCCCTTAGATAAGTCACTTCATCTCTCTGTGCCTCAATTTCCTTACAGGGGTAATACCCACTTGAGATCCTTTTGATAAAATTTGCAGTGCCAGTGCATAGCAAGGTTCTTATGAAATGCCAGCCTAAAAAGCTAAGTAGTGTGATGACTGTGAGCTCATAGGCCCTCCTTTCCCTTCTGTTTTGACACTGACCACAGCATTATTGTGTGTGACCAACAAGTGTGAGCAGCTGGTGCTACGTGTGCCAAACTAACATCTGGCTTCAAAAAGGTGGGGTGGGGGGAAAGACTAACCTTTGGTTCAAGCCCTGAGTCCGTTGTGAAGGAAGATGATGATTGTGGACAGCGCTCTCTCTCTCTCTCTCTCTCTGTGGTTAACCCCTAGCAAATCCAAAACCAATGGGTCATGTGCATGCTTTGTACATGTGGCATTGCTGATTCACCCATCAGACATTACATATGCTCACTGCTTTACTAGAGGGGGTAATTCAGGACAGAGAAAAGAGTCCTGTTAAACACTGTGTTTTCCTCTCCTCTGGTCTCCTCTCCTGCTCACAGACTGAGCCAGCTTTCGACATGGATTTTACTAGACGTGATCTTAATTCATTGCTGAACTGGCTGAGTCAGTGGTTCTCAAACCTTCCATAACATGAACATCCTGTTCCGTACCATTCCCCTCCCTCCTTAGCTAGCCAGGACCTCACCCATTTAGCAATAAGAGAATGGCTAGATGTTTACAACCTCTGGGTTAATAGTAGAAATTAGCACTTTTCATTGATAGATTTCACAGAGGAGGAGAAGTATCAACAGATGGGGAAACTGAGGTTCAATGTCACCCTGTAGGCCAGTGACTAAGCCAAGAATAGAACCCAGGTTTCAGTCCAGTCCTTTATTCATTAGGCTATATTGCCTCTAATTTTTAGAGATTAGATTGTGTTCCTTTGCCTTCCCTCTCCCCACCCAGAAAGACCCACTCTGGGTTCTGTTAATCACAGTCCAGGGGATTTCTGCAAGGGGGCTGGACAGGGTCAGGAGGCAGATAGAAGCCCCCTTGCTAGTGCTTGGAGGGGAAATTTCTGGCCAAAATAGTCTCTGAAATGGGATTTAGAACAAAACAGATGTCAAAGAAATGATCTTGAGGCAAAAAAAAAAAAAAGTTGTATCAGGATTCCAACAAAATTTGACTGAAGTCTCACTCCCCATTAATAGCTGAACTACAAATTCCCCACTTCCCCCAGAACAGGCCCTTGGCTAAACAGCTGTCTGACTTCCCAGAAGCACTGAGCACCCATTTATACTTTTGACTCCAAAAGGAGCTGCAGGTGCGCAGAACCGCAGAAAATCACCAGGTTTGAGAGTTTATAGAGCCGGTTTTTACAGTTACTGGCCAGAAGGGGTCAGCAGAACCCAGGAAGAGGAAATGGGCAGCCCAGTGCATTTTATGCTCCCCTGGTTTTTCATTTTGCTTTAGGGGCTTGTCTACATGGGGAAATTGACCAGCATGGCTCTTCCAGAACAACCGTTCCAGAATAACTGTTCCACAATAGCTATTCTGAAATAGCTCATGTGAACGCACTCTTTCAGAATAAAAGTGACTTTCTCTTGTGAGCACAGCAATTATTCCGGAATAAAGTCACTTTTATTCTGGAAGTGTGTGCCCAACAGGGAAAGCTATTCTGATGTGCCATGCCAGGCAGTGTAGACGAGCCGGGAGCATCTGAAGGGGTTAAGAGGGATCAACTGCATTAAATAATCTCTCCCTGCCCGCTCAGCCCTTCCCTTACACAATAACTGTTACAGTTTTTGGTGCTAGAGGTCATGCATTCCTGGGTTTACTGTAGGGCTTGAAAGGCCAGCATGTTCCCTCCAGGACAGGGAGGGGAGATTATTTCCTTTGGAAATGGAGCAATGTGTTGTGACTTTTGACACAGTACCCTGAAGTGCAAGGAGGCCTACAAAGTGGTTGTTAACCAAATTACCCTTGTGGTTTGCAGTGATGTGACTAGCACAAAGGGAACCTTGAACTGTAGCAGCTGGAAGAACGGCATTTGGCGAGTGATGTCCTTAAAACTGTAGCAGCCAGAAGAGCAGTGTTTGGCGAGTGATGTCCTCAAAATGAACGGGTGCTTTGAGGGTGTTGGGCTGCGATGCCTTTTTAAGGTTAGTGCAATTCTCCAAGGTTTTGATCTCTTTGCACAGGGCTGTCTCCTCCTCCCTCTGCGGCTTATGAAGCAGCTGTTTTAATAAAGGTGCCCCTGTCACTGGTGCACAATCCTGCCATGAAAAGCGGCTGCAAAGCTGGCTCAGCTGATCTGCTCACTCGGTGCCTATTCAGAGTCCCAGCTGCTGGCTTCTGGTGACAGAAATAAGGCCCCTGAGCCTGCACAGCTCTCTCCACCTGGTCAGATTCTCATGCCCCTGTGGAGTCTTATTTTAAGTCAGGGGGTCCCACGCATGTGCAGTTCTGCCACTTGCGGAATCAGAGCCTAAACTGAGCCCTGCACAGATAATGTGGCTCTGGGACACTGAGCTGCGTTCTGTCCTGGCCTGTCTCATGTGCCACAGCAAAATTCTGTTCGCTACATTCAGATGGCAGGGCTGGACACTGTTCTGCCTTATGCCTGGGCCCCCCTTCTCTGAGGCACTGGGGCTGCATCTGGGTAACTGAAGACACGAGGCCCTGATCCACCACTGCCCACGACTGGTGTTAATGGAATGACTTGGTGGTGAATCAGGCCCAGAACCTGAAGGTGATGGAAGTTGCATGTGGGTAGCAAAATTTGACCTGCAGAATCTGTGGCAGGACAATGCCTGGGAGTCTAGCTTGGCTTTCCAGGGGCCAGGGTGAGTCTGCAAATCTGGCAGCTCTAAGGGGCTACTTCCCCACATTCCTTTTTCGCATGTAAACCCAGCACATTGACGGGAGCTTATTGAGAGACAGATGAACACAGATGTCCCAGTTGCAGTTTTGCAGAGTCAAAGTTTAACTAGATCCTCTTGTGAGGATGAGTCCAGTGCGCAGTTTGGCCCAGTGATCATCTCGAAGGTAGGAAAGTCCAGGATTAAGAGTGACCAAATGATCTCTTTACAGAGCGCGTAAGCCTCTTCAGATCAGGGTTAGAATGTACAAGGAACAGATTAGATCCCCAGCTAGGATAGAAAAATACATTGGGGGAGAGAGAGAGACAGCCCTGATTTACTTAAATAACATTACTTTGATAGCTCTGCTACCCATGTCTGATTGATTCCATAAACAACCCCAACATGTCTGGTGTAAAGAGCTCTCCCTGTCTCATTGGTTCAACTCACAGGGCGTCAGCATGGCTGCCCCCAAGTCTCCAAAATACCTCCTAGCCTTTGACTTTGATGAGACAATCATCAATGAGAACAGCGATGACTCGGTCATCAGGGCCGCTCCGGGCCAAGCGCTTCCAGAGCACATCCGCCAGACTTTCCGGGATGGCTTCTATAACGAGTACATGCAGCGTGTCTTTGAATACCTGGGAGACCAAGGGGTCAAGATGTTGAACTACAAAACAGTGTATGAGAACATCCCGCTGTCTCCTGGGATGCCGGAGCTCTTCCAGTTCCTCTCCAAGAACCAAGACCAGTTTGAGATTATTCTCCTCTCCGATGCCAACATGTTTGGCATCGAGTGCACTTTGAGAGCTGCCGGTGTCTATTCCCTCTTCCGCAAAATCTTTAGCAACCCCTCTGGGTTTGACAAGAGGGGCTACCTCACCTTGGGGCCCTATCACACTCACAAGTGCCCCCAGTGCCCCGCAAACATGTGTAAGCGCAAAATCCTCACTGAGTACCTGACGGAGCGGGCCCAGGAGGGAGCAGAATTCGAGAGCATTTTCTACGTCGGGGATGGGGCCAATGACTTCTGCCCTTCCATGGCTTTGACTTCTACGGATATTGCTTTCCCGCGGAATGGCTACCCCATGCACCAGATGACCCAGGAGATGGAGAAAAAGCAACCCAGAGCCTTCCAGGCCACTGTAGTGCCCTGGGACTCGGCTGTAGAAGTTTGCCGCTATCTGCAAGAGCTCCTCAAGAAGAAATGCTGAGAAGGACTGATGGGTAGGAAGAGACTCCTGCTGCTCTGGAGGCAGCTTGGGGGCACTGTGCAGGAAAGAGGAAGTTCCGGAGCATCTCCAAACCCAGCGGCTGATCTGACTCCATTTCTAGCTTTGCAGAGTTGGACTCTTTGAACTTCTGGATTTCTTCCCCTGCCCCCTACTTTTTTTTCTTTAAAAAAAGCACATTCTCTGGGTCCCCTTTTCTCCCTCCTCCCCCCTCAATCTTGAGACAAAGTCTTCTCTATGCAGTTTGCACACCCGTTCAGGAGAGGGGGTGTTAGTCAGATATGTTTATTTTTACCTTCACCTTGAATTCTTTTTTTCAAGTGATTCTTTTATTTTTTTAAAGAAAAAAAAGCAAACTAGTTCTCATGAGGCTATGAAGTGCCCGGGCTCCTGTTAGCCCCAAGGCAGAGGTCTCTGAATCTTGTGACTTGATCACAGCAGCTGGGGTCCACCTATGTCATCACTCCCTTCATGACTCCTCTTCCTCCCCTCCCCATCAGGTGACTTGAAATTGACCTCCTGAGAATTCCTAACCAGGCGTGTCTCTGTCCAGGAGGCAGGTGGAAGTCTAAACAGGGGCAGCTTCTATTCATAGAGCCACCCTGCCCATAACCCCTTGTTCCAGAAAGGCTGCTACAGCAAGAAGACATGGGTGCGGTACCCAGTTCAGGTGTGCGATTAGGACGACACCATTGATTTAGATTTCCAATTACAGGTGGTTCACTGAAGCATGTTTCTAAGAAAACAAGAGTGAGATTTTCCACAAGTACCAATGAGAGTTAGGCACATCACTGTCCTTTGAAAATCTCACCTCCCCCAAGGCTCTAGTTCCCCAGCCCTATCCCCTCTGAGCAGTTCACAGTGGGAAAGGGATGTGGAATAATGAGATGTAGGGGACAGTGTGACATGTAGCTAGAAAGCCCTGTCCCGCACCAAAATATAACTAGTTTGCATTTAAAACATTCCACTGAATCTGAATTTCTGAGGCTTGTTTGCACAAGAACACTCAGGAAAGTAAAGTGGAATAGTTAAACTGCATTAAACCCCTCTGTGGACACTCTCATTCTGAACTGAAGTGGCCTTAATTTGGTGTAACTTAATTCAAAAGTGAATTAAACTGAAGTGAAGTAGGGCCACCTTAATTCTGAATCAGTCCACACAGGGGTTTTAAGCAGTTTAACTAATCTACTTTTAACTTGCACCTTTAGTTAATTTGGATTACCATTCCTGGCTGTCCTGATGTCAGGGCCAAGTCCTTACATTTTGCTTTCATTTTCTCCCTCAGGGCAGAAATTTCTCCACAGTAAGTTAAACATCTTTCTCTGTTGTTATTTGAAGCAGGAAAGTGACCATCCCTCCTCAAATGCTTTTAGACACAGCTGATTTCCAAAGCAGAAGCCCCTACTCATCAGCTGCCTGTGCTCATTAGCCCATGTCCATACTGGATCCCAAAGCCTGTTTATTGAACTAATTTAAAACCTAGGCTAACTACTGCTCTGTCTGAACTGTGCTGCTGCAGCTGTACTTTGAAGCAGCTCCTCAAACACAATTTTGAGATGCCTGGTGGACAGCACCCAGGAGGGCTATTCCCCCAAGCCTCGGGCTGCTTCTGGTGCACATGGAGCAGCAAGTAGCAGAATAAACAGAGCTCTCCTTGTGCCCAGTCAGATCACATCATGATGGTTATATTAGGGTGGAGCCATTTCCTTGGCCTGATCCTAGGAGGTGCTGAAACTCCCATTGATTGCAAGGAGAGCTGTGGTGCTTAGCACCCCCTGCGGGGGGTCAGGCTGCTAGAGATCGAAGCCTCTCTTCACTCTCCTTGTCAGTATTCTCTCCCTGGGCAACCACAGTATTAACTATCCCGTGATCGCACTCGGCAGGGGCAGCCGCAGTATTAACTGCCCACGAGGGTGGCTTCTACCGGGAGCCACTACAGCCTGTCTACTCCAAAGCAGATAGTCCTGACCGAAACTTTGCGCAGTACAGAACTAACCAAAGCTGCCCCAGCTTGCCTTCCTCTTCGCGGTTTGTTTGTTCTTCCTCCAATCGTGTGGAACTGAAAGCCATGGAATCTTTTTAAAAAAATATCGGAACGTTATCTAGTAAATATCAGCGGCAGGTACGAAAGGTTTGTCTGGAATTAGCTGCGCATGTTGTATTTTGATGTGGACATTTAAATGAACACCTCACCTGTCCCTAACACTCATAAATATATTGCTATATCTCTGTATGCACATGCTCAGACTACAGGTTTGTGACTTCACTTTCTCAGCTTTTCCCTGGGGCTGTTGAAAGAAGCGCGGGTGGCACCTGGAGAAGCCGTGTGCACTCTCTGGCCCTTGCCACTCCTCTTGGATGGGCTGCTGCCCAGGAGGGAGAAGGAGGATGGTAGGCTGGGAGTGCGTGTGGTGTGTTTTTCTTCTGTAGGGGAGAAAGGGGGCGCAAACAATGTTTCCTGGTGCCAGAAACCAGACTACTAGCTTAGGAAGAGCGCTTGTGGTATCTAGTATCCCCCCATCAGCACTGGGCACTAGTTATGTGTCTTAACTATTGGGCTTCACCAGGAGTGTGACTGACTGACCTGCTGTGGTCCAGGAAAAGGGAGCAGGGCCTCTGATGAGATTTGCTCCTGGCTCACTGGGCCTTTGGCTTATTCATTAGATCCCTCTGTAAAATGGGCTTAATTAGCAGGTGCAGAGGCAAATACCCTCATGAAGGGACAGGTAGGTGTGTTTTAGCACCGGGACCATTAGATTAATGTAGCAGTTTGGAGGTTTAATCCACTTCCGTCAGCCACTGGTTTTCCTGTGGAGTCTGACTCCTTGCAATGATGCTGTTCATTCAAAAGCTTCCCCACACCCCACCTAGGTGTTAGCAAGGGGCTGAGTCCTGTAAACACTTGACTTCAAGGCGGGGGTGTCTCTGACTGGGGTCCCAACGTGCTACAACTGGGCCAAAAGCACATTGCACAGATGATGTAACTGTTGGTCATCTGTCGATTTGGGGAGAGTTTTCCTGTTGACTGCTCTTAGGCTAAGTAGACCTTGGAGCTTGTCCGTTCCCCATGTTTCCCTTCACCACTTACCTACCTGAGTTCCAGGACAAATATGTTAATTTCTCATTGTCGCTCGTGAAGCAGGGGCTATGTAGAACAGGACAAGGGAAAGTGACTGAGTAGGGCTAGGTTGACAGAGCATGCCTATGGCAGCTGTTTGGAAGATTCTTTCTGCCTCTTTTGCCATTCCCACACCCAGCTGGAAGGTGTATGAATAATTCCCCTCCCTCAACACCCAGCTGCTCTCTGAGGAGGCTTTAAATGGCCCAGAGATCATTATTTTTGTCTGCAGTTTAGCAGCTGGCAAGAAGGTGGAGAGCCAGCACCATAAACCACCAGTGATCCACCATCCCCGGTCTGGAACCTCTCCTTAAAACAATAAACAATACAAAGGTACGTTAACGCCCTTGTTTCCAGGCATCTTGCTGATACGGTTCAGCTCCGTTTAAGTCAGGGTGAGCCTGCAACTCATGTTCCCACCCCTCCACTACATCCCGGGGAGACACAAGCATTTAAAACTCTTTATTAAAAGCAGTGCTCTTTATTAAGAGCACCTTTCTCTAAGCAGTGAGGCGGCTGGGATGCAGAGAGGCAGGAGCAACAGCATGCACCAGAGGACCTGCTCAATAATGCTCTCAACAGCACCTGGCATTAGCAGGGACCAGCGAGGTAGGTCCCCATTCAGAGCACGGGTTGCCCCCCAAAATTCCATGAGGCAAGGCCCTGGGTGGGGCTTAAAGGCAGGGCTGCCTTTCTCTCCCTCCAGGTGGTCAAGTGTCATTTTTTAGTCAAGAATCAAGGGAGGCAAAGCACAAGCGGCAGCTCTGCTGCCATTTGCGTTTTGTGGACAAGGCTCATAATACCCCAGGCAGCACGCTGAGAGGGTTCTAGACGTATCATTACACAGCCGGAGACAAGGGGATTATTCCTGTGCACTTGAGCCCGGATCCACTGGCTCTGGTTTATACCGCTTAGCCTTGTTGCCAAAGCTCATTGCAAAACATCCTCTTCCGACCGCCTTCCCCGGTTATTTTCCCATTTCTCACGTCTCTGCCTGTGGAGACTGCTGCCGGCCGCTCTGCCATCATGTTTTGTGCTAATGGCTCTCCACGCACCTCAATTAATCTCCAGCCCAGCCCTGCGAGGCCAGGACACACTGTGCCTGGTTTCCAAATAGAGAAACTGGCCTTGCCCAAGGTCACCAGGTGACTCTGACGGAGCTAGGATTCTATCTGAACATTGCTACTTCCACTAGCACCTTCTAAGCTACTGCAGCAGTCCGGAGCATGGAAGCCTTAGAGCAGCCATGAGTGTTGGGAATCTCTGGGCGCTCCACACACCTACCTCAGCCTCCCTTCCCAGCTAGTCAACAGCATTCTGCTGCTCAGCCACATTCGTTCCAGTGGGTGGGAGGGACTGGCTGCAGGGAAACTCAGAAGAGGATCCTCTGGTCATGGTGCATGTGCAGGGGGTGGAAATAAGACCTGTGAATAATCAGAGCCTCAAGCAAAAGGATTTCATGTTAAAGGCCTCAAGCCTGGTCCCCAGGGGTAAGCAATGGAAAAACTCCCATTGAGCTCTGGGGACTAAGATTTGACCTGAAAGTAGCAGCGCCAAAGCAGGGCACATTCCTGGGCCTCCAAAGCTGTTGCTGGTAAGTGTTGGGTTCGGAGAGCTACCTTTCACTGTTGCCATCTGCCAGGGATTTGGGTCTGTCTGTGCCCCAGACCAGGAGGGGAAGGCAGAATCTATAACCTGATCAATCTGGATTGTAAATGGACAGTGATAAGTTCTGTGGCCAGAGCCAGGGGCGGCGGCGGTGGCCTCACTGGTTTGGCAGAGAGAATGGGATCCATTTACCCTGAAGTCATGGGAGGGCGAAGGACAGAAACCTCGGCTGGTCTTCGGTGGTGTCATCTCCTGCATCCATGCTGGGTCAGCAGCAGAAAGGCTCCACGTAGTTGCCTGGGAAGAACCCCTCTGCCTCGCTGCTCACGCCCTCGCACCAACCATCGGAGTACTTCCTGGTCATGTAAATGATGGCCCCTTCTGGGAATGAGAGCTCGTTCTCCTTTTGCTGAGTGTAGGGGTAGAGGGTCACCACTGAAAGGGGAAGGAGGAGCTCAGAATGGGAAGGAAGGAAGGAAACAGAGCTAGGATCATTGTGAAAAATACATGGGTGGAGGCTCTAAACTGCACCCCGTCAGAAGGGACTGGGTGAGCTGCATCTCAGCCAAAAGGGGCTGGGGAGGGGGAGAGAGCAGGTCGGTTTCAATCAGGACTTTCTCCGCAATGGGGTTGCCTGACCTGGGGTGCAGCTGTAAAAGGAGAGAGATGCTCTACCCAGCAGTGGCAGAGAGAGGCTCCAGAACTACAAATAATTAGCCCCGATACAGCATTTTTCATGCACAGATCCCTGTTACAGATGAGGAAACTGAAGTGGGTGGGGGGTGGTTTCCCCCTGTCCACACACACAGCAGGATAGTGACAGAGCTGGGAAGGTCACCTAAGTCCCAGCCCTACCTACAAGACCATGCTGCCCCCTCTATCCATCAGATGATGATGGCTCCCTAATTGACTCTGGCTCTTCATCAGCTTATGCTCAGAAGCAGAGGGGGAGGGCGAGTAGAGAGTTATTAGCCCTTTGATCCCTTTACAAGCGATGAGCTTGGTCGCAGGCTACAATGTAACATGCCACCAGGCTGTCGGTGCCCAAGGAATCTAATCGATAAACGAGACCAGGTGGTCAGCTGGTGAGCAGTAGCCCCTCCCTCCCATTCAGACAGCTTGGCAGACCCCGCTGCTGCAACCGTGGGAAGAGGACTGTGGGACAAGATACCTTTCTCCAAGTAGTTGTCTGGTGCCCACGCAGGTTCCTCTGTATCCAGGGGAGGAGGAGGGGCAAAATCTTCAAACTCTGTCAAGCTTAGCGGAGGCGGAGGTGGGGGCTCCAGGAAGTCGTCAACTGGGGAAAAATCCCCAAAGAATCACTAGGGGGATGAAGTCCTAACTGCAAAACAGAGGCCAACTGTTGCCAACCGTGGTTGTTTTTATCTCAACTGTCCTGGTACTCGGTGATTGTCTGGAAGCCCGGTCGCCTGGCCTCGTCTTAACCGGGAAACTCAGCTTTCATTTTAAAAAAAACAGGGTGATTCATGGTGGTAGAGGACAGCTTGACGACAGGGCCACGTCAGCCTCCACCGCCAGATATCAGAACGAACCCAAACGGATTCATTTTAAAATCTGATGATTTTTTTTAAGCTTATCAATGTGTGGGGATCTGATTCAAGATTTAGAAAAAAAACACAACAGTTGGGGCTGTGGCCGCCCTGCGACAGGAGCAAACAGGTCAGCTAGGAAGCCTCTTCCAATGAATAGCTGTTTTTCCTCCATAGAATAACTTCACTGGGGCTGCAACTGACTCCTATACAGAGAGCCAGCACATGGCCTAGGTTCTGCATAGGTTCCACTTGAGCCTCCTATGTTAAGTGGTGCATGCACCCTATACAGCAGACAATTTCACCCTGTAAGTGGAGATTTGCTGAGGTCCTGAACGCAAGAGCTGAGCCCAGATATTTGGGCAAAATTTTTGTTCAACAAATAATGGTGATTTTTTTCCCAAAACAAAAAAGAATTTTCAGAGTCTTCCCACCCTTTTTTTTTTAACTGAATACAATAAGTGATGTCTAGGTTGATTTTATTCTATTTTCTCCCACTTTTTTTCTCTTCTTTATTTTGCCATTCAGCTTTTACAGAACATCTTCAGCTGGGGGAAGGTTACTGCATGAAACTCAAACTCTGCCACTTTTATGTGGAAAAGCTGGGGACATTTTGAAAAGTTAGGGTGCACAGTTTTAGGGGTTCATTTGCCCCTTGTGCCATGCTGTCACTTTTAAAAACTGTCCCAACTTTGGAAAAGGTTACAGTCACCATGATGATGAAACCTAGAGCTCATTCATTTCATTGCACGCAGTGGCAAAAAGAGGTGGGCAGAGGGAAACCATTACGTTCTGACAATTCTAACTTTTCAGAAACTTTTGTGGGGAAAACAGTAATTGAAAAACCTTTCTGCTTCAATGCAAAATGGAAACAACTTCCACATTTTATTTTATTTCCCTCCCTCCCTCCCTCCAAAAAAATTTTTTTTTCAATCCTCTTTCAACCGGTTCTGCTTGTAACAACCCAGTGCTACGCTTGGCCACTGATGCTGCAGAGTTCCCAGCAAGGCTCAGAATAGGGCTGCCACACTAGTTGCTAGCAGATAGGGAGCATTCGGCCTGAGGATAAACTGTGTCAAATACAAGCCCTACCTGGCATGAAGAATGGTGGAGGGATATCTGGGAGCGGCAACTCAAAACCGATGGGTGGCGGTTCAGGCATGTCTACTAGAGGCGGAGGGGGAGGAGGAGGCATTGTGTCTATGTCCAGTGGAGGAGGCAGTGAGGGCGGCATAGGTTGTGCGACAAGCACCTTGGCATTGATGTTGCCAGCTGCTCCACTGGAACTGTTGTGGGTTATAAATGAGAGAGAGTGACAGAATCGTATGTAACCATACTCAAGAAGTAAATGCCAGCAGTTGAGCTACAGTGGGCAAACTATGGCCTGCAGGCCACGTCTGGCCCATCAGATGTTTTAATCCGGCCCTCGAGCTTCAGCCGGGGAGTGGGGTCGGGTGGCTCCCTGCGGCTCCCGGAAACAGCGGCATGTCCCACCTCTGGCTCTTACATGTAGTGGCAGCCAGGGGGCTCTGCACACTGCCCCCACTCCAAGCACTGCTCCCGGAGCTCCCATTGGCTGGGAACCGCAGTCAGTAGGAGCTGCCGAGATGGCGCCTGCCAATGGGGCACTGCAAGGAGTTGCTTGGCTGGCACCACGCCTCCACATAAGAGACGGAAGGGGCATGTGCTGCTGTTTCCGGGAGCTGCGGGGGCAGCATATGCAGACAGAGCAGCGCGCAGAGCCGCCTGGATGTGCCTCCACGCATGAGCTGGAGGGGGACATGCCGCTGCTTCCAGGAGCTGTTTGAGGTAAGTGTCATGCGGAGCCTGGACCCTCCGACCCTCTAAACCCCTCAGTCCCAGCCCAGAGCACCCTCCTGCACCCAAACCTCTCACCACCAGCCCAGAACCTGCATCCCCAGTTGGAGCCCTCACCCCCCCAAACCACAACCCCCTGCCCAATTCCGGAGCCCCCTTCCACACCCTGAGCTCCTCATTTCTGGCCCCACCCTACAGCCCACACCCCCAGCCAGAGCCCTCACGCAAGCTACCTGAGAGATGTTAAAGATGATGTGGAGGACGCTGCTGAGAGTTTGCCCTCCGGAACCACAGGCAGTTGAATGGGCTCTGGGATACGAGGGTTTTTCCTGCAGTCAGGACAGACACAGAATACACAATTAGATCTCTAGTGTGTCTTGGGAAAGAAACTCATTACCTTTCCCTGCTGAATGCAAGGTCTTTTTATTCTGAGTTTGGCCTGAAAGTATCAATGCCAGAGCTGCGGTGATTCAGTGTTAGATTGTCATGATGGTATAAAGAGAATCAGTGTGAGGCAGTGAGCAGATCACTGGACTGGGACCCAGGATACCTAGGTCCTATTCCCAGCTCTGGCAATGACTGGCTGGGTGATCTTGGGCAAGTCATTTTCCCCCTTTGTTTTCCCCTCACACTCTTTGCCTGTCTAGTCTACTGGGACAGGAACTGTCTTGCTATGTGCTTGTACAGCACCAAGCACAAAGGGGTCCCCCTTATTTTGACTCTAGTCAGGGCACATTTATAAACAGCTTACAAAGTGTTAATAAATGATTTGTGGATACCATAAGCATGTTACTGACATGAGTAGAATCTGTTATAGATGTGTATATGCAGACCAGTAGGTGTTACAGCGGGTGATAAGCCATGGCTAAAATCAACCTCTTGACCTACTGGCCTCTACAACAAAAGATCGTTTAATTAAAAATTGATAGATGTTTTACTAACCCTTTCTAGACCATTTATAAATGGAACCTTGCAGTGAAAAGCGTGACCATGATTTGCATAAGGGGCAATCTCAGGCAGATGCTGGACCTTCAGGAGCTGATCTGAAAGGTTTATTTTCCAGTGAGGAGGGGGGAATCTCGACACGTCTTTATCAGGCTTATGTCTCATTTAGGACAGGACAGCAGGTGGACAGCAGGGCAGAGGGACTGCCAGGTATCAAGAGTAAGAGAGTGGTGCCATCTCACCCCAGGGTGCCCGTAGATGGCCCAGAGGATGTCTTGGATCCTTTCCGAGTCAAGGTTCCTGTTCGTGACAACTGAGTGCTCTGGTCCTACAGCCAAGGAAGAGGAGAGAAAGAATCAGTGGCCGTTTAGAGAGAACAAACCCCGAGAAGCTTGTTTACAAAGACTCACCAACCTGGGGTGTTTCCAACAGAGAGGCACAGCTGTGTGTGGCCAAGATCATTCTGATTCTTAAGCTTTGTCGAATCTAGGGATATTTGCACTGGTATCCAGTGCAAACCCATAATGCAGACACACTGCACAGGTGCAAAACATGGAGATTTTTCCAGTGCAACTAGCCCAGGTCATTTACCAGTTGCAGTGGTATAGTTGTGGCAGTACAAAAAACCCTCCAGTGCTGCCAGGGCCCTGAGAGAGAAGCGAATTAATTTGTGCCAGGGTGCTTGCAACAGTCTTCACTTCCAGATTACACAGACAACAAGGCCTTGTTGATGTAAGCCGGGTGTGAATGAATTCTTCCCCGACAGCTAGCTGGGAGAGGGAAAGACTTCAGGAGCAAACTGTATTTACATGAACACACTCACTCTGATATCCAGTGGATAAAGCAGTGTTGCTCAAAGTGATCAACTTTGGCTGGTGCTGGGATACAAATCACTTGAGTATTGAATGCAGGGGTAGTGAAATGCTGTTACCAATGTTATCATTATTGTATGGATAAAGGGGAACAGAACTGAGCGTAACCTGTCCTAAATGAAGGGGTCCACCCTCAGCTGAAAGGATCTCTTTAAGCCAGGGGCTCGAATGCCAAAGCCCCATGAAAGTAAGAGGGGTGGGGGACAGGTATCCTAGCCAGGAGGTATGGCTGCTCTCTAAGGGTCCTCTGTCTGGTATAACCTGTTCCTCCCTACTGTTCAATAATAGAGCTAAAAAGGCTTCATTAGGAACCTCTTTGATATGTTAAAGTGCTCAAACGAGAGCTGAAATCACCTGACATGGGGCAATGTTTCTGCCCAGCCTGCAAAGAGCTGAAAATTAAGAGACTGACCTGCAGAGGTCATAGCAGAAGAGGCAGGTGGCAGCAGAAGGTGGCTGACAGTCATCTAGCGAATGAGTGGGCTGGTGAAGCAGTGAGCAGAACAAGCAGCTAGCAAGGCAACGAGCAGCGGGTGAGGAAGTGGGACTGGCAGGGCAGCCAGTTGGCAAGGAGCTGCAGCTGGCAGGGTGGCCAGCCAGAGAAAGTACAAGCAAGGTGCCGTCTTCTCTAGGTGGGAGGTAAACTCACACAGACGCATCTCTGAACTCTGGGCCCTCTCTGACCAAGGACAGCCACTGTGAGTGGGGTGTAGTGAGGGGCACAGAAAAAGGAGGTTGGTTGTAGAACTCAAGAACGTGAGGCGGAAGGCACTGCCCCATGCACTCTGAGGTGAGTGTCCTGCTCACAGTTTTATGACTATGAATCCTGCTTGTGGCATTCTCCCTAATTAATGTGGGGTGACTTCCCACCTTTCATTAAACGTTTCTTTTCTACCCTCAGACTCTGTGCTTGTGAATGGAGAAGTATTGCCTCCCAGAGGCAATTATACATCATCCTAGGGGTGATGTATAATTTTCCCAGGTCACTGGGTGGGGGCTTGAGCTGGTTCTGTGTTGTATTGTTGTAAAGGAACTCCTACATACTGAATCCAGCCATGGTGGCTGCTGGCTCCACCTGGCAGAAGCGTTACACTAATAATAATAATGCTTTCTATTTCCTGCATCTTTCATCAGAGCAATGTCGTCAGATGTCACCAGTGTGGTGCTCTGCTCTGTCCAATGTTGATAACAGTCGGCTGCATGGGTGTGTTCCCTCTGTGTGCTGGCCTCTGCTCTCTGCTGGCACAGCAGACCCTGAGAGAAACCCCAATGACCGCAGATTCCGATAAGGTACGAAGGCAGCCAGCCAGGTTCATTGCCAAACAAAACACAGACTCTCGCTCTCTGGATCAGATGTCTACAGTTCTTCTAGTACATATGTGCCCCCTGAGTCAGTGGCTCAGTCAATGGCAGGACTTATCACTGCCCCCTAGGCCAGACAAAGACAACCCCTCAGAGGTCCATTTTTATACACAGGTACTAACAAGTTACACATCATTCCTGAGGTATTGAGGTACAACCCCTCTATGTGTTAGGGTGCTTCCTCTCCCCTTGGACATGTTGGTTCAAACAAAACAACTCTATTCATCATATTATCCTTTGGACCCTGTCTAGGATGGGTCAGCATGTTCTTATTATCTCTGTGGAACGTGTTAGTATCAGAGTGTTCTTGGTACCATCCTGGCACATGTTTACATCACTTGTGCTCAGTACCTTTTAGGTATGAGTATTTTTTCAGTATCAGCCCTCTTCATGCCAGATTCTATGAGCAGGGCCTGCCTCTTGCACATGGCTTAGCTTTGTTTTTGTTGCCCGACACTGGGCCAGCTAGTAAGCTTAGAGAGGACTAACGACCCACCAGCGTTTGGAGTAGAGAGCCCTTCCTGATTTTGGGCACGATGCCGCTGTTTAGAAAGGGAAAGAACCCCTCACCCCTCGAATCGGGGAAGCTGGCAATATTTCCCCTCTTCCTCCTCTGGGCAGGCTCCAAGGGTGTTGACCCATGGGTCGCAGGGACGGTTTCATCAGGGGACACCATGGTGGACAAAGAGGATACATACCATGAATAAACTCCATCCCTTTTCTGTTTGACCCAATAGCAGCATTTAATAAAACCAATATAAGTGTAACCCTGGGGTTGTTTTTTAGGGAAACTGAGGTGACAGTTTTATATCAGCAAAGTCTTGACCAATTACTTTAGCTCAGGCCTTAGGCCTCATACCAGGCCTCTGATACAAGGACAACAAATTATTTTACAAACTTTCATGAATTCTCCAACCATCCAATGCCACTTTCTGAGGGGCAGGCGTAAAGTGCTCGGCCAAGGCCGCACAATAAGTCATGGCAAAGCCAGTGGTATAAGACTGGTTAAACCTCTATGGAGCTAGTGGGTGTAACCACCACTCTTCATTTAAGATAGTATTAAGAAACGGATAAGCTCCTTTGGAGCAGCCTCCACCCAAACCACAGGCACACGCATGTCTGCCCTGGAATTAGAACTATGTGGGCAGAGGACTTGGCTGGTGACCTTTTGGGGTAAGGGTGGGTGTGTATGTGAGAGATAGAGAGAGATGAGACAAGGAGAGAAAGCACACAGAAACAGACAGAGCTATGCACACAGCCTGGACAAGTACAGTGAGGTGCTGGCAAAAAAGGCTTGTGGATGTAATCAAAGAAACTATCTCCAGCTGTTTGGTTCCTCTGGTGCCCATGGAACCAGGACTTTGTAACTGCACAAGATTGCATCAGAGGGCACCTGCCTCCAGTTGGAACAGCCTGCAAGACCCCAATTTGTGGCCAGCTGCTTGGGTTAGAAGGGGTGGACTGGAAAAGGGCTTCAGGAGTCGTGATTTCCAGCTTTCTCTCACAGCCAGCATGCTATGCTGTCAGCCAGAGCTGGGAATGGAATCCATCCACCACTCCTGCGACCCTGTTCTAGCTAGCAGACTATATGCCCTTGCCCAGGACCCCAGACTTCTAGCTCCCTGGTCTAACCAATAGACACTTCTCCCTCTCAGAGTCTGACATATGAGTTCTGTCTCACAGGGCTCCTGCTACACCATACTGCTGAGGGAATCCCGAGAGTCCTGCCATGGCTTGAAATGTCAAGTAAGTTATACGGACAACTACAGTGTCTTTCAAGTGCGAATGCTGCCACCCTTAAACGGTCACAACCCACAATCTTGTTGCTTCCAAGCAGCAAGCACCGGTAATAGCATGAAGTCTTTTTCCCCCTGTTACCAACAGGCAAAACATCCTAAAATATTAATACGCATTTCAGAATTGCCACGCTCCTCACTATGCATCACTGCATGTTTCTTTTGTACCCTGCCAGCACAGTGTGCTAGATCAAAATGAAACAGGACATGATGCTGTCAATCCATTGAGGAAGTTACACAGCTGCAGCTGTCAGGAGACACATGGTGAGAGAGACAAGGCCAGCATGCGAATGCACCACTGGTGAGAAGACTCTTGGGAAAGACGCCCCTCCAAATGGTGAGCATTGGCATATGGTGCACCACTTCCTTTGCCAGGCGCTTCTTCAGAGGAACAGGGCCCAAACTTTGTAACACTGGGCTGGTAGTGTCCTACACCTTCTTACACACAAACGCGAAAGGCCAGGTTTCCCCTGGGTAACTCCACTAAGCCAGTGGAGCCACAGCACGGAGAAACCAGGCCTCTTGACCTGTTCAGACTCTTGTTCACTTTTTCAGGACATACCCTAGTGCTTTGCTCAGTAGGAATTTCTGACCCCGCCGCCCCGTATTAGTGCGTGGATCAAGCGGCATGAGCTAAGGAGAGGGTAGAGGAAGGTTGGGCCACCATATTGACAAGACTGGGTACATGGATACGCATCTTTCCGCGGCTAGCCAGGCTGTAAAGCCGTGCAGCCAGTGTCTCTCACCATGCCACATTCACCTGCCCTTTAAAATATTTAAAGGGAAAGATAATACAAACTGGACAAGCCCAAACCCTAAGAAAAACCCTCCTACTCCAGTAAATGCAGCATTTTACTAGGGACCAGGAGCCAAGAGAACATTACCCCACAGGCTACCAAAATTAGCAGGAAAGGAATAGATCAGAACCATTAAGCAGCTGATCTGAAGTTAATGGGTGGTGGAGGGTCTTTCCATTGACTTCAATGGCTTTTGGATCAGGCCTTGAGAAACAGACTGTCATATGAATTCACATACTGCCAGTAGGTGTTGCTGCTTTGACAAGATGGCCATCGGCGGAACATGGGGAACTGAGCACTTCAGAAGATATGGCCTTTATTTAGCTTCCTCAACAGAAGCGAAGCTTGTTGGGAAAAAGTCTGACATCTGCCATGCACAAAATAGCACTGAGAAGGTCGTTCAGACCACCAGGGCTGATCACTGAGCCACAGGCGGCAGCAGAAAGCATGCAAGAGCTGGGTGGAGGAAGCAGCCCTCAGAGCTGTGGTGAGCACACTGCTGAGAAAGCAGAGGCGATCGTGGGAAAAGAGAGCCCGAGCAGACAACTTCTCGTGTCTGCATTAAGCCAGCTGTGGCAGTTTTGATCTCAGGTGGTTATGGTCGTCTCAGAACGCCGGGCACCTAGCTGACGAAACCCTCCCGCATTTTCTTTCTTTTGGTTTCTTGAAGGTGACTCATAAAGGAGAAAAGAATAGGGCTTGTTGTGGCACTTTTGCTGCTTTCAGAAGAAATACCAGAAGGGATTCAGGCATTCTCTCCCCTGGAGAACTCGCTGGGTGGCTGGAGAACTGGAAGGATTATAACACTACAAATACCAAGGGAGCAACATCAGAGTCACCGAGAGAAGAAAGGATTTTTAGTCGGTGTCTCAAAACGACAACAATAAAGTGTATAATGGCTATTGAATCAAACATCTGGGGGAGCAAATCTCCTTGGTAAGGACTCAGCATCCCTCCCCGCAACTCCGTCCAGGGATGAGAAAGCCATGCACACATCTCTGAGGCATCCAAGAAGTTCTCCATCGAAACCAAGGAAGGCAAAAAAATAAAATAAGCAGCAGCAGAAAGACACCCTTGCAGATCATTTTACTACGTTGTATAAAAAGTGGGGGAAGCGACACAAATCCATTTTCTTTGGCAAATCATCTTTACCAGCAGTCTGAGCAATGCGCGCCTGGGATCCAGCAATGCAGCACCCAGAGAGATGTAAAGGATGGGTTGCCCAGTGGTTAGGGCAAATACCAGCTCATGCCAGCACCACCTTTACCCCTTCCATTCTGGCTCCAGCTCCTGCCAAGGCTTCCATCTCTCACCAAGCTCCGCTCATGTTCCTTTCAAAGAGGAAGAGGAGGGCTGGGCTGTGGTTCACCAGAGGACTCTAGCTGTCCACAAAGGAAGCATTAGAGACGCTGTGTCTGTTTGCCTGTCTCTGCGTGAGTCATCAGAACTCCTGGTGTGTCTCACATACACGCAACCCCACCGAACTCACGAAGCTTGCCCAAGTGGTGAGGGCAGGATTTGGACTCTACTGTTTTCTACAACATTTTCTTGTGACTCTGGATTGTAATGTCTGGGTAAAATTCCTTCCATCCCTTTTATTGGGACTCTGGAATGGCTGACTTAGAGGAAGACATCACAAGATCCATTCAGGTTTTATATAAGACCCTGCTTCACACTGGGATTGGATGCTTTGGGATTGAGATTGCTGCTGACCCAGATGACGCTAACAATGTTGGCTGCATTCAGGGAGGTGTGTGAGCTAGTGGCTAGAGCAGGGCTCCAGGAGAATTCTAGAGTCTTTTCCCACTTCTGCTACTGACTCACTTTGCGGCCCCGGGCAACTCACTTCGCCTTGCTATGCCTCAGGGCCTCCACCTGTTGTGGTGGGATAATAAATCCCTACCTTGCAGGAGTGTTTGAAGGGTTAATTAATGTCTGTAAAACATGGTGGATCTTCTTGGATCAAAGGGGAACATTACAAACTCGGAGTGCACCATAACACTTAATGATGGGCTATTCAAGTAGAAGAAAAAGGTCTAACATGACCCAAGGGCTGGAAGCTAAAGCTAGACAAATTAAGACTGGAAATGAGGCAGAATTTACCAAGGATCAGGATGGATTTTCCATCCCTGTCGATTTTAAAATCAAGATTAGATGTTTTTCTGCAAGAAAATCCTCCGGGAATGATTTTGGGGCAGTTCTCTGGCCTGTGCTACACAGCATGTCAGACTAGATGAATCTATGAAGAGTGAATAAAGAAGAATTCAGTGAAGCTGAGAGCTCTTTACCTTACCCTGATGGGCCAAGACTTTCAGAGGCGACGCATGATTCAGGGTGCATGACTTGCCAGACGTTGACGACGGCTGATTTTCACAGGGCATGTGCTCCGTGTTTTGGAAACCTGGCCTTTTCAGGTGAGTCATGTTGGGCACCCAAAGAAAAATTGGATCACCTCAAACAAAATTAATACTTTCAAACTGATGACCGTACTTTTCTCCGGCCGAGTGGGATTATTGTGATCATCTAGCAGCCTGACCTGCATAACACAGGCCACAGAATCTCACCCAGGGATTCCTCCAGTGCAATTAGTCTTCCCTGCTGTGTAAGCAACACCATCAATCCCAATAACTGCCAACGGAACTAGAGCTTCTCTCATTACTGAGCCTGAGTATGGTCACTTCAAGCTCCCCGTGATCTGGGACACATCAGGGTGGATTTCACCTGGGGTTTATTCTGACCTTTATTCCATGACCGACGTCATCCAGGATGCTGAAGTTGAGGGGCTTCCTGTAGTAAGCTTCCAGGGGCTCCTGATATGTTGGAGAGATGATTTTCTGGTAGTGGGGGGGCCTCTTGCAGACTGTCAGTGTTCCAATCTCCCGACGAGCCACTTTCTCCTTGTGCACGTCCACCATCTGCAGAGAGAAACAATCGCCACCTGTCACCTTCCCTGCCAGGGCCTTTTCTCTTGGAGGAACTTCAAACTCCCGTAGTTATCTCCCTAAGAGGCATGAGTTTCCCCACCTGAAATTCGTGGGGCTCCAGAAGCACTCTTCCCCGAAACGAGATGCACTTGTATGGAGACCACAGGCCTGGGAGCCAGGAGTACTGGGTCTTCTTCCCAGCTCAGCAATGGTCCTTAAGTCCCAACCCCTCTCAGTGCCTCAGTTTCTCTATCAACAAGTTGAGGGTGGAGGGGACAGGGCAGGGTTGCTGCCTCCCTGGGAGGGGTGTTGAAACTTAATGAGGACTTGATCCTGAACTCCGTGGTGCTTCTTTGCTGCAGGATCAGGCATGTGGGGACAGATCCTCAGCTGAGGTTAATGGACACAGTTCCATTGACCTCAGTGGAGGTTCATCAATTTACACCTGGTGATGATCTGGCCCTTCACTTTCAAAAAGTCTTTTGAGAGCCTTACTAAAGACAAGCAAAGGCCCCAGCTCTTCGCAGCATGTAATCCATTTCTCTGCAGTTTCCTGGGCAGGGTTTTTTTTTTTTCCTAATTATTATTCTCCAGCTAACAGGAAAGTTACCAGGCAACTTTCATGCACAGGAAAAGGGCTGGCTGTCACTGAACGCTCCACACGCATCCGTAGACTCCAAGAGGATAAGGATGGGGGTGGGAGAGCAGTGAGATACACACAGTCTTGCTGGGCAGAGAGTCAAACCCTTCAGTCAGCTAAGGGGCCGTCTTTCCTCTGCGGGAAGGGACAGGGCTCACACGAAGTTAGCAGCTCGCTATTCTGTGTGTCAAACTGAACAGGGCTCCTGGGAGCAATTCCTGCAGGGCTTTCCCACTTGTGGGGCAAAGGGGTCTTCGTGACATTTGCCTGAATTGCAGGGTGTGCACATGGGCTCGAAAACTGCTCTCGCTTGAGTCCCAGCACAGGATTCTCAGGAGGTGCACAGCACCCAGGACTCCATTCAAACTCAGTGAGAGCTGCAAGCGGTCAGCCCCTGTGAAAACCAGGCCTTACTGTCTCCCGAAAGAGATCTGGGGCATTTTGAAGAATGGCTAATTATTCTTCATGCTATGACAGCACCTAAGTGGCTGGAATCAGGGGTGAGTCTCATTGAGCTCGGCAGAGATATACAGAGGACGGCTGTAGCCCCACCAATAGGAGTGACTGCAGGCTACAAATTATGGAGCGGGGCACATACAGTAGAAATCCCCCACATACCAGTATTGAACCCCACTTGAGCTAACAGCAGGATTTGAACCCCAGACCTTCAGCACTGAAAAAAAAAAGCATAAGCCTCTATCACATGAGCTAAAGGAGCACTTTTGTTAACTGCCTCTTATGTGGACCAACCTCAAGCCTGGCGTCAAAGAGCCACCTGTTTAGCATGGCCTACCTGAGTGCAGCACAGAAGTCACAGGCAGCACGTGAGGAGTCGGAGAGTATGGTTATGCTGCAATCAGAGGTTCAACAGGTGCACATGCAGACACACCAGAGCCTGTGGTGATCTAGCTGGCTCGCATAACAAGTGAAGCTGTGGCATGGACATATACTCGAGCGGTTAGCCCATGCAGCTGCAGCTTCTTTGCTGCCGTTATTCGCCATCTATTCTAGACCAAAGCTGGCTTGGGGATGTCTACACATTCTGTAGTCCCATGGCTGACTGTGGTGTAGCAATACCCAGGGTGAACCACCCCCATTGTCTTGATGCATTTTGCACCAACCTGCGCAATGCAGCAGACGTTGGCTTCCACCTGGTGGAGTTCAGCTGCATGCAGGTCCAACATTTGGAGGACGTTGCTGGCTAGGTTGCTGATCTGGTACGCGACGCTAGCCAAGGACTGGGCACTGTAAGCCATAGTCTCCTCCAGGGCTTTCCTCTTGTCTGTTGCCTGGAACAGAAAAAGAAAATGTTTGGGAGTCACCACGGCCAGACTCTGAAATCATCGTGATGGCACAATATAAGAACCCAACCGAATGGGGGAGCCAGGAGCCAGGATCCACAGGCTTCTCTGCCATTCTACCACTATAATCTTGAATCAGAGGGGTAGCCGTGTTAGTCTGGAATTGCAGAAGTGATAAAGAGTCCTGTGGCACCTTAAAGACTAACTAAAGTTTTAGAGCATAAGCTTTCGTGGGCTAATACCCACTTCGTCAGATGCATGAAGACGTTTTGTACTGGAGACGCTTAGGGACTCGGGACTTGGATACCGGCCCTTTGGTACCTAGGCCAACAGTTCTGATATCTCAAGAGGAGATCAAGGAGGCCAGTTTTCATTTGCATGGGAATGAAGAGCTAGTGTAAGGTGCAGGAGTGACCACTCTGAAGACTACTTGCTCTGGGGATAAACACAGCATGGGTAGTGTCAGTGCAGACTCCATCTCCTCCCTGCACTATCCCCAGCTGACATGCCTAGATGCTGCTCTGGAGAAACTGCCCTCTCTCTCCATGGGTCATTTATTCCTGGCTTCTCAATTAAGACAGCCAACAAGGGAGGCCAATGTGACATGGACACTTGGACCTAGGAACTAATCTACAACCACCAGCTGCATTCACACAGCCCACCAATCAGCTTTCAGCTGTCAGTGGTGTAACAGACTGGCTAGTACCACTTCCCTCTGCTGGATGGGTCAGAACTGTTCAGCTGTATATGTCATAAGCCCTCTACTGTCATGGAACATAAGAATGCCACACTGCGTCAGATCAAAGGTCCATCTAGCCCAGTATCCTGTATTCTGACAGTGGCCAATGCCAGATGCCCAAGAGGGAATGAACAGAACAGGCAATCATCAAGTCATCTATCCCCTGTAGCCCATTCCCAGCTTCTGGAAAACAGAGGCTAGGGACACCATCCCTGCCCATCCTGGCTAATAGTCACTGATGGACCTATCCTCCATTAATTCATCTAGTTCTTTTTTGAACCCTTTTATAGTCTTGGCTTTCATAACATCCTCTGGCAGAGTTCCACTCTTTGACTGTGTGTTGTGTGAAGAAATAGTTCCTTTTGTTTGTTTTAAACCTGCTGCCTATTAATTTCATTTGCTGACCCCTAGTTCTTGTGTTATGAGGAGTAAATAACACTTCCTTATTTACTTTCTCTACACCAGTCATGATTTTATAGACCTCAATCATATCCCCCCTTAGTCATCTCTTTTCCAAGCTGAAAACTCCCAGTCTTATTACTCTCTCCTCATATGGGAGACATTCCATATTCCTAATCATTTTTGTTGCCCTTTTCTGAACCTTTTCCAATTCCAATATATCTTTTTTTGAGAGGAGGCAACCACATCTGCAAGCAGTATTCAAGATGTGGGCATACCATGAATTTATATAGAGACAATATGATATTTTCTGTCCTATTATTAATCCCTTTCTTAATGATTCCCAATGTTCTGTTTGTTTCTTTGACTGCCTCTTCACACTGAGTGGATGTTTTCAGAGAACGATCCACAATGACTCCAAGATCTCTTTCTTGAGTGGTAAATTTAGACCCCACAATTTTATATCTATAGTTGGGATTATGTTTTCCAAAGTAATGTGCATTACTTTGCACATGGAAATTCCCCTTGAGTTCAAAGGTTAAACGTCTGCTTGTTTTGGAGCAGGAAAATCCCGTGTTCTGTCTCCACCATCACTTTGAAGTTCTGAGAGGCCAGAGTTTGAGACAACAATGAACTCCTAAGCAGCCTTGGATTTGTGACAATGATTTTCAATCAGGGCCAGAGGCAGAGCTGAAAGGTCCCATAGCTCAGCCCCAGTGTGATTCCTTTTACAAAGAGCAAACCAGGTGGTGTCCTTGGTCAATTAGACCCCAAGGAGGATAGTTTATTGCTGGCAAGGGGTGGGGCGCTCAGGAAGCAGAGCGAACTGACGGTGCAAAAGATCCTTTGGAGACAGCGTCTTTTAATTGGCGTCAGGCTTAATTTTAAGATGTTTCCTTCTGCTTTCCAAATGCATCAAACTTCCTTCAGCTGCGTCAACAGAACAAGAGCAGGTCACTGACACCCATTACTCAGGGACACTTGTCTCTGCCTGAAACTACAGCACCATTTCCCTCCAGCCCCACCCAGGCCTTGACAGGAGGATAAAGGCAGCTGTTAATCCCTATTTGCCAGTACTGTATCTGTGCAGGTCCCAGGATATTAGAGAGACAAGGTGGGTGAGGGAATATCTTGTATGGCACCAACTTCTGGTGGTGAAAGAGACAAGCTTTGGAGCTACACACACCTTTCCAAGCCTGAAGAAAAGCTCTGTGTAGCCCGACAGCTGGTCTCTTTCATCATGAGAAGTTGGTGCCATAAAAGATATTCCCTTGCTAGCCTTGTCTTGCTGTTACTCTGGACAGGGATGCCAGGCAAACAAAACACCTAGACTATGTCTACACTATGACTATGGCTTATGTTGGCAAAACTTATGTCGTACAGGGGTGTGAATATTCCACTGATAAACTATTGTGTGCATGGTGCTATATTGGCGGGAGAGCTTCTCCTGCCAACAAAGCTACTGCCACCATGGAGGTGGGGTTTTTTTATGCCGACAGGAGAACTTTCCCACCGGCATAGAGCATCTTCATAGACATGGCCCTAGCATCCTGCACCCCCAGCCTAGGACACGCTGGAAATGGATCTTCTGTTCCAGATGACCTGGGTGGAAATGAATGAAGGCTTGATGCAAAGGGCTCTGCAGTCAATGGCGAGTCTCCCATTGTCTTTAATGGGCTTTGGATCAGGCTGTAAAGCCCCCATCTTCTGTGGGAACTGAAGGGAACAAACCAAGTCTTAGGCAGGCTACAGCACTGTTTGTCTGCTGCTGTGTGACTGCAAGCTGTCCTCTTCTCAAGCTAAGCAGGGTCAGGTAAGCTTCCGTTCTTAGATGCAATCCTCTCAGGAAACCCTCAACAGTGCTAGTCCTTTTGGTAGAAAACGTTCTCTGAATGAGTGCATCATTAGGGTGTTAGCACACCTCCGTCTGGGTGTTAGCACACCTCCATCTGGGTGTTAGCACAGCTCCAGGGCTGGGGTGCTGATTTTCATAGGAGATACAAAACCAAGCTGCTGGCCATCTGTGGTCATTCAAGATTCACTTCAGTCATTGCCATTTTCACAACTGCACAAGTGCTACCCATGGTGTCCTGCCCAAATTCCAACTCAAAAAATTACGTTCTGTGTATTGAAATTCAACCTCTATTTTCAACTGGACATATTGTGATTCTTCTCTTTGAGCCCCCTGAATGGTTGTGTGGTGCCATCTGCAGAAGTGGCTGCATTTCAGAGTGACTAGTTTAATCCCTGCACCGAGAGTTTGTACAGCCCTTTAGAATCCATGTGGACCAAAGGTGATTAAGACACACTGGACTTTGACTCCAGACACCAGGATTCAAATCTTGCTTCTGCCACAGATTCCCTGTACCTCAGTTCCCCACCTATAAAATCAGGATAATGCCCCCCTTGTTTATTTGGATTGTAACTGCTTTGTCAGAGAACCGCTCAAAAGAGAGCCCTGATCTCAGCTGAGGCCTCTGAGTGCTACCACAATGCAAAGGAAATAGGAATAGATGCCAAGATCATTCTCCACTCCCATCTGGAGAAGGGAAGGAGGTGAGTTTTAATTCCCAGGTTGCACATGAAAGGGAATAATGCAGCAATTTCTTCAATGAAGCAGTCACAGAAGAAGACAGCTGCTCACCCAAGTACTATCACTGAAACATTGTGGCAGTGACTAAGCCAGGGACTTCAAACCCGAGGCTGCCGCTTGTGGCTCTTGGGAGTTCTGCTATTTCACAGGTCCGTGAGCTGAGCGCAGTTTCAGCTTTTACCTCTGTGTTTCCTGGCACGTGATTCGTGTCACCACGCGGAACAATCACCTTCCCACTGAAGTGTAATCTCTCCCCCATCCTGCCCCCCCACCCCAGTTGTATGTGAATAATTGGTCACTCTTCCCCTTTAAAAACCTATGTAGAAATTAACAAGGCAAAAACTGTATTAGGCTTGATCTAGTCTTTATCGCCATACAGTACAGTGCTTATACTTGCAGACCATTGGGGTGGGCTTGTCATTTAGACTGGATGTGGAGACAGAAGATCCAGAGTCAATACCCAGCTCTGCCACCTACAGACCCTATCACCTTGGGCATGTCACTTCACCTGCCTGTATCTGAGTTCCCCATCAGTAAATGGGGGTAACACTTTCTACTTAGTTAAGCTCATTGAGCTTTAAAGAGGAAAAGTGCTATATAAGAGCTACATATTATTATTGTGCTAGGCACTGTGCAAACACACAGGGCTTGTCTTCGCTATGGAAAAAGGTTTGTCCTTCACTCATGTTAGCTAGTACAAGGTAGAAGCCTAGTGAAGAGAAGGCAGATGCTAGGTCTCACAGACATTTGCAGGTCACATTAAAGACCAGGTTCTCCTGGGGTCAGATTTGAGTTAAGGACACAC
This sequence comes from Dermatemys mawii, assembly GCA_007922305.1. Classification (NCBI taxonomy): domain Eukaryota; kingdom Metazoa; phylum Chordata; order Testudines; family Dermatemydidae; genus Dermatemys; species Dermatemys mawii. The sequence continues at coordinate 5,252,085 of ML677404.1, read as the reverse complement.
CTTTCCCCCCGGTGCCCCACCACAGGGAAGACACGGTCTCTCTGCACCTAGGAGCTTACAATCTAAGGACACAAGACATCAAGGCACAGCAGATGGAGTGGTTTCTCTAAGGTGCCTGGGACTAGAATCCAGGTCTTCCAAGTTCCAGCCCAGTGCGCTAATCACTAGATCATACTGTCTGTCCAAAGGTAAGATTTTCTTTCCTTCTCTTTTTACTCTGCACTGACAGCCCCATTTGATCCTTTGCATAAGCACCTCCAAAGTTTTCATACCCCTAACTGCATGCCCAAGATCTTTGCACCTGCGGCCTCATGCTTCTCCCCCTCCTGGGCACATGTCCAATTGACCTGGGGAAGCCCAGCACACACTCTCCCCAGCCCCTGAATGCCTGCTGCAGCACCATGGAGCTCAGTGCGGTGTGCTTGGGCCAGAGAGCATGCACCTACCTGCATGTAGTTGTTCTCACAGTAGTCGGCCACTTTGTGAAGTTTGCTGTAATTCTCCCTCAGGACTTGCCTGGCATTGGGGATTTCATGCTGCTGAAGTTTCTGGAGTTCAGACATGCTGCTGCTTTGCACTGTTCCCACTTCCTTCTCTGCGAGCGCTGCTGTCCTAGCCTGGTGTTTTGAACCTTGCAGCTCTCAGACGGGCTGGTGCAGTCATTGGCTGAGGGGGAGCTCAGTCACGCTTCAACTGCCTCCAGCAACAGTGAACCTTTTCCTTTGCATCTCACATAGAGAACTGAGGACCTCAGTCATCTGCCTCAGATTCACTATGCACTGGTCACTTGCCCAGCCATCTTGGGGCTTAATTCAAAGAGACCCAACTTCCAGCCCCTAACACCCTTGGTTCCTTGCATTACAGCCCCGGACGTGGAGGCTGGCTGATACAACGAGAAACCAAGGTGATTGGAATAACTCAGGAAACTTAGGAATTGCCAGGAGAGGAAACTATTATTTTAGTCCCAGGTCTGTTTACTGATTGCTACAAACAGGCAATCACATTCTGTAGGGCACGTTCCTACATTCCCATGTTCTGTAGGACAGAGGGATTGCAACACACACTGGGCTGCAGCAAGGGGGAAGTTGGTGTCAAACCATTGCTCTGATCCTTTCGGGGAATGGGTGGATGGATGAGGAGCAATGGAGACAGGGATACAGAGACAGCCACCAGACATGCTCATGGGAAGCTCTGGGGATCAGGCGAGAGAAAAGCAGCAGTGATAAAGAATGTGAGTCATGTTCCCGCTGGCAGAAAAGCAAGTGGGCGATGGAAAAAGAAGCATTTCCAAGAAGAGCCCAGCAGCTAGGAAGCTAAACTATCAGGCAACAGCAGGCTCCTTAGGCATCGACTCGTGTCCCACTCCTGCCATCTGCTTAAGGCATTTGTCCCTATGTTCATAGCCAAACCTAGATGTCATGCTCAGTGCTCTCTACAGCTGCAGCTCCTCCTGTAGCGCATCTAGGGGGTCAAATCCTGGCCCTACTGAAACCCATGAGTGGGCAGTTAGAGACAAATGCAATAAAGCAGTGGGGTTCCTTGTATTCAGTGGGACCAGGGTTTCCTGCAGAGACAGGCCAGAACCAACCCCTTAGATTGAAACAGCTCTGAACTTGGGCAGTTCAAAACCCGACACCTGGCTCAGATCTTGTGCTATGAGCTCAGCTCTGCTTTCCAGAGATCACGCAGACTACATAACAGTTGGCCCTTCACTTAGTCATAAACAAAGCTTTAACCTAGTTATGGTCCAGTCCATCCTATAATGTGCAACAATGGGGCTCTTCCATTCCAGCCCCTCTGTGCTGTGCTACCACTTTATCTCCCCAGCTGGGGATTCTCCCAATGTGAACAAGTCCCCATTGACATAGAGCCAGTTTAGTCTGTTCCTACTTTACCCCAGAGCACAGAGGATGAGACCACAGTGCTGCTGAGCTCAAGCTATTCTCCAAAAGGCCTTTGGGGGCCATAGCCAGTTGGTGCACTTTAGAATCATAGAAATGTTGGGCTGGAAGGGACCTTGAAAAGTCATCAAGTCCAGCTCCATGCATGGAGGCAGGACCAAGGAAACCTGACCAGCACTGACAGGTGTTTGTCCAATCTGTTCTTCAAAACCTCCAATGATGGGATTCTACAACCTCCTTTGGAAGCCTATTCTGGAGCTTAACGATTCTTAAGAGTTAGAAAGTTTTCCTTATAGTTAACCTCAATCTCACTTGCTGCAGATTAAGCCTGATACTTCTTGTCCTTCCTTCAATGGACATGGAGAACAACTAACCATTGTCCTCTTTATAACAGCCCTTAACATATCTGAAGGGTTTCATTGGGTTCCCCATCAGTCTTTTTTTCTCAAGACTGAATAAGGCCAGTTTGTTTAATCTTTCCTCACAGGTCAGGTTTTCCAAACCTTTTATCACTTGTGTTACTTTCCTTTGAACTCTCTTCAATTTGTCCATATCCTTCCTAGAGTCCAGTGTCCAGAACTGGATGCAGTACTCCAGCTGAGGCCTCACCAATGCTGAGTAGAGCAAGACAATTACCTGCCACATTTTACATACAACACACCTGTTAATATGCCTCAGAATATTAGCCTTTTTCACAACTGCAGCATATTGCTCACTCATATTCGATGTTTGTCCTTCTCCAGCCCTCTGGGACCTCACGCATCATCCACAAATTCTGAAAGACAAATGCTAACGGTTCTGAGATTGCTTCAACTAATTTCTTAAGTAGTATAGGGTGAATTTCTTCAGGCCCTTCTGATGTGAATACATCTAACTTATCCAAATATTCTTTACCCTGATCTTTCCCTATTTTGGCTTGCATTCCCTTCCCCTTGTTGTTAATAGTCATTGTGTTGAGGTTCTAATCTCATTAACCTTTTCAGTGAGCCTGATTGCTCCTGATGAAATCCAGGGAAATTTAACTTTTACCTTGATTTCCAAAGGCAGCAGAGGTAGGCCAAACACTAACAGTAGGATTCAAATCAATGGGATTTAGGCACCATCATGAATGCCATCATGAATACCTCTGAAAATCCCTCTTATGTCTCAAGTGCAGGGGCCCTCCTACTTGCTTTCGCCACACGAGATTGGTAAGGAGATGCAACTCCGTTCTCAGAATCAGCCTTTGGCTGCTCTTCTGCTGAAGGGAAAGGGCTACAGACAAGGCTGAGATCACTGCTTCTCTCTGGGGGCAGTTGGGGAAGGAGGTCACATGTTTCAGGATTTGTATACACATGAAAATTAATCCGAAATAAGGTAGGGTGTAAATTTAAAGCAGATTAAAACCATTCACACATGGAAATAATCAAGTGTAGCTCTTCTGGAATAGCTCCCTGTGTAGACAAGCCCTTGGGGTATGTCTACACTATGGCTGCTACAGCAGAACTACAGTGCAGTAGCTGTTTTGCAGCGTAGACATTGTCGACATTGATAGAAGATGTTTTTTTGTCAGTGTAGTTCATTCACCTCTCCAGGAGGTGGTAGTTAGATCAATGGAAGAATCCTTCTGTCAACCTATCCATGTCTACACAGGGAGTCAGTCTCCTATCTGAAAAAGCAATGCAAACTTTTTCCCATGCTGCCCTACCAGCATTTCTCAGTCCTGGCTTGGAGGGGGAAAAGAGGCCCACTCGATCCTTACCTCTCTGTGCGGAGACTGACAATGGTGCTTGTATATGGGAGGGGGAGAAGAGAGGGCGGTTTAGATTACTGATCCATGCTCACCAGGAACTTGATTCAGACTCACCAAGCTCAGTTCACAAAGCAACTAGGCAGCCTTCAGGCAGCAATGGCTCAAGATGGCTCTAGGACAAAATCCCAGATAACTTGGCCTATTGTGCCCATCTCTAGGAATTCTTTTCACTCGCGACCAGCCTGGACTGGAAGCTGGTCACATGACTGCTCTCGGGCCTCCTGGAAATCTGACTCCCAAGCATCTGGAGATGCTTTCTAGACTGCCCTTATGTAGCACTAGGGGATCAAGGTAACCACTTCCTTTGGACCCACACAGCTACAAGAACTCTGCCAACAAACAGGGAAGATCTCAAATTTTGCTGCCTGAAATAGAAATGCCACAACATGAAGAAAAAGGAAGCATTACTTAACAGCAATATCTAGTTCCGATAGAGAAGTTAGTCTAATAAAAGGGATTACCTCATCTACCTCTCTCTAATATCCTGGGACCAACATTTAAGCATCATGCTCTTTGCCGGCTATGAAATTACTGAGCAGCTTTAAAATCTGCCTCTCCAGCCCCCTGTCCGGTTACCCTGGGTTTTAAGGTTAATGCCTGACACCTGACCAGCTTAATAAACTGAGTCTATTATCAGATTAGGAACTGAAGACATCTGCTCCATTGGCCATCTGGTAAGTCTGAAGGAGTCTTCAAGTGGGAAGCAGAAGGAGAGAGCAGAGGCCATCCTCTCACCAGCCTGTACAGATGTATCTCTAAAACTTCCCAGCATTTTGGAAAGGAAAAAGTCCTCAGACTAGTAGGTAAGTTTCTTTCATTTCCTCAGCATAGGCTGTTTTTCTGCATCGTTCATTAGTGTCACTGTGCTCCAGGCTGGGTCCTGACTTCTCTTCGAAGCCTCAATTTTCCTTGGTTTATCACTCAGGTGTCAATGGGTTGCAGGTCGGCACAAAAGCGTAACAGTCTCAGCTATGGAATTTGACAGTAATTATATACCACTCTAGGTAGAGGACGCTAGGGCAAGAAATATTCAATATTTCTATTGCAGTGCATTATAGAGAGTGCGAAGTGATGGAGCAAAGAAAAATGGCAAATAACAGCGTTAGCAATATAGAGGCTACTGCCTTAACCAGGAAGAATCACAGCTTATGTGTGTGTGTGTGTGTTAAAATGAATCCATTCAGCTTTATGCTTAGATACATTTTGCATTCAGATCTCCAGACCTGTTTTGATTCTAAATATGAAACTGATAAACCCATCATGGGGACTGCTTAATTTTGGTATCCTGAATAACATTTAAAAAAAGACACTCTATGTATAAGAAATCACTCTTGCTTAAGAAGTCTCTCTGAACTAGACCCAAACATTAGACCAGTTGCAGCCACACTTATTCTTGCCAGAAGCCTTACTGAATACTGCTAATATGATTATTTCATGCACTTCACTTATTCTAAAGATTCCTCATTCTTTTCCAAACCCTAATTTATTCACAGGTTTCATATCCCCTGTTCTATTTCCATAAACAGGATTCTATTTTATGTGGAGTTACTTAACTAATTGCACCTGTTATCTCGCAGCTTATAAATAATAAAGATCAGACATATAGTCTAAATACATATTCAGATACTCAGAACAAGTTCAGTTTCTCTGGACAGTTCAAAATATTCATATAGTGCTATTTCTTTTTAATACTCATGCAAGTTAATTGTTAAATTATTGCAAATTAAAGCAAAATTGTCCCCCAAAATAAAATAAAATACAAACCCTAAAAGCAGTAGAGATATTTAAGTTTTGGCTCAAACTGACAAAGGCCAGTGGGAAAAAATCAGAATAATACTTCATTCATTTTCCTATTCCACATCAGCTATGAAACTAATTTCAGACTCCAGGGGCCAGAACTTCAGCCGATGTAAATCAGCAGACCACAGCAGTTTGAGACATATTCAATAATTAAACATAGCCGGTGAATTAAGGACAGTGTTTCAGACCTAACAGTTGTCCACTGTTGGTTTAAGTTAGGACTAGGAAGCTGTTTTCATGTTGCTTTTTATACAATAAGAAGAGCAAGGATGATGGTTTGGGCTAGGACAGAGAGCCAGGACTCTTGAGTTCCATGGCCACTGACTTGCTTTGTGACCATGAGCAAGTCACTAGAACTGTTTGATCTTCGGGTCACCAAGTCTGTAAAACTGGGATAATACTTACCTATTTCACAGGGGCATTATTCACTTAATTAATTAACATTCATAAAGTACTTTGGGACTCTTGGATGAAAGGTGCTAGAGAAGGGCAAAGTATTAGAATTTAGCTGGAAGTAGCAACCTGGTAATGAACCTACCCAGAGGAATAGGGTTTGAGAAAAAATCACTCCCTTTCAGTGGAGTACGCTCAGAGTTCAGAAAGATGCAATTAGTGATTACAGCATTCTCTTAATTTAAGATAAATGGGCAGTTCTGGGCAATATCCAGGCTTAAGTCATTGAATCCTCTTAAAGCTGCCTGGTAATAGAGGTTCAGGGTCAGGTTGAAGGCGCAAATGGTAATAAAGAGTCCAATACTCCATAAAAGTCAAAGGTCAGTAGATGCCTAATTGTCATTTGTGCCTGTGAGAAATCTCCCACCTAACATATATATTGAATTGAGTGGGGTTCCACTAGTGTAAATCAGCATCAAGCTATTAGATGCTTTTCTGGGTAACAAAAATATCCAGTTATAGGGGAAAAAGAGCTTTGGAAGAGCTATTAACCCTCATGCTTCAGGGCATCAGCCTAGCTACTGGGGGGTCAGGAAGACCCTCTCTGGTAGCAGCTCATCCTGTAACTGCCCACTACAGGGTGTCTTACACCTTCCCCTAACAATGATCACAGGATATTGGACCAGATGGACAACTGGTCTGATCTAATGTGGAAATTCCTACATTACCTAAACCAGCATTGGCTCTAATACAACTCTGCCAGTTTAAACCAGCTGAAGATCCGGCCCATCAAGGTTTAACTGGTTATATCTTCTATTGGGAATGCTGGAGAAATTCAACAATTTTCCATACCAGCTCTGAATGAGGAAGCAGATAGCCTTAGTGTGCCTCCTGGCCCCACTGATTTCACTGGGACCTAAGAGAAGGTAGACTGTTGATCATACCTGCTATAGGTCTTAGGAGAAACATTTCCAGAAAATGCGCATAAATCAGTAACAGGACTTCCATTCTGGTTGCAGAGCAACATGGCTCAAGATCTCACAGAAAAAGAACTGCTGAAGATGGAACTTGACCAGCTGAAAAAGGAAGTGAAGAATGAAAGGCAAATGGCAAGTATTTCTCTTAGGGTCTAAGCACAATGGGATAAATTAATCCCTGGGGTAACCATCTAGACAAATGTTTGTACGAGGCAAAGTGTGCCCCAATTTAAGGGCTTTCAATTAAATCTCAAATACAAAACTAGTGGCTGAGTTTTCACATTTCCACCTTAAAGATAGGATTTAGCCCTGTGTTTTACTTGTCAGGATAGCAAATTTCAGGCTTCTAGTGCATGCAAAAAGGCTAGAGAAAAGGACGATTAGTGGGAGCACAAAGAGAAAGATTTGGGCCCAGATCTCAAAGATACTTCGGTGCCTGACTCCCACTGAAATCAATGAGGCATGAGGATCTTGGTCCCTGAATATACGGAACACAGTCTTCTCTGGCTGCCATATGAGTATTTAGAGGTAGATGGCAAATAAAAGTTTGCCAACAGAGCCCAATCATGTAAGGTGGCAAGTGCCTTCAACTCCTGTTATAGTCTATGGGAGAAGCAGGCATTCAGCACAAAGAAAGTTTGGTCTCATGGGACTAGATTTTTAGGAGTTTAGCCTTATCCTGATATTCAGAACTCAGAACACCACAATCTTTTGAAAAATATGGCCCACAGTTGCACAAAAAGCCTGACCCTGGTTCCACTGAAGTCCATGGGAGCTTGGATAACAGCAAGATCTTCCACTGACTTTAATAAGAGCAGGATCAGGCCCAAACTGAGGGAGAATGACATTTGATGTAAAATATTTATATGCAATGTTCTACCTGGAGAACTAATTTGTATGGCAGACCTCATAAAATAATCCACTTGTATTGTGCAGAGAAGACAAAGACAGGTGCTAGAGAAGACAAAATCCTGCACTGGCTATGGGATGAGATTGACTAGATGACTGAAAAGTCTGCCAATTTCTGTCTTGTACCATTAAATAAATACAGTATAACCCAGCTGAATTAACATGGCCAGAGTTCTTAAAACAGGAGCAGGGGTAGCAATGTGGTCTCTCTGCATGGAACTCATTGGCTATTTCATTGGCCCAGCATTGATATTCTATTCTATACACTTTTTTATACCACACTCATCACCAAAGTATCTGAGTACCTTCCTGTAGTGCATTAAGCAACGTGACTACATATCTGTCACGTGTTTGTTCTCTTGTCCTCTCCCCAGAGAGAGAAGTGCGTGCAGGGGAATGTTTTGTTTTGCTAGGGTTTTTGGTTTGTTGGTTAAATATCTCTCTGTTGCTAAAAATTTACATTAGAGAAGGTAAGGTCAAAAAAATGTGCCTTGCACTTGGACCGAAAATTGATGAGGTCTGTTATAGCCCTGAGTGCCTGGGGGAGTTCACTACAGAGTCTCAGACCAGAAGGTTCTATCTCCTGTACAGATGAGCTTTTACCCTTATTGTTGAGCGTTCCATAGTGCCAGAGGAGCAGTGAGCCTTTCGTGGCTTGCTGTGGGTTCTCAGCACCACGCCCTGGGGCTCTGGGAAATTCCTGCTGCTCATGCAGGGAAGTGGCTGGCTTCAAAAAAATAATTCCCATCAAGTGCAAGATTCAGAAAGGGATTGAACATTTATATGGATAACAAGGCTATTCAGAGTTAGAACAGTTAATGCTAAGAAACGGGTTTGGTAGGGATCTAAAACTGCATGCTTTGAGTCTTCAGCCAGTCTCTAACTATTAGGGGCTAGGGTGACTCCTACATAGGGAGAGGCTTCATACATCTTCTCAATCATCTGGCACTCGCCACTGTCCTGTGTCCAACAGTGGAGCAGAGGGACCATTAGAGATGGTCTGGCCAATCCTTTGTAATGAGATCTCATTATCATAACCTAAGAAAATATTCTTCTTTCTCTCCAGGTCTCCAAGACAGGCAAAGAGCTCAAGGAGTATATAGAATCCATGGCAGCAGAAGACCCTCTTTTGAAAGGTGTTCCTGAAGATAAGAACCCTTTTAAGGAGAAGGGAGGCTGTATAATTAGTTGACCCCCACCACTCACAGACAAACTTCGGACCCTTTCCTCCTACAAAACCAAGACTATGAAATTTTTGCTTACCCTATATCATGATCTTTTCACTGGGTGGAGCAGCCCCCCAAAATGAAACCCTTTTGAAATGCAGCACATCTATGGTAGGGGAAAAATGCATATTGGAGACACCTAAATTTTGCAGCAAGAACGCAGCCTTCTTCTCTAGCCCCTCACAGCTGATTTCCATTTAGTTTAATGTACACACACATTTATTGAACTACTGCACTTCTGTCAATCAACACTTAAATCGGGCATTAAGAAAACCCTGAGACTATAAAGATTAACTTCAGACTTGACTTCCCTAGCACAAGGTGGAAGTCACTTCCACTTGACTTGGGTGACTGTGCGCCAGTCACTTAATCTCTGTGACAGAGTTTCCCCATCTGTAAAACAGGGATAATAATGCTTACTCACCTTTGGTTTCAAAGGTGCTAAGTATTATTATAACTATCATGCTCAACAATTTTAGGGAGCCTTATAAATTGACATATTTATGCTGTCCACATACCAGACTGCCAGTTACTTGGATGTTACTCATTTATTCATCACATGATTTTGGAAGAGACCCCCACCCCGTCTGCCCCCAGCAATGTACTCAGATCACTATGCAAGAACAAATATTTAATATACATGTAATTTAACCATTTAAAACACAAATGCGCTCTTAGAATACAAATTGAGTCTGGTGAGGGGTATGCAGGAGAGGAAGATAATAAGGAGCCAATAGTAATCATTGACGGGGAAAGGCACCACGGAGAAATGTTTGCAGGGAGATTTTTTAGAAGTGGAAAATGAGCTAGGTCGCAATTCCAGATCTTAAGAGCTGCCATTGTGATAACTTAGCCATCCACCAGCCTGAAATGTGCAGCATTTTCCTATATGGCACATAAGTGAACTAAGTTTGCAAGCGACTTGTTCAGAGCCCTCTTTTCCCTGCCTCTCTTTTCCCTGCCTCTCTTTTCCCTGCCTCTCTTTCCCCCCATCTTATCTGACACTGGGCAGATTCCTTTACAGCAGGGGAGAGAGGTAAGGAGGTGGATGTTGGGAGCTGCGCTGGAACTACGAATGCATGCATGCATCCGATGAAGTGGGTATTAGCCCACGAAAGCTTATGCTCTAAAACTTTAGTTAGTCTTTAAGGTGCCACAGGACTCTTTGTCACTGCTGGAACTACGGTTGTTTTGACCATCATTTTAACTTTGGAATTCGCCTGCATTCATGTCGGTAACAGCCACGGTCCTCTGCTCACCTCTTGGGAGTTTGAAGACCTGTGGATTAACAGAACTGAGGTGGTGCAGGCGGGGTTGCAGAGGAAGGAGGAGGGGAAGCAAGATGATGACAGGAAGGCTCAGAGCTGTGGAAATGGCCTAGGGGTGAAAGGCTCCCTATGCTCAAACCTAGCCTGGGGTAGTAGTGAGAGTTATTCCTCAGACTGCAGTTCCTCTGCTTGGGTGATATTAGCAGGTGGATCTCAGTCCAGTCCTCAATGGTAAAATACCCCTAAGCTGCCCGACATTTAGCACTAACTTGCTGACAGGTTCAGCAGAGAGGCCAAGCACTACATAAGCTATAGAGTGTGACTGAGCCTCCTACGACAGATTTGAGGCATTGGCAGGGCAGCATGTGGCACTCACCTTGCCATCAAGCCCCCTCTCCAACAGATGAAGTGTATCTGTCTGCAACTACCAAGGCTGAAATGTTCCAAGAGCCGATGTGATTATGGGTGTCTTCATTTTCGGGGGAGCGCCCCCAAGTCACTTGCACAATAACCTAAATCAACAGAAAAACATGTATATTGAAAATAAGACAGTGAGGAATCTGAGCTTCCTGTCTGAGGCAGCGCTGTCTACACCACCACCATTTCTCCTTTGAGTAAGACGTGTGGCCAAGACCACAACTCAGACCTCTGCTGCATCCTGTGATCTCTCTGTAATAGTGTATTTGATATTAAAGGATATGAAACATTTTACTTCACAGGTACAAAAGTTACATTTTAAGTAGGCATGTATCAATATAGGGTTTAGTAGCGTTAAAGAAAATAAAGGCTTTTTCAGCAAAGGAATTGTCCATTCTCTTCCCTCCCGTATAAAAAACAACTGACATGTGGGAAGATGTGGCAGGGTTATCTTTTGGTGCCTGTTGTAGCAATTCTGCATGTCAACTGTTTGTGCTGGAACATGCCAAAGGACCAGCTTCTGATACTTTAGTGGCAAAGTAGAAGTCACATCAGGACTGGCTTAGTCAGTGCCACGTATAAACAAATCTCTGTAGCTGGCCATTTGACTTGCATGATTTCCATCTGCCAAGCCACCACTCACACTAACTGAAGGCTCAGTCCTGACTACTGCTGAATCTCATGAGAGTGGAAGGGGCCTCAGCCTTCTCAGAATCAGGCCCTACATGCATCATAAAGGAGCCCAGCTCCCATAGAAGAGATGAGTGTGGGGAGGGGAAATAACCCAATCGAGAATTATGCATTTCCTCTATAGCTGATATCATCCTGCTCAATGTCTTATATGCAATTAGCAGAAGATGTTTTGTTAATTCTGTTGTGGACTATAAATAAATCTGCTGAATATTTTAAACACTGCTCATCATTCTTCTTTGTTGTTGTTGTTGTTGTTGTTGTTGGTAGTAGTAGCTTGGCGAAGTGCCCTGTAGTGGGATGGCTGCCCTACCCCTGGAGAAGAGTGGTTAAAAGAGGAGAGGGGCTGCAGCTGGGAAAAGCTAGGCTGGTTGAGGAAACAGCAACAGCTGGGGCCAGCCCAATCAGAGCCCAGCTGGCCCTGATAAAAGAGCTGGGGGCCAAGAACTGAAGCAATCTCTCTCTAGCTGTGGAGAGAAAAGGATACCTGAAGTGGAGCAGGGCTGAGGAGTGCCAGCCTGCAGCCTTGTTTAAGGCCAAAAGGTTCTGGGGCTGCAGAGGGGCAGCCTGGGCATAAGCAAAGGCAGCAGATCCTAACACTTTGCCAATGATGAGTGGCCATTACAGACTGCAGTTTGCCCCAGTGAGTGGGGGCTAGATGATGACTGGCAGTAGCCACTGAGGCAAGGTGGGGTTTAGAGGGTTGGGGGCTCCCCAGGGAGGAGACCCAGCATAACGGGGGTACTGCTGGGGCAATTAGCAGAATGCTGAGGTAAAGGGCACCAGGGTCTGGGAGGGACATGGAGTCCCTAAGACAGGCAAGACCCTGGCCAGAAGGAGGCACTCCAAGTGCTGAAGAGCTAATTCCCAGACAACCAGCAGGAGGTGCTGTGCAGGTGAGTCTTGCTTTGTTACATACCTGTTCCTGATTTTACAGCTCAGAACACAGAAATCCCTGCTCTGTTACGCTCACAGAGCACAAAACCCTACAACAATCTTTCCTTGAGGGAAATTCCAACTGAAGTTCATGGGAATTTAGCCTAAGTCAGGATTAGTGTGGTTTGGCCAACTGTTTGCACTGAAAGAGCAAAGCATCTGACATCCTTTCAAAGGGTCTTTCCAATCAGCAGATACAACATGCTGTTTTCTAATCAAGACAAGCATCTTCAGGTTAAAAACAAGACCTAGTTTCTCATTCCCCTTCCCCAAATCTTCGTCTCCCAACAGCCTCTTCTGGAATGTGTCTGTCACCCATCATATCTTAATCAGGCACTTATGAAAAATTAAAACTTGCCCACTGGCAGATAAGAACTTTGCTCTTCCTCTCTGTTTCCAACCTGAGAGTGAGAGGAGCGGGGAGATAAATCAAATATACCAGGTATTACTGTTCTCAAAGCAGATTGACCTGTTTAATTCAAAGCTAAACTCCTTGTAACCTGCGTCAGAGTGAAATAATCTGTATTAAAGGGATTTGGGTTTCTGGGTCTTTCCTGTTTGACTGGCGTCTGGCCTTCACAAGGGATTTACCAACAGCACTGAAAGCAGGGTTGTAACCAGCCTTTGAAATTTGTTTAAGCAAGGCTCTCCCGAACCCTACCTGCAGCATCCTTAGAATCTCCTGAAGCAACTCCAATCCTGGAACTTTTAAGATTCCACTGGCTTGGTACAGGAATTCAATGATAGTCAATGGAATACTCTCTGTAGGTCAGAAGTCTTCCATAAGGCAGGTGGGGTCTCCAAGATCCAGGATCATACATACAATACAGTTGTGGAGAAAGAGGCAGCGCACTCAGTAGGTGGTGAGAACTAATAATGCATTCATAGTGCGGGGGTGGCAAAGTCACCCTTCCAGTGTGATACAAGAAGTGCTGCCTGCAGGAAATTAAAATGTGCATAGCATGGTGACTCCCTGCTTAGAGCCATGGCCATTATGATTCAGGCTGCTACTCAGCTATATTTTTGCAGAAAATTGAGGGGAAAATAACCTTGTTTGTGTCAATATAAAGGTTCCTTTTAAAAAAAAATCCAGTGTCCTATAATGCATCCTAAAAGAATGTGGGCATTTGCTCTGCTTTAGAACCTTGTCCATACAAAATGTTTACAAGAATACTATTTTCATCTAGGTGACTTAGTCCTTTAGCTCAAAGAGAAGAATCATGCTTTTAGATATGAAGGTCCCAGATTTAGATCCCACTGATGGCCTAAGCAGGTCAACTATACCATCTAGTTTTAGACAGAACTGCTCTCTTCCACGGAGACTTCTGCTTAAAAGCCAACGGTGCAATATAGCTCCACCTCTACAATCTGCAAGTCTCTCTTTAAAAGACATACAAATGAAGAGTGGCGCTCTAATCTGAAAAGCAAGTCTATAGACACATTACCACAAGGCTTCTTGTTTATCTTCTCTCAGCGACTCCAAATTAAGTTTGTTCTGCTCACCAGCAGTGGCCAGTCTCCAAACCTATCTTGGGATCTGAACATTAAGCTGGGTTATTTCTGACCTACATCATTACCAGTAACAGCAAGTCAGATTCTGACTTTGCCTGTGTAATGCTGTTGTCTTTACATCACACACTCATTTATGCTCAGGTAGCCCCATTATGTCTGGTGGGAAGGGGGAAGCACTGATATAACAAGGCAGAGCTTGGCCCCAAATTAGAATGTAGTTAAAAATGTTGTTAATGATGACAACCCAGATACATCTCTTTGCTGTTTCAGCTGAGCTAAGAGAAATAGAACCTTATTTTTGCCACTAAAAACCACTTCTGACTTTGAACCTACATAGTTGGAGGGTATGCAGTGGAGATCCGCTGACTGGACCAGGTGGGGGCATTTTTACCTGGCCACCTTCTGCAAGTAGAACCACACTGTAAGTGGAAAACTGTTGCAGATTAGTATTTGGAAACTAATCCTGGGAAGAGCAAAGGATAAGTGTCTCCCTCCAGTAATTTAGTTCAGTTTTTCTAGCTGCCATATTCCCAAATCAGCTAATTCCTGGTCTTGGCCCCATTTTGAGGCAAATCTTCATCCCTCAGTTTGCATTTTGCCCCCATTTTTAGACTCACTGTTTGAGCAACAGTTGTTTTGAATATTGACATTGCAATTCAAACATGCCCCCCCAAACCACCTGCAAACAAGCAGCAAGGGAAGGGTGAAACTCTCTCAAAAGGTGGGCATAGGCAAAAGACAGGCAGTGGTCGGTCTCAATCCTTAATTCAGAAGCTGGTGGACACCAGGAGTTACAAAATCAGTCAGATCTCCACCTGGGGCCAGTCTGCCATCTGGTGGTAGTATCATCTCTCCCAGTGCCAGGTACGAGAGAACCAGTTCTCTCACCCCAGACTAGGGAGCTTTGCTGTAATTATCTCGCTTTGACATACCAGGAGGGCTATTGCAGTACTCAACGTTTCGTGTGTAGGCAGGGTGACCAGATGTCCCGCTTTTATAGGGACAGCCCCGAGTTTGGGGTCTTTTGCTTATAGGGGATCCTATTACCTCCGTCCCCATTTCTCACGCTTGCTCTCTGGCCACCCTATATTTGTATGCAAGCTCAGGATGGCAACTGACGAAAGGCTGCGGTCTCGTTACCAAGAGCTGCTCCCTGTCTCCTGCAACACAACTCTCCTCCGCACCTCAGGGGCCCTTAGAAATCACCCTGCAAGCCAGAGGGGGCGTTTCAAGGAAGGGCCCTGCGAAGGGCGCGGCTGACAGCGGACCTAGCACGGGGGAGAGAAAACCGAGGGGGGCAAAACCCCCCCTGAGAAATGACAGCGGGGTCTGTGCTCGCCATACCCCAGGGAGCGGCTCCTGAGGGGACAGCAGTGAAGCGCAGAAGGACGGGCTGGGCTGGCCCTGGGAGGGGAAGAGTTTGTGCTTTGAGAGGTTCCGCTATTTCAAAGCCACTGCCTCAGCCGGCCGTTGCTCATGCGGGGAGAGGGGGCGCTGAGGGAAGGCCAGGGGAGGCCGGGGCGAGGCGAGGGCGGGAAGAGGCTGCAACGCCACCGTGGCGCGCGCGCCTCCCGAGCCTTCCTTCTGCGCCCTCCCTCAGCCCCGAACCCGGCGGCAGCGAGACCCAGCGGGCCAGAGGAAAGGCATCGCTGGCTAGCCAATAGCTTCGCAGGGCACGGCCTCACTCAGCCAATCTGCACCAGGGAGGGCGGGGCCAGGGCCTTCGGCTTCACTCGGATTTCTTCGGCAACCCCCCCCTTCTCCCCGCGCGTGCGCAGAAACGTGACCGTTCTATCCTCTGCTCCCTATGCACAAAATGGAGTTCCATCTTAGCCCCCCTGCTTTTAAATTAGCCCGTGCAGGAGTTTGGGGCTCGCCCCCTCCCGTCTCCCAGAGACTCCGCGTTGGCTGTGTATTTACTAAGGATTCGGTGGCAAAAAGTCCCCAGAGGTCCCACCGAGATTTGAACTCGGATCGCTGGATTCAAAGTCCAGAGTGCTAACCATTACACCATGGGACCAGCTGCCTATTATAACGCGTGGAAACCCTCCTCAGCAACTACTAACTGCCTTGCAGGAAAACGCCCTTTCTTCCAGCTTGTTCCCCTGCAGCATCTTCTCCCCCGCCCTACAAGAGCCGCTTCCCCGCCCGGGCCCAGTGAGGACCAGGCAGAGCCCAGCGTGGGTTCACCATGCAGCCTCCAGAGGGCAGTTTGCTCCCTGCAGAAAGCCCTGATTAAATGCTACAGCAAAATTCTGCAAGCCACATGCTGCCGTTGCAGGCTTGCAAATTGTGGAGAAACTAGGATTAGTAGGACCCGGGGCGCTTCCCCTGCCCTGAAGCGGAAGGGGCTACGTCTGCACTTGCATCTCCTGCGCTTGAACTATGCTGGGCTCGCTCACGGTTGCAAAGGAGAATATGGACGCTGGGGAATTAGGCTGTAGTTCTACCCTTCCCCCGGAAGACAAAGCCCCAGACTTGGGAAGAGACAGATAGGACCTCCCCAGTGTTTGTGAGGACTTGTGCATTGTCTCCTAGTCCTCCCTCCATCTCTCTTTTGGATACAGTGGAACCTTTACCAAAAGGAGAATTTTGATGTGTGGACACATTTAAAAAGCATTGGTCACGGGTGGAAGCTGCAATGTTGCAACCATGGCTATAGAGCACCGAAGCGTGTGTTGGTTTGGTGGACAGGAAACAGCTGTGTTGTCCAAGGATGAAATTCTCTGCTCACATCCCAGCTCTGCTCTGCTCTCAGGACCTATCCTAACTAGAGCGCAGGCTAGCAGAATTGAGCTGCAGCGTGGAGATCCGAAAAGAGGATTTTGCTTTCGGTGCAAACACGTGTTGGGAAATAAAATATTAATGCTGTCCCTAAATGGTGCAGTAACGCTATTGCGAGCAAGAGTGGCTGGACCATGACTGTGGAAGTCTGTTTGCAGTATATAAAGGGAGACACAGATGCATTCTCACAGTCAACGTTATAAACTCTTCTCATGCTGCAGCACAGCTGAGATACTCTGCAAGCTGCAGTGGCAGACTTCTCTAATCCATATGGGGAGCATTTTCTTCTGAGAAACTAAGGATTTTCAAACGGTCCCAAAGTTGAGACCAGTGGGGCAGGCTCCATTGCAGGGATCTGGGAGGAACATTGTGCATTCTGTAGACTGTTAGGGCAGCATACTCCAGTACAGAGCCAAAGGCAGTACTCCAGCTGATTTTTAGTGGCACTCTCTGCCCTGGTCCTGGCCACCGGTTTGGGGTCGGGGGGCCTCTGCATTTTAATTTAGTTTTAAATTAAGCTTTGTAAACAGTTTTAAAACCTTATTTACTTTACATACAACAATAGTTGAGTTATATGTTATAGACTTGTAGAAAGAGACCTTCTAAAAACGTTAAAATGTCTTACTGGCATGCAAAACTTTAAATTTGAGTGAATAAATGAAGACTCTGCACACCACTTCTGAAAGGTTGCCGACCCCTGCTAGTATTGTAGTTCAGTGGTTCCCAAATTTTAACAACTTGTGAACCCCTTTCACTAAAATGCCAAGTCTCCTGAACCCCCTCCTAAAAATGAATATTTCCAGGGATTTTCCCCTTTACCTGAGTATAAATTGTAAAAGCAGTGATCTTGGAAATATAAAATTTGTTTTTATGACATGCTTATTACACACTATTTAATATTAATTGTTATTTATCATTGCAGTATGTTTATTACATTATGAAAATGGCAACACTCTTCCAAGATACACACTACAAAAGTGAGATCACTTTGATTAAATCTGTTATAAGACAAAGCTCCTATGTTTCATCAAGGAGTAGCAGATGTGAAACCGTAGGAAGGTTTTTAAGAAGCCAGCTCAGAGCATTCTGGTCTTGAGCAGTTCAAACAAACAATGCAGGTTACAACAAAGCTTAAACTTGGTTTTCATGATAATTTTAAAAACAATGCTAGCTGCCTGTTTAATTTAAAAAAACAGCAAAAAATATCCACCTCCCTTTCCATTTCTTATAAGGAGTCTTGAAGTTTAAATCTTTTCACTTTGATAGATATGCTTGCTTAGCTCTTGGAAGTCAAGGGGCACCAGGCTACTAGCCCTGTGCTGCTTGGGGTCCTTATGGACAGCTCGGTCCGCCATTAGGGGATTTTTTTTCCCTATAACCTCCGGTAACATTTCACAAACCCCAGTTTGGGAACCACTGTTGTAGTTAAAAAGCAGGGAATGAGTCATCGGGCAGAAAGGAAAATCCTTCCTCACCAGAGGGATAGGACTCTCCCTTTAAAATCCATCCTCCACCAGAGGGCTCTACTTTCACAGCACTAGGACACTAAGCATTTATATTGGAGTCTACTGAGACAGATGTGATGTGCATCCATGGCACTTCATACCTTGCTATAACCTCTCGCACTGCTCAATCACCTTAACTGATTAGCCTCTTAGAGTTGGTATGGCAATCCCCATCTTTTCATGTTCTCTGTATATATATCTTTCTACTCTATGTTCCACTCCATGCAGCTGATGAAGTGGGCTTTAGCCCATAAAGGCTTATGCCCAAAAAAATTTGTTAGTCTCTAAGGTGCCACACGTACTCCTCATTCTTTTTTGCGGAAACTAACTAACACAGCTACTACTCTGAAATATTCCACAGAGATAATAAGGAACATGCTAACCCATTCTAAAGACAGGGTCAAAAGGATAATATGATGAATAGAGTTATTTTTGTTCGAACCAACATGTACCAGAAGAGGGGGGTTGTACCTCAGTACATCAGGAGTGATGTGCAACTTCTTTGTATCTAAGCAGCTGGGGCTTTGGCTTCAGCCTCGGGTGGTGGGGGCTCAGGGACGCGGGCTGCAGTGCTGCATGGTGGGGCTTTGGCTTTCTGCCCTGGCTCCTAGCCAATCTAACACCAGCCATACTTGGAGGACTGCCCTGAAATGTGCTTGCAGTCCCACCAAGGGGGACCAGATCCCTACTACTGCAATAGAGGATTCCCTCTAATGTCTTAATTGACACACTCACTTTGAGAAGTCTGTTGTCACATCAAAGCAAAACTCTGTGCTTATTTTCACAGACTTTTGAATCCCCCATATGTACAGATTTAATCCATTGTCTGTGAAAGCTAACAGTACGTCTGCTAGCAACGAGAGCTGTTAAGCAATAGACTACTGTGATTTATGGTCACATAAGTGAGTTTTTTGCATCAGCCTAGGATGAGCGATTAGAAGTTTCCTTGAAGGGAGTACAGCCAAGTACAGCCATATTATATGCACAGGGGAGCTGGGGCAATGAGTCTCTCTGAACAATGAACAGCAGGAACACCTGGTACAGCTTGAAAAAATAAAGGAGTATAAAGTACAGTAGACCCAGGATTGGGTTAACCAGGACGTGGATTAACCAGGATGTCAAAAAAAAAAAAATGCACGTAACTCACAGGACCGACTGTGGCTTTGTTGTCGTCCGAAGCACACATCAAAAAAAAAAAACAACAACCTACCAGGGCGCAGGGCAGCCAGTGAACCAACACCCCCTCTCCTTGGCGCAGGATGGCTGGTGAACCAACCCCTCCCGCCCCCATATTTCCTATGGATGGTGATTATCCAAGATTTTATTAACCAGGATTAATTTTTTCCCTATCGTCCTGGATAATCGAGAGTCTACTGTATAGCAGGATTAGGGTGGTTCAATTACCAGTTGTGATTGTGCAAGCAGCAGATAATTTCTGTCTTCTTTATCCCATGCTTTAGTGCCGGAAGAAATTCCACCTGCTTCGTTGCTGGTTGACGGGCAGGTGACTTGTGCTGGATTACGTTGGGTGGTATTTCTGTGGTTCTGAGGCCTGGTCTAAACTACAAAGTTTTACTGACACAACTTTGTCTGCTAGGAATGTGGGGAAAAAAATCACACCCTTCACCAACAGAGCAATGTCGCCAGTTGCCTCTGTGTAGACAGACAGTTTATATTGGCTAGAGTGTCCTTTTGCCAAAATAGTTGATGTTGTTCAGGGAGGAAGTTTAACTATGCTGGCAAAAGAAGTCTTTTGTTGGTATATGCTGTATCTCTGCTAGAGGGCTTTGCCGGCATAGTGATTCCAACAAAGCCTTTGTTGCATGGGCAAGCCCTGAACCTAGCAACGTGCTATTGTTCATGAATTCCATGCCTTAAGATCTTGAAATCACTGGTAAAGCCCCAGCAAATTATTTTTCTGCTCTGGCAAATCACCAAGTATTGTTTGCACTCCCTACCCCAAGTGCATGTTGCTGTTGAGTGATAATTTGTATGGAAACTCCATAGTTTCACAAACTTCAAAGGAAAGCTAATGGCCCAGAATTTGATCTGGGTTCATGAATGGACTATGCGTATTTTGATTGGGAGTCAGGTTGCGGTTCTCAAACTTTATTGCACCGCAACCTCTTTCTGACAACAAAAATTACTTAACAACCACAGGAAGGGGGACCGAAGCCTGAGCCCACCAAGCCCCACTGCCCCGGATTTGGGGGACCAAAGTCCAAGTCCCACCACTCCAGGGAGGGGGGCCAAAGCTGAAGCTCAAGGGCTTAGCCCCAGGCAGGGGCCTGTAACCTGAGCCCCACAGCCCAGGGCTGAAGCCCTTGATCAGCCCTGGGCAGTGAGGCTCCAGCTTCTGGGCCACGGCAAATCTAAGCCAGCCCTAGCAGCCTCATTCAAAGGAGGTCACAACCCACTTTGCGGTCACATCCCACAGGTTGAGAGCCGCTGAGTTAGAGCAAGCTAGAGGCTGCTCTAACTTACTCCCCACTTAGGGTGACCAGACAGCAAGTGTGAAAAATCATCTGTGTTGTATTCTGTTAATTCAGAGATCAAAAGAATATCTTAACATTTAAATAAACTGCAAACAAAGGATATCGCTGTATTCATCTCTTCTTGAAATGTATAGCAAATCATCTGTGAGTGCTGGAAAATCAGGCAATTGCCTTATGTTAATTAATGTAGCTAATTACTGGCGATGCTTAGGAAATAAACCTACTTCAAAGTCCAGATTGTCTGTCTGTTGTTTGCCTAAGGCGTCAGATCTGTCAAAGAAGGCCTGGAATTGTATAAAAGACCCTTGTGTCTTCATCCTGTCACCTTAGGTGTTAGGGGCAAAATCCTAAAGGGTGGGTTTGTATTATTGTTGTGTATTGTGGCATCCATGTTATAATCTAAAATGGAGTATTGGTCATGTGACCCGAAGGTTAGCTAGAATGCTTCCCGCCCTTTTCAACGGTCGGCAGTGGTACATGGGTAAACAAATACCAGCTCAAACCGGTTTTGCGGGGGATTCTCCTGCCTTAGAATCTTTAGAAGGCCGGCAGTTACCTCAGTTAAGGGCTGCTGCCCCTCCTCGAGGCCAGTGTGCACTAACAGGCCGTCTAGACTCCAGACCGGTCCTCCGTCACTGTCACAGGTGTTATTGTCTGCCTTCAGGCGTCCGGCTGTCGCCGTGGAAACCTGTCTGGGTGTTATCAAGGAAGAACACACCCAGGAGGGATCGCCTCAGTGTTCCTCTCTCAAGCGAAGAGATAGAGGTCCTGAGTGACTGACAGAAGTGTGGTATAGGTATTTCACGCTGACCTTGTACCCCATCTGGTATTGAGTTGGGTCCTGGCTTCCCACCACGTGTTCACTAGGTTACGGTACCTGGAGAAGAATAAGTTTCAGTTCATGTTTACTTGCTTCTCTTGTCCCCGCTTTGGATACATCCCCCAAAATACACATTTTCTGTTTGTCTTCACTCCTATCAGTATCCACCATAAGAAGGGGGAGGGACATTACATGGTAAAGGCTGATGGCCACCCGAGGGTGACTAGGCAGAAAGTGTGAAAAATTGGGACAGTTGCTAGTGCAAATTGTGCACCAGTTATGGTTTTCCTTGTCTACACTAGCATACGTATTGCCACTGCAGCAGCTCTACCAGTTAACAAGACACAGAGACTAAACTGTGGCTAATTTTAAGCATACAGAAAGCCACAGAAGTTCTTCTTGTCTCCTTCATAGCGCTCCATTGCCCTCAGTTGCTATGATGATTTTTTGGATATTCCCCTGACCCCTGTAGTTTTTTTTTCCAGATATTCCCCTGTCCAGGGCCTTCCTTACCCATCCATACACAAACTACACAGCATAGGGCCCCAGGAAATTTGGGGCACCAAATTGCCCCAGATTTCCTGGGGCCCTACACAGCTGTGTGCTGCTCCGGCGGCCAGACCAACCTCCTGACCGGCAGTTCCTGTCCTGCGCCCACTCCATTCCTTCCCCACAGCCTCTGCCCCTGCTTCCCCGCCCCACCTCTTCTGATCCCTGCCTTGCTAGAATCACTATGCCAGCAAAGCCCTCTAGCAGAGATGCAGTACATACCAGCAAAAAGACTTCTTTTGCCAGCAGAGTTAAACTTCCCCCCTGAATAACTTAAACTAGGGGGTAGAACTTGATCTCAGTTACTGGTATAAAATATATTTTTAAAAAGGCAAAACCCCACCACCCTTGAAACCAACAGTATTTCTCTGAATTTGCATAATTGTTTGCACCTGCAATAATTTCGTTGTCCTCAAGATACAGCTAAGATTCATAGGGTATGTCTATAAAAAGCCTCCAGCACTGAGTCTCAGAGGCCAGGCCAGCTAACTCCAGCTTATACCGGTGGGATGGGGTTGGGCTGAAGAATTCAGTGTAGCCATTCAGACTTGAGCCGGAGCTCAGGCTCTGAGATCTCTTCCCACAAACTTTTAGGCTCCAGCCTGGACTTGAACATCTACAATGGCATTTCATAGCCCCACTTGCCAGCCACAGCTATGCAGTGTAGATGTACCTCTTGTTTACTTTTGGGTGTCTTATTCAATCTGTTGTCCTGAATGGAGAATTATTTTTTCCTGTAAGTACCATACGGTCTCTCTTCACTTCTAACAGTGACTTTTAAATTACAAAGATTTGCCCTTGAGATCCCTTGTATTCCCAAGAATAGAAGCCCAAGCTGATAAAGTGTTTACACAGGGCTTTGAAGATATAATGCACAAAACAAATACCAAGCATTCTCCATCTTTCCTTATTGCTTGAGTTACTGAGGCCAGGTCTACATTTAAAAGTTAGTCAATCCAGCTATGTCACTCAGAGGTGTGAAAATCCACACCCCTGAGCGATGTAGTTAAACCACCTAACCCCCAGTGTAGTGAGCGCTAGGTCAAGGGAAGAATTCTTCTTTCCCTTATTTCTCCACAGCCCAGCTGCCTAGAAGCTGGAGCCAGTGCCACAGTCTGCCCAAACCCCCAGCTGCTTAGATACATTCCCCTCGGAGTCTACCTGGCTGTGGGAGCTGTGATTTTCTAGTTACATCCTTCATGACAATGTGGCAGCATGAGAACTACAATATCTGGTCAGACCAATGGTCCATCTAGCCCAGTGTCCTGTCAGGGCCAGGACCTGAGCCTTAGGATGAGTGCGCAGAACAGATCAAGCGGACCCACCCCTGTCTTTCCCTCACAGCTTCTGGCAGGCAGAGGTTTAGGGTCTCCCTGAGCATGGAGTTGCATTCATGACCATCTTGGCTAATAGTTATTGATGGAACTGTCCTCCATGAACTTCAGTTCTCCCTTTAGCCTGGTTATATGTACTTTGAGCCATCACAACATCCCATGGCAAAGGGCTACTTATGCATCATGTGAAAAAAGCATTTCCTCCTGTTTATTATAAACCTGTTGCTTATTAATATCATCAGGTGACCTCTGGTATTTATATTGTGGGAAAGGGTAACATTTTGCTATTCACTTTTGCTACACAATTCATGAATTTATAGATCTCTAGCAAATCCCACACTTTAGTTGTTTCTTTTCTAAGCTGAATAGCCCTAATATTTTTAGTTTCTCCTCTTATAGAATCTATTCTATCCCCTGGATCATCTTTGTGACTGCCTTGATGGTGGACAGCACCGCATCATTGTTGACAGTTCCCTACATGCTCTCTGCGGCATGAATTCCTGAGGCACACACTGACAGACACTGCCCCTAACCGGTTCCAGACAGCTCTCAGTCTCTCAAATTTGGGCAGGAAACAGAGTTTTGCAGGAAAATGCCATGAAGAAAGGATACCAAGATGGAATTCAAACCTTCTTTACTACATGTGCCATCTGGAATCCTTAGACTCCATTTTGAATTGCAGCAACATTCATTATAATGTTATAGTAACCATACACAAACAGCACCCTACAGTTTTATATAGTGGCATTATGATATTTTCTGATTTATTTTCCATTCCTTTCCTAGCAGTTCTTATCATTTGACCTAGGGTGATCAGATGTCCCAATTTTATAGGCACAGTCCTGATTTTTGGGTCTTTTTCTTATATAGGCACCTATTACCCTCCACCCATCCCAATTTTTCACACTTGCTGTCTGGTCACCCTAATTTGACCGCTGGTGAGCATTGAACTGAAGTTTTCAGAGAACTATCCACGGTGACTCCAAGAGCTCTTTCTTGAATAGTAACAGCTAATTCAGAACTCATCATTATAAATGCAAGCTTCAAGTTCACAAAGACTGTCTGGGTTCCCTAAACACCTGTTTTGCTTAAAGGATGTTAGCTCAAAACCAGGACCAGTGGAAGTGAAATGCACACAACATCCGTGAAAAGAATTAAATCAGACAAGCAACCCTAACCACTGTTTGCAGCCTGAGAACTGCAGCCTTATGCTAGGACACAAGAATCAAAGCATGAAAATAACTAGAAAGGGAAAGTAAAATTGTTCTCATTTTCTCTTTTCCCCCCCCCCCCCCCCCACTGATCACATTATGAGAAATCAAAAATCTGGAACAGGATTTTAAATGCACTCAGTGTTGGTTTAACTGCTCCTACCAACAGTGATGGAAATTTTGCCACTGACTTCAATAGCAGCAGAAGTAGCCAATGAAGCACACATCTGAAAGTTGCACTCTAGATTTGTAACTGACTCATCTTTGCCGTGTCAGGTCACACCTTGACCTCCTTTATTTTTGCTCCCTGTCTTGTGAGATTTCTATCACCTCAAAAGACAAACGACAAATAGTCTCCTTCCAGTTTCAATGCAAGACCCAAAACCTCAGCAAGGCAACATTTGAATCCAAGCCATGCCCTTGCTATTTGAGATTGAGAAGGACATATTATTAACGTTCCAGGGGACAAACACAGGTTGGATCTGAAGTTCCAACTTGAATCTCTCTCTGATTTTAGTTCAGCGCCCAGAGACCTTTCACTTCTTTTTTTATATTATTAACTTTCTGTAATGTCTTGGCTAAAATCTAACTTCTGCTTATTAATCCTTCTAAAAATCTTTGTATGGTTAACTTAGATGTGTTTGATATTAAGGGAGATAGGCAGGCATAATGAGTCATGCTGCATTACCAGGTGTCTTAGCCCACTGAGACAGCAGTTAACCTCTGTCTTGTTGCCCAACAACATATCATTCGAGAGATTTTCAGGTTGAATAACTACGGTTAACGCATCGCATTGCACTCATCCACCTTAACCCACTCTATACACCTCTTAGTTCTGTGCAATTGCTTTCTGGAGGCCAACGGAAAGTCATTTCTGCTTCCAAGGATCACAGCATGCTGTCTCTGTAAGGTCCAACTCCAGCCTGGATTTCAGCGCAATACACAGGTGTCCTGCATGGTAATGTCGTAACCCAGCTAAGCTAGGGCATGCTCAGTGTGAGGAGAGGCAGAGGCAAATTATGACAAAAAGGGTCATTTTAATTTTTTTAACACTTTATTAGGGAAAACCCCAACATTGTAACAGGGGCATAAATAATATAGACCATTACCATGTACTTATTACTTAAAATAATAAACTACAGGTTATCAACACCTTAATCTTTGCAGGCTTGTATATGCTGCTCTTCCTTACTCCCTGCACTTAATACCAAATGCACTATTAATTAGAACAAAACAGTTTATTGTTGAGTAATCTATGTCACTTCAGAGGTTAATCAACTTTTCCTCTTCCAGGCCATAAAGTCGGCTTCACTCTTGCTCTCCTGGTGCTTCTCTTCAGTTTGACATACTCCTTAGATTCAATGCTCCTGTGGCTCTTTTCACTGAGTTTATCCAGTGAAAATGAGGTTTCTTCACCTTATGGGCCCTCTCTTTTTCATTAGGCACCTTTAGAACTGTATTACTTCAATAGATATTCACACAGTCATTCTCTCACAGGGTGACCAGATAGCAAAGGTGAAAAAATGGGACACTTTTTTGCGGGGGCATTATTGTTGCACTTATAAAACAAAGCCTCTAAAACTAATCAGGATGGTCCCGAAAATACTGAGACGCCTGGTCACTCTGTTCTCTCTGTTCATGTAATGGTCCTTTGTAAATGGGCATCCTGTCTACTGTTTTCTGGATCTCTTTTCATCTAGTCCACTGCCCAGCTTTTTGACCAATTTCCCTTCTCCCCAAATATATTTCCTTTCATTTCTTGGTTCTCTCTCTCTCTCTCTCTCTCTCTCTCTCGTAAATCTGTAGATTTTTATTTTCCTCTGCTTCCCTTCTCCAATAGTGTCTGCTCACATACCACAGTCTATTTTTTCTGCTTCTCCTGATCTGAAACCTTTCCTATTTTTCCTTCTTTCTGCCTTCTCACTTCCCAGTTCGCTACTTTTCTTCTCCTTTTCTTTGATCACTTCACCTACTATCCAGACTCTCTCTCTCTCTCCTAATGCTAATGCCAGGGTCATGGCTAGTAAAGTAGCACTTTGCAATGTCACTGCTAGGGGAACAACATGGGCCAGCTTCCAGTGGCAGAGACAGCCACACATCAGCTGACTCATCTAAGCATTTACACCCTGCACATCACCATTGGACATGAAGCTCTAAATGCAAAAGTGCAGTGCTGCAGCAGGTCAAGTATCTAACAACATAATTCCAAAACGAACAGTCCATTGCACACCCTCTTCCCCCTGGATAGCCAATGAAAGAACAAAACAACAAAACATATGACTGAAGTCACATTACTTAATGCTCTCCAGGCACAGTGTAAGAACCTATACAGAATAGAAAGGAGTGTAAAAGTCCTGTAGTGCAAAGAAGCAGGAATAGACCTGCTTTGTTTTACATCAAGGCTGGTTTAAGGGCACACTGTGTGTTAGTATATGTCACATTGTAAGAAAGCCTGGCAGTTATAAGAACCAAACCGGCCTATGTTTTTCCCTGAGTTGTGTTCATTCATTCTAAGCTACATCCCACAATCCCCTGCAATAATACAAATATGCATTTGGCAGGTGTCAAGGGGCCAGTTGGAACTAAAAACAAAAGCAGTCCTTACTGTGGGCACAGCCCTGGGGCACCAGTATAGTCTCTCAATACACGCAAGGTGGGTTAGGTGATATATTTTTTCTGAAATGACCATACCCAGCTAGAAGAGTAGAAGGGGGGCTTCAAAGTAAACAGACCAACCGAAAAAACCTGGTTTGATGCTGTTTTTAAAATTTCATGATTTTTTTTGAGTGGGTGCGGGGAGAAATCCAGTTCATTATTTTTTCTCTGGTGGTTGGCAATACTGAAGGGGGCTCCCCTCTGGTGTCAGGGCCTGGGCTGGTGCCTCCCTCTCCTGTCTCTCTGAGGTAGGAAGTAGGTCTGAGGCTGTGACTTCTTTTCCCAGGAATGAAGCTGGCCATCCCCTTCCTCAGCTGCCAGGGGAGCCAGAAAAGCCACCTACCTCCGCAGCCCAAGGTAAGCCCAGCTGGGGCAAGTAGGGTTCCTGGGAGGTCGGGACACCCAATAGCCTGCTAGTCCTGGGTGCTGCAGGCCTTAGCTCCTGCTGAGCTGAAAGCAGAGGCTTGAGGAACAAGAATGTTAGGCCTAGTGGTTTCTTAACCCTGACCTTCTAATTGTCCCCATTCTCATCCTTCTGCCTCCTTGGCATGCAAGCCACACCTCCTAACTGGGTTGTAACTGGCTCCATTGTTCATGCCACCTGGCCCTATTAATGACATGTAGTACCAGCTGTCTTTCAACATACATCTAGAAATTGATACCTCACTTACCTATTCAGATAGGTTTATCTCACTCTGCCCCCATCCCTTTTCTCTTCCTTTAGATCCTGTAGCTAATAGATATACTGGATAAAAGTCTGGGGGGAGACTCAGTCCCCTGTGTGTTGCAGTAGGCTACATATTAGGTATCTATATATTGTGGGTGTTGGATACTTGCCAGATAGGATGGTTCTATGCAGCTGCATTAGGGGCAGGGATTTGTGTTTTGGGGGAGTGGTTTGATGTTGGGTACCTGTGGATAGAGCTGAAGCTGTTTATTGACTGCCCATACAATAAGGGACACTGGATTATGATTATTTTTTTGTTTGTACTGCAGTAATGAGTTTGAGCACCCACAGTGCCTGGTGCAGCAAATACACATAATAAGCGATGGCCCCTCCACCAAAGAGCTTACGGTCTAAGAAAGGTTCTCAAACTTCATTGCACCTGAACCTCCTTCTAACAACAAAAATGACTACATGATGCCAGGAGTGAGGACCGAAGCTTCAGCCCCCCCGAGCCCTGTTGCACTGGGTGGGGAGGCCAAAGCCAAAGCCCGAGCAGGAGAGGCCAAAGCCAAAGCCTTCTGCCCCGAACAGGGGGCCTGTAACCCCCAAATCCTTGAGGGGGCCAAGAATTTGCCCCCAGGATTTGCCCCCAAATCCTTGGGACAAATCCCTGAGGGGGCCTTTAGGGATATGAGGCAAAAATCTGTTAGATGATTTAATTGGGGATTGGTCCTGCCTTGAGCAGGGGTTGGACTAGATGATCTCCTGAGGTCCTTTATATTCTATGAAGGTCACACAGCAGGCCAGCAACAGAGCTAGAACAAAACCCACCTCTCCTGACTCCAACTCTAGTATCCTACCTGCTAGACCATGCTGCCTTTCAGGTGATGAAAGCCTTTGTGTGGTGCAGGTGAGCTTGGCTGGAGGGGGCATACTCTGCCCTGATTCATATGGCAGTGGCAGCTGTTAGTTGAAAGAATCAAACCAAACCTCTATAGGCAGGGTTCCTACTGTCTGTGCTCACAACTATGATTTGATCCAAACCAGAGCAATCATTAGCTAAAACTGGCTGACAGACTTCGCTCCTGCATGGCAGGATGAGCTGGATTATACTGTTAAAATTGATTTAACAAGTTGTTTTACTGGGGAATTGTATTTATCCAGTGGTTTCTTTCCAGCACTGGTGTTCTGGGTTGCATTTATTATGATGCCTGTATTTAGACAGTTCAGTATGTGTTCTCTTTCTACATTTCCAAAATAAAATGTGTTTTGCTTACTTTGCAGCTATTTTTTAAAAAGATCAATATTTATATCCTTTCTAAGCTGACCAGTAGTTTGTTTGCAGTATATTTCTAGTAGAACATGAAATATATTTCTCAGGACATGCACCTATCATAGCTAGAGAGCAGGCTAAAAGAGTTGAGCAGCATGTAGTTTCAAAAAGAGGATTTTGTTTTCAGTGCAAGCACTTGGGAAATAATATACTGGAATAACACTATTGTGGTGGGTGGTTGGGACAATGACTGTGGAAGACTGTAGTATATAAAGGGAGAGAAAAGTACATTCTCACAGTCAGCATTATGAACTCTCCTCTTGGGGTCCCATGCTGCAGCACAGCTGAGATACTCTGCTTCCCTAAGCAGTGGTTTTCAAACTGCAGGTCACGACCCAGTGCTAAGTCGTGGAATGTAAGGCATGGGTTGTGGCAACTCTAGTCAGCATTGGTGACCGGGCCGTTAAAAGTCCCATAGATGGTGCTGTCCGGCTAAGGCAGGCTAGTTCCTACCTGTTCTGACACTGTGCTGCAGACTGGAAGTGGCCAGCAGCAGGTCCAGCTTCGGGGGTTGGGGGGAGTGTCCAGACCCTGCTCCTGCCCCAAGCACTGGTTCCAGGCACCTCTGCCTAAGAGTTAGCCCTGCTGCTGGTCGCTCCAGGGTGCAGCGTGGCATGAAGTCTGCTGTAACACCCCCACTGCACCTCTGACTGGGAGCTGCCTGAGGCAAGCCTGCTCCCCAACCCCATGCCCCAATCCCCAGCCCTGAGCCACCCCCAAACCCAGAGCCCCTTCCTGCACCCCAAACCTGTCATCCCCAGAGCCCTGACCCCTTCCCACACTCCAACCCCCTGCCACAGCCCTGAGCTCCCCAAACCCAGAGTCCCCTTCTGAACTCCAACCTCCTCATCCCAAGCCTCTTCCCCAGCCCTGAGTCACATCCTGCCTTTGCGTCGCAGGCATCGAAATTTTCTTCAACTGGGTCTCCAAAAAAAAGTTTGAAAACTACTAGTGTAAGACAGGTTCTCAAACTTTACTGCACCTCGACCCGCTTCTGACAACACGACCCCCAGGAGCAAGAACCGAAGCCTCAGCCTACCCAAGCCTGCTGCACTGTGGGGGTGGGGGTCAAAGCCCGAGCCCCACTGTCTGGGGCAGGGGGGCCAAAGCCAGAGGGTTTCAGCCCCAGCAGGGCTCTCCATAAACATACACGACTGCGCAGAGTACCCAAAAATTTGGAACTCCACCCTCGCTGGCTGCTGCGTGGACTCTTCTCCTTTCTGGCCCCTCCCCAGTGCTGGGCTGGCAGGCTTCTCGGAGACCAGACGCCCTGGCCCCACCCCTCCAACCACTCACTCCTCAGTAGGGGCGCACTGAAGTTTGCATGTAAGTAATCAGAGGCAGCTGGACCAGGCAAGGCTGGGAATAGAGAGGGGTGGGGATATTACCTGAGTCTCGGAGGAGACGGGGAAGCTGAGCTTGAGGGGTAGGGGTATGGGACTTTGGGGAGCAGGGGGGCGGAGGAGGAACTGGGCTGGGGAGCTGCGCCGGGCGGGGGAGAGAGCAGGTAAGGCTGGGAACAGAGTCGGGGGATACCTGCAGGCTGGGAAGCTGAGCTGGGCATGGACTTCGGGAAATGGGGGGTGAAGGAGGAACCGGGCTGGGGATTGCAGCGGGGAGCCTGGCTGGGAAAGAAAAACGCGGAGGGGGGTGTGTCTTTCTCTGGCTCAGTGAGCGAGCAGCGTGGTGGCCCCAGGGGAGAGCAGCTGTTCCGAGCAGCCCCACGCTGTACCTGCACTCTTCCCTTTTCTGCCCATCTGCCCTGCCCTGGCAACTCCCTGCAATCTCTCTCCAAGTCTCCTTTTCGCTCCACCTCCCTCTTCTCTGAAGTTTAAGCCCAGATGCCAAGGATCTCCTTTGGACCGTTATCTTTCCTCTCCTCCCTTTCCCGACAGCAGGCTGGGAGGAGGG
The DNA here is from genome assembly GCA_007922305.1 of Dermatemys mawii. Classification (NCBI taxonomy): domain Eukaryota; kingdom Metazoa; phylum Chordata; order Testudines; family Dermatemydidae; genus Dermatemys; species Dermatemys mawii. Next base: position 5,221,000 of record ML677404.1, on the reverse strand, counting down.
AGCGGCACATACGCAACCAGTCTGGGGGGAAGGGAAAGATAAAGGAAAATAATAAATGACGTTTGCTCTTCTTGCCCATTCACAATATTCCAGTGTCAACGGGAGGAAAACAATTGGAGGAAGGGCATGTACCTGGAGCAAAAAAGCAGCAATCAGGAATGCAGAATGCAATGGAGGGAGCGACCTCTTAGCTGGGGAGGAACATGGACTCGCACTTGACGAGTCTGGAATAGCTGAAAACTTTTATTTACGGAAAAGGGACATGATTTTTTTCCCCTGTGGATCCAAGTATCTCCAGGGCTGTCTCTTAAGCTGACAGCATTTTGAGTGAGGGAGAGTTCTAAACAGTACACAGTTGGTTGGGATTTTAAAGAATACAGCAGCTTCTTCCTCACTCATGGGAAAGATCTTTAAAAACGGCCTTAAATAATCCCAGACAAGAGCCACTGTTCAAAGGAGTCTTGGCTGCTAATGGCTGCAGCCCCACTATTGATTGTTGAAATTGCATGCTGAGTTATACCCAGTACAATCCCACTGAGCTCTGTGTGGCAACCAAGTGTGTAAATCAGGGCAGAAAAAAAGACTGGTGACTGAATATAATTCCATTTCTTATTAACCCAAGCACCTCTTTATTTTTCAGGATTCAAGGGAAATGTTGAAAGGCCATTTGGGAGCTGATGACCCAGAGAGTGGCAGGCAAAGCCCTGGATGAAAGCTAGACTCAGCTATTAGTATCAGCTATTTCTTTTTTGTCATTCAAATTGATTTTGGATCATGGCTGACATCCCAGCCATCACGTAAATTGCTTCCCTGTGGCCTTTTGACATGCACACAGAGGTATCTGTCGTGTTTTAGATGCTGCTTGTAATTATTAGAACTGGGAGTCTGTAGGACAGGAAACAGGAAGGAGGAGGGAGGAGTTGAGTCAAGTCTGAGTTAGAACTACAGAGGGGTGCAGCAGCAGTTTTGTAAGAGGTTTCACTATTGTTAACCAACTTTAACAGACTTTATTTAATACCTTGCCTACATGATACAACACTTTGGCAATGAGGATGGACCTTCTGCCTCTGAACCCACCTACACCCTTTCTGCAAAGCCCAGGTGAGCCTCCAATTGCTTTTACTGTCTGGATCCATGTGTTTGAGACTTCTCTGTAGCACTGATTGTAAGCAGATATTTCTGAAGTAAGAAAGCGTGCTCTGCTAATCCACTGCCTTGGAGCAGAAGGGCAGCATATATTTTACACTTTCCCCCTTGAAGATGATAAATATGAGACTGCGCTCACTGCATTAAAGAACTTTTTTGTGCCAAAAGTGAATGTAGTAGCTAATTGCTACAGATTTCGCCAGCGAGAGCGGAACCAGGGGAGACTATAATGCAGTATATTGCTTCTCTGAGGAGTTTGATTGTAACTTGTGACTTTGGGAATATGGCAGATGAGATGATTAGAGACCAGCTCATTGAGAAAACCACCATGCTTCGTGTAAGAGAACGCTTACTTCTAGAACCACAACTTACACTAGAAAAAGCAATAACCATTGCTACCCAGATCGAGTCAGCTGTAGCAGAAGCCAAAATAATGAGCATGGATACAGGAGGCACAGTCCAGGCTGTGACTCCTTTGCAGAAAAGTTCACTGTTGTTGCAGACAAACAATTACAAGAGGAAAACTAATGAAAACCCACAGAATCGGCAAATGCAAAGTACAGCAAAGGCATGCTTTCGCTGTGGATCCCCACGACACCTTGCAAGCTACACAAGATGTCCTGCAAAAGTAGCTCAGTGCAATCATTGCAAAAAGATTGGTCATTTTGCTAAAGTATATGGTAGTAGCCAGTCCAATCAACAGGTGTGTGCAGTTACAATACCAGATGTTACTGTGCTGAGCGTGGACAAAATCACTACTGCACATATTCCAGAACAGTTAAAGTGCACTGTAAATATTTCTGCCATACCTTCAGGAGAACCACATTCTAGTCAGCTATGTTGGACACTGGCTCAGCAGTATCCATACTACCTGATTCCATCTATTTGCATTACTTTAAAGATGTGCTTCTTACTGAACCCAAACTTCACTTGGGGTGCTATTTGAAAAACCAAATTCCAGTACTTGGCTGCCTGCCAGCAACAGTGACTTTTGGTGATTGCTGTGTAACTGCAGAGTTCTGCATTGTCCACAAAGGCACTCCTATCCTTGGCAGAGATTTATTGGCTGCTTTGAACCTCAGGGTAGTTAATGGATGAATTGATCTTCCTCAGCAAAGCACTCTTGCAGCACACACATCAGCTTCAGCTGGGACCCAAGATCAGGTTGAGGAGAAACTCGGCTGTGCTTATGGGTTTCTGCATAAAGTTAAAATGCGAAATAATGGGATGCCTGTACGACAGAAGTTACGACGCTTACCATTTTCAGTCGGAAGCTGTTTCAGAGGAACTTAAAAAACTTGTTCCAAAGGACGTTATTGAAGAGATTGACTCCTCGGAATGGGTTTCACCTCTAGTAGTGACGCAGAAGAAGGATGGAGGCATTCGCCTTTGTGTGGACTTAAGAGAGCCAAATAAAGCTATTGTGATTGATAGCCACCCTCTTCCTCACATAGAAGAAGTATTTGCAGAACTCCATGGAGCAAAGATGTTTTCTGCTCTTGATGTGCAGAGTGCATACCATCAAGTTATGTTGCATGAAGATAGCAGAGACCTCACAACATTTATTACACATGAGGAACTATTTTGTTTTAAACGTGTTCCATACGGTCTTGCATCTGCCCCAAGTGCCTTCCAAAAAATGTCAGTGATTCTGAAGAATCAACAGGGAGTTCAGTGCTATCTGGATGATATTATCGTGTTTGGAAATACTTCTGAGGAGCATGACAATAACCTGCAGCCTGTCCTAAACTGCATCAGCACAGCAGCCCTCAAGCTCAATGGTCTAAATGTAAATTTAGACAAACTGAACTCTCCTTTCTGGGGCATATAGTTACACCAGCTGGACTAAAACCTGATCCAGATCATATCCTAGCAATTTCAAATGCTCCTCCTCCAACAGATTTGCAAACCTTATATTCCTTTTTGGGTCTTACCTCCTGGTATGCAAAATTCATTCCCAATTATGCTTCTGTTATTGAACCGTTACGAGAATTACTACGGAGAAATTCAACTTTGGTGTGGACAACAGATGCACAAGCTAGTTTGGAAACTGTGAAAGACTTGATTGTACATAGTCCAGTACTTGCACTATTCAGTCCTGCATTGCCCACAATTGTGACCACTGATGCTTCTGATTATGGACTTGGAGCTGTCCTCACATAAGTTCATGAGGACAACACAGCGAGAACTGTTGCATTTGCTTCAAGGACACTAAGTGATGCTGAGAGAAAATATTCTACAGTTGAAAAAGAAGCGCTTGCTTGCGTCTAGGCTACTGAAAAACGGAGAACTTACCTGTGGGGCCACACGTTCAAGTTGCGCACAGACCACAGCCCTTTGATAACACTGCTAACCACAAAAGGTTTGGGAAGAGCAGGAAATCATATTGCTAGATGGTCTGCAAGGCTGCTCTCTCTCTCAATTATGAACTGGAATATAAGCCTGGAAACCAAAATGTAGTAGCTGATTGCCTTTCTCACCTGCCTTTGTCTTCACCAGATGGTCCACCGGAGGATGAGGATGAAGTAGTTGCACTTATTACAAGCACTCTTACTGCAGTTACAAGAGAGCAATTCCAAGCTGCTTATTCAGCATGTCCAATCCAACAAAAGTTATGAGAATTTCTGACAAAGAGATGGCCCACTAATCCTAAAAACCTTGACTCAGTTTTGCTGCCTTATTTTAGAGTTTGGGATGAACTTTCTTTGCTTGATGGCTGTGTGCTACGAGGTACACACCGGCTACTTGTGCCAGAAGAATTACAGTCAAAATTCATACACCTGGCACACGATACTCATCAAGGAATTGTCAGAACCAAACAACGACTACGGGATCTGTATTGGTGGCCAGGGATGGACTCCCAAACTGAAGCAATCATAAAATCCTGTGTCACTTGCCAAATGCATGATAAGACAGCAATGACATGTACCCCACCATTACAGCCTGTTCCTCTTCCTGATTCTGCATGGGAAAAAGTTGCGACTGACATTGTAGGACTCTTTGATACTGCTCCAATTGACTGCTGTTATGCTATCACTTTAATAGACTATTTCAGTAAATGGCCTGAGGTAGTGTTTACATAGCAAATCTCTTCTGCTACAGTAATTAAGTTCCTCTCTTCAGTTTTTAGCAGGGAAGGTAACCCCAAATAACCTGTTTCAGATAATGGTAGCCAATTTACATCCCAGGAATTTGAAACTTTTCTAGCAGAGAGGAACATTTTACATAGAAGATCATCCTTGTATTACCCTCAAGCCAATGGGGAAATCGAACGGTTTAACAGAAGTTTGAAAGAGAGTTTGCAAAAGGCTAAACTGGAAAGGCGATTGTGGATACCCTTCACTACTGATTTCTTGCAAGCATTCCGGGCTACACGACATGCCACAACTCAAAGATCACCAGCAGTTACTGCATGGGAAATAGATGAATACTAAATTGAACATTGCTGGATTGTTAAAGGCAAGACCTGATGCCCCAAATGAGGATGATGTGAGAAAAACAGTTGAACAGAAACAAGCAAAGTATAAGGCTTTCACAGACAAATGGCGGGGTGCTAAAGAACCGAAGTTTGAGTGTGGGTCCTTTGTTAGAAAACCTGGACTTTTATGCAAAGGGGACCATAAATTCACATCTCCTCTTAAAATCATAGAGAAGAAGGGGCCTTACACCTATCAACTTTCTGATGGGCAGGTATGGAGTGCTTCTTATCTTGCACCTGCCTATGCACCAAGAGGAGATTATGCCAACACCCAGTCTGCATTGGATGACTTCACCATAGTACTGTTAGGTAAAAATCAGCTTGTCCTACTCCATTGTTCCAACACCCGGGTAGTGCGGAGTTGGGCTATAGCTCGAAACTGTCAGAGTCCATGTAAAAAAAACACTGAGGCCAAGCAACTTTGATGAAAGGGCATGCAGCCCCCTCAGGCTAGTAGCTTCAGAGACGTGTGGCAGCTTTATTAGACACTCACATCAGTATTTACAGGTTTAAGACAGACAAAGGAAAGACACTGGGTATGTTTCCTGTATCATTTCAGGCTGACCTTGCACAAACTGCTTACTCAATCAAGCAGAGAAGAAAGGCAAAAAATATTTAAACAAGATAAGGAAGTTTAACAAGACCAGGAAGAATGAGGAGTTTATTGCAGGGGGCCCCTTTTATCGAACAGTACCAACACAACAAGACGTTGCACTGGAAGCGGGGTTTGAAAGGCGGTCTGTCAGACCCAGACGACCACCTGTCTGGACTAGGGACTATGTTATGTAGTATTTACAGTGTTTTCAGTGTAACAGTTCTGTCAACAGTATAGTGTCTTGTTCCGTATTTGTTGCTGTGATTAGAACTAGTATGTTTATTTTAATTGAGAGAGTCTCTTAAGAGAGGAGGGAATGTGGTGTTTTAGATGCTGCTTGTAATTATTAGAACTGGGAGTCTGTAGGACAGGAAACAGGAAGGATGGGGGAGAAGTTGAGCCAAGTCTGAGTTAGAGCTACAGAGGGGTGCAGCAGCAGCTTTGTAAGAGGTTCCACTATTGTTAAATAAAGTCTGTTAAAGTTGGTTAATACCTGGCCTGCATGATACAACAGTATCTCACTGCCAATTCTCTATCCTAGGAGGGGAAGGGGTAGGCTGCAAGGTGATCTCCCACCTCTATGTAGCCTATGCTTGCCACTGCCATGCAGGAGTCTGCACATTTATTTATTGACAAAATTTGCAGAATTTTAAAATATTTTGCACAGAATTTTATTCTTTGGTGCTGAATTCCCTTAGCAATATGGGGTGTTGGGCAGTTGCGGGGGAGATGAGAGGGGCACTGGGCATGGGCTGTGGGTGGGAGATCACTGGGCATAAGGATCTGTGGTGGAGATCTCTGGATGAGGGGCCACTGGGCATGGGGATTGTTGGGCATGGGGTAATGGGCAGGGTGGCGGTGTGGCAGGACAAGCTGGCAGTGCAGGGCTGGTTTTGGGGGTGCAGTTGGGAGGGAAGTGGAGAGGTTAGGGGTGAAGGCAGTACTATGCAGAGGTTAGGGATGAAGGCAGCACAATTAAACTATTTTTAATAAACTGCACGTGGCAAGTTTTCCAACACTGTAAGCTTACGTTTGTGTTCCTAAGAGCAAGTCGGGCATAGGGGTATCAGTTTAATAATACTGCATTGGCCCCATAGATCCTAAGGACAGCCCTAAGCCCCAGGCAGAGGGCCTGTAACCTGAGCCTCGCTCTTGGGCCTTGGCATCAGCCCAGGGTGCTGAGACTCAGACTTTAGCTTTGACCCTGGGCTCCAGGAACTCTAAGCCAGTCCTGGCAATCACATTAAAATGGGATCATGACCCACTTCAGGATCCCGACCCACAGTTTGAGAATTGGTGGTCTAAGAACACGAACCAGACCAAAGGATGGGTGGGTAAATAAATAGAGGCACAAAGCGGGAAAGGGACTTGCTTAAGGTCACGTAGCAGGCCAGTGATGGAGCTGGGACACAATCCACCTCTGCTGACTCTCATTCCAGTATCCTACCTACTAGACCATGCTGCCTTTCGTGAGATGAAAGCCTCTGTGTGGTGTAGGTAGGGCGACCAGATGTCCCGATTTTATAGGTAGAGTCCTGATTTTGGGATCTTTTTCTTATATAGGCTCCTATTCCCTCCCCTCCCCCCCAATTTTCCACATTTGTTGTCTGGTCACCCTAGGTGCAGGTGAGCTTAGTTGGAGGGGGCATACGCTGCACTGATTCAAATGGCAGTGGCAGCTGTTAGCTGTTAGAATAAAACTAAATCAAACCTCTGTAGGCAGGATTCCTACTGTCTGTGCTGACAACTGTGATTTGATCCAAACCAGAGCAATTTTTAACTAAAACGGGCCCACAGACTTTGCTCCTGCATGGCAGGATGAGCTGGATTATACTGTTAAAAATGATTTAACAAGTTGTTTTACTGGGGAATTGTATTTATCCAGTGGTTTCTTTCCAGCACTGGTGTTCTGGGTTGCATTTATTATGAGGCCTGTATCTAGACAGTTCAGTATGTGTTCTCTTTCTACATTTCCAAAATAAAATGTGTTTTGCTTAGTTTGTAGCTATTTTTTCTAAGATCAATATTTATGTCCTTTCTAAGATGACCAATAGTTTTTCTGTGTATTTTCAGTAGGCATTTGTTCTCATGGAGAGAATTTTGCGTAGAGTGATGGAACAGCTGAACTATTCCCCACAGAGGAAACTTTTTACCTTTTGAGTAGTTTGGCTGAAAATCTCAGAATTGGGAACATTTCCATAACATTGCTGGGTTGTCACTGTCTATATTGAAATGGACAAGGCTTCTCCTTTTGGCATAGATGCTGTGAGGTTTGTTGTTATGCTGATTTTAATAGACTGACATATAATTGAATTACATTTTATGTTTTTTCACCGCAGTTTGACTTTGCAGCAGTTCCGCGTTTCTAGTTTTGTGCCACGCTAAAGCAATTGCTTTTTAAAAAAAGTCTGCAGAGCAAGTAAATCTTCTCCCCTAGCTCATTTAGGTGGGCTTTTTTATAAGTGTCTTCAGCGTAAAGATTTGTTTGGTGCTTTGTTTCTCAGGTAGGTCTACGCTATTGCACTTGTTACTCAGTGTCTACAGCCCCACCCTGTTATCAGGTGCAGGGCTGGCATTGGAAATACCTGTGTGGGTGGGGCTGTAGATACTGAATACCTGGAGCTAAGATGGTATTGGGTACCTGTGTATTAGGGGTGTGAGTTTCTGGGAGGGGTGAACAGCTCTCTTTGCCATATAGCTCAGACTAGCGCAGTTTGGTTGCTTATGGGGAGCTCTTGATTGGGCGTGTTTGGTTAGAATCAGCATGTTCTGGGAATGGATCTCTCCTTATTCCTGGGCTTC
>ML677404.1:5126690-5137979 GCA_007922305.1 Dermatemys mawii | reverse complement strand
GCTGAAATGAGGCTTTCTGCTTGAGTGTCAGCAAAGTTGTGGAGATCCCCAGTCAGTGGCGTGTCTCTCTCCTCTCATTATAGGTGGGTCAATGGCTAATTTTAATAAAACTCCATCTAAATTAAACCAATTTGTTTATTGTTACTTTTAAAATAAATATACTAGAATCTTAGTGTAAAAAGTTAAACAAGGATGAGAGACCCTCATCCATTGAGATACACTTAAATAATTGTCAGTGGTTTCCCTATAGACAGATGGAGTGGGGTGAGGGAGTTCTTTTAAAACCTGTAACAACAACAACGTTGGTGCTAAAAGGGGAATTTATAGGAGGAAACTGCTGAATATTTAAGGACTAAATAGGATAAGGAAATAACTGTCTACATTTTGACCTGACTTCAAAGAATGATGGGAGTCTTTATACAGGGTCTTAATGATGCCTCATGAGCTTTAAGAAAAGGTGTGTAAATTAAATCAACTTGATGCTTCTTGAATATGCTATAATCATAATTATTCTTAAAACATCTAAAAAGGTGCATAAATCTCTTTGCTATATTGTATGATGCAGGGGGCAGAAGGGAGAATAAACTACCTTTGCTTCAGTGTTTAAACACAGCCACTTTCTTGTCCCAGAAAGAAAAATGACCATAATGCCTCAAAATAAAGGGTAGTAAAAATAGAGAAGAGGAACTCAGTGCGAAGGAACCCACTAAATCCCAGGAAGATCGCAATCAGAGATACATTTAAATGTCTTTCTTTCTCGTTGATTGAGAAGAGTAAACGCAGAAGTAATCTTGTATTCTCTGATTTCCTATATTTCTGCCAGCAAAAAGACTTGAATGTAAGGTGTTCTTAAAAATACACCTCACTTTATGACCTCCCATACCCTAATAGTAGCAAGACCTTTCCACCCACTTCAAGTCAATGCTTCTGTGTTGGATCATTGTACTTGCATGTTGTTGTATTCGCTTATTCCAAAACTTCGCATACGGCGTTGTAAAACTTATATACTGCTTTACAAAACGACCCCTAGTCAGGAGAGTAGCCATATTGACTTCAATAAAATCAAAAGGAACTACTTTAAGGATTTCAAGATTAAGCCTATAGATAAAAAGCTAACAAAATCTTTACTTTGGAGAGGAGATTGTCTTAAATACTAAGAACAATAATTCCACAGACATGTAATGCTTTCTTTACAATATTCCTCCTACCATCAGCCAAAAAATAACAGATGTTGATATGCTCCAGTAAACCAGGCAATACCAATACCAGGATTAATGCTCACAACTATTACATGTTTACAGGCTGGGCACTAATTTTACTTTAGTTCTGAATGTCTTATCTTTTATTTTATTCTATTATCTTCTTTGTTTAGTTTCTGGAATTTTATTCTTCAAGGTAATCGTTTTAAAAGGGACAGTGAGGCAGAATTAATATTTTGGTTTGTTTAAAAATATCCACAATTTTTATAATTACCCTGTACTTGTGTGCTCTGGCTCCTCCACCCCCTACCCCCCCACCCCCAAAAATAATTCTGGTAGTTGTCTTTTGTGTGAATAAGATCCAAAATGACTTGAGGATGTAAGCTTGACAAATAGTAACTTTTTTTCAGTTATTTTCTTTTGAATTTTGTCCTTCACAGTACAATTTGACTGATGTTAAGTAAAATGATATATACAACAAAAGGGAAAATGCCTTTTACAGTGCTTAAAACCAACAAATATTTCCATGATGTGTATTTAAAAAAAATTAATGGGAACTTTAAAAAAATAACACACAAATGTTTCCTCTAATTGTTCTATATGTGAAAAACTGAAAGGAAAACAAAAAAAGAAAGAGAAAATTTATGGTTACAACATCGTCATTGCTGGGTGAACTCAAGTTACTCCTCTCGAGTTAGCCTGGCTCAAGCGGAAGTGTCACACTGCAAAATGTCTTGTGTGAGCAGCACCATGTAGGAAGGCCATTCCTCCAGCTTTAAACCAGACAGTCCTCTTTTTGGGTGACTTGTCCCCCAGCTGGTACTGAGACAAAACCAGACTCAGTTTTGTCCAGTATCAGGTGAGGGACGCCATTTTGAAGAATGTGCCATTTCATCCCTGCCTTTGCGAGTCGAGCAGCACATTCTTCAAAATGGTGTCCTCTCTGCAGCAGGAGCTTGTACGCACCAAGTATGCAAGGTCATGCTGGTGGGGGCAGGCCTGCGCCATTGCCAGAAGTACCAGAATGTCCATTATTCTGGGAATATGTGAGTGGCCACCCTAGCACAAAGCAGTTGTGTTAATAGCTGACTGTCTATACACCCGATGGGCCAGCTAACTTGAGCTAAAAGCACCCCTACTTTGGGTTCAGGGGGTTTGTGTGTGAACAGAACTTGAGTTCATTCTTCAGTGAAGACAAATCCTATAATGAACTCACTTCTCTGTTAAGACTTGATTCTGCAAACATGTAGGCAAGTGAGTAACTTACTCACTCAAAAAATACCGTGGAAGTTACGGGGAATAGTTTGTGTGAGTAAAATGACTCTTCCCTGTGTATGCGTTCTTGCAGGATGGGGCCCTTCCTGATGAACAGCATTCCATGTCTAGTTGGACTTTCTCCACACACTGTACTATTTGTATAAGTGCCATTTCCTTTCTTGGGTGAATGTAAATAAGCCATGGTGGTATTGCTAATGTCGGACTAGGTCCTGGAATAGGTTTTGCGTGACTGGGTTCCCTCCTTTTGAGTCCTGTTAGTGCCCAGTTTCAGGATCAAGGCGATAGCTGAGAAAGCAGACTGTTTTTGAATTAATTTTTGTACCAGGAAATGTGAAAAGGAGTTTGTTTTGTTTTTTAAAGCAGGTGAGAGATCTGGCTGACAAGAAACACCTCAATTACATCTCACTGGCTGTGTTAGAGATTAATTAACAAGATGTCTGTCTTAATTAACCATTTCCCCTCACCCAATCTTTATTGCCTCTATCAAAATACGTAGACTTAATTATAAAACTTTTTTTATGCTGCTGTAAAAAAAATATTTCTCCTTAAATTCAGGATTCCCGTCTCATTCACCCCTCTCTCCCACCTCCACTCCACTGCTGATGAGCTTAAAGCACAAGAAGTGGAGCAGAGGCTGCTTCTGTCTTTAATGGGCTTATTTAGAAGTGATTGTTAAAGATGATTTAGGTTTGTGTTTTATAGCCACCAGTGTTCATTCATACCATGGCTAGTTTAAATGGTGGGCCCAAATGTTCAAACCCAGGTGTCTAAATTTTGGCATCCAAAGAGAGGTTTGGTTTGACTCTTCCTCCCCCCCCCCCAATTCCTAAATGGTGAGCAACTCTGCTTTAACATTTTCATGATAGGCAGATAGCAAGTTATTAAATACACATCCTGTTTGTTGCACAACTGTTGGCAGGCACTCTTTCTGTGCAATGAATACCACAGCTCAGTATGGATGTGACTTAGTACCGCTCCTTTTAGCAGGGGCGGCTCTAAGGTTTTTGCTGCCCCAAGTGCGGAAGTTCTGGGTGGTCCAAGAGTTCACGGGTCCTCATCGTTCACCACCATGGTTATATCTATGAATAGGAACAAGACTATTTCAGTATAATGGAGAGGAGGGAAAAACCCTCTGCATCCGTTCACTAAGGAAAGTAGGGATGTTTTCAAGAAAAATTGGATCCTGGTTCCTGTGAAGCCATCCAGTTCTACAACTGGCTGAACTTTGGGGAGACAGCCTACTTTATTAAATAGGAAAGATAACTATTAATAAGTCTAGGCCCAGGTTCACTTCTTGTGCTTTTGTTTTGTATTGTAACCATTTGTATCCATCACCCTTTCTTGTTACTACTTAAATCTTTTATTCTTTCTTAAATAAAACTGGCTTTGTTAGAAGTGCTCATAAATGCTGTGTGGTTTGCAGGAGTGGTGGTTTAAGAGAAAACTAGTAAACTGAGATACACTGCTTCCGTGGAGGCAGAGGATCCAGGATTTCTGTGGGTAGCTTCTGTCAGGGGCTGGATATCACAGGGAAATGCTTTGAAGGGACTCGAAGATTAGGATACACACCTTGTTCACCTGCAAAGTGAGGACAGGGCTGGCATAGCCCAGAGGAGAGTGCTTGAGTGGGTGATAGGCTGGTGGTGGTAGGGAGTTGCAGCTACCAACTTCCATGAGGCAAAGTAGCCCGGCCATTTTGAAAGAGGGCAATTTTTCATGAGTTTCCCTGAAGAAGATCTTATGCACCAACCAGCCCCTGCTGACAGAACCTTCAGTTGGGGGAGAAAGGGGGAAATGCTGAAAATCATGAAGTGTGTGTGTACAGTTATCACTTTTTTCCCCCCCCAAAGCTACCTGTTGCACCAGATGTACCCACAAAACAGGGCAGTGGGAAGGGATGTGCATTCTGGTTGCTTTGTGGCATTCTAAATTGTGTGTGGATGAGAAGCAGCCATAAAAGCTAAATCTTTTTTTTTCTTTAATCTGCAAGTTGATATTTCAAATAAATTGAAGATATGAAGTATGGCCTGCTAATATTGAGTTTTGTGTTTAGTGTTTATGAAATTAAATTTTTAACTTGAAAACAATAATTCCCAAATAAAACAGCATTAAGACTGAGTGTTGCTTGTGGGAGGGGAGTGTTGTTTGTTTAGGATTTTGCTGATATATTTACAGCATCTCTATAATGTATTTAAACTGGAATTAATGCCGTACTCTCACCTTTGCTCCCTTTTAAATGTAGTGTTTGGGGAATAATGTGATGAATGATTAACTGTGGTGGTTGGAGTCTAGCACACCTTTCCCCTTTGTCACAGTCCAAATATAGCAGAACCCTTGGTGTGGATTCTAGGAGAGGCATTTGGTGGGTGGGGGAATGAAAGTCGCAGCAGGGATGCACTAGGAGAATTAATAAGATCTGTCTTAATAATATCCATTCTTAGCTAATAATTGCCACTAGTCAACATGTAAATTCTTAACTAGTCATGCTCTGAAGGACACAGGGCTGACTGGTTGAATAGCTCCCTCAAAAAGTTCAGAGAAAACCCATAAAATACAACAGAGTTTGTCTCGAGCTCATAAGTTTCTGTCTGAACAACTGTCCTATAATTGGTATAAGCAGTCTCCCAGCATGGGTAGTCAGTCTTTCCTAAGTATAATCAAGGCATGAGGCTTATTTTATTTTATTTTGTTTGATAGAAAACTCTTCTGAATATGAAGAAGAGATTCAGATCTGCTGGGTATGGGTGGAAGGGAGAAAAACCCAAACGCAGCCACAGAGCTAAAAGCTTCTAAATGCTGTGTCGTTGCTTACTGAAATCTTCCTTTCGTCTGTTTAATGCAGCATGAAATACTTCATTATCCTGGTCTCGTGTACAATCGTTGTGTTTTTGGTTTCCATGCACTGGCAGAGACCAGTTGAAAATCAGATCAAGGGAGAGATTTCAAAGGCTCGGTCTGACATGAAACTTCTGTCACCAGAAAAATACAAGTCCTTGTTTACCTACAATGGAATTTGGTAAGTTTCCTTGGTGATATTAACTGCTTCAATTGCTCTTCATAGCTAGATTTGTGCAAATACTGTCAAAGGAAAAGGTTTGCTAATGTTTGTTTGAATTGTTAACAGCTGGAGCAAATTTAATGCCCATATTGCAGAAAGTAAATTTCAGGTTTTGAATTATGACGATTTCCACTAGTTGCCTATTTCGTCTGATCCAGGGATAAAAATTCATAGGATCTTTGACACTAATGGAAGCATCCAGCTTGTTAGATGCTTATTATAAATTGGTTACAAACAATCCACAGACCAAAATTATTTACAAAAATTAATTCTGCAAATAAAGTTGACTAACAAACTTGAGAAAATTGCAAATTTTGTTCACAGGGCAGGAGAGGAGGGATACAAGTTAAAATTAATGGACTCCATTATTCCTTTGGATCTATCTAGTCAATCACAGCAATTAGAACTGTAATGGGGGTGGGGAAACTTTCAAAAGTGCTTAAATCCCGTTGCTTTTCAATGGGATGTAAGCCACTCACGGTACATGTACACGGCAAAAACAAAAGACAACAATCCAAACCCAGCAGGTGCAAGTCTCACAGCACAGCTCTGCAGATTCAGACACGCACTATGGGGTTAAAAATAGCTGTAGAGACATTTTCTCCAGGCTCTGAAATCCAGTGAAGGTGGGTCTCAGAGCCCAAGCTCCAGCCTGAGCAGGCATGTCTACATTGTTATTTTTAGCCTTGTAGCATTAACCCAAATCTGTCATCCTGGGCTCTGGGACTTGTAGCCAGAGGTCTTTTTTTACAGTGTAGAGGTACCTTTAGGAGCTTTTGTAGCTTTGATGCCTAAATGCTATGGTGGTGCAAAGAGTGTCTCTTTTGAACAAAAAGGAAGTATGCTATAAAACATTAAGGGAGGGAAATAATGATGCATTAGAGTTTTGCTGGCTCACTGAAGAAGCAGTGCCTAAGTACTGCTTTCCTTATGGTCCTTATTCATGATAATTAGAGGTCTACCAAATTCTCAGCTGTGAAAATCATGTCACAGACCATGAAATCTGGTCTCCAGCCACCCAGCTTTGAAGACAGAGTGGTGGTTACTGGCCAGGCACCCAGCTCTGAAGGCAGTGCTGTTGCCAGCAGCAGCGCAGAAGTAGGGCTGGCAATACTGTGACACCCCCTCTCCCCACCACCAAAAGGTTTGCAGCCCCCTTTTGGATTTGAGAAACCCAGTTTGAGAAACGCTACAGAGAAATCCCACATTTTTTGCCAGTGGGTCATAATGTAAATAGCAAATTTTGCAGATGTGTAACACATCCATGAAATTTTCTATTTATGCCATGACCAACCTGCAAAAAATGTCGGATTTCTCCACGATTTTAAGTAGATCCTTCATGCTTGATGAAATAATAGCTAGGTAGAAATGGATTCAAATTAACTTTCTTTCCTCTTCCCTGTGGTGGTTTGGCAAAATAGCAGCTGCTCTCTCTCTGTCGCCTGACTCAGCTGCATCTTTCTTTTCACACAACACCTAATGGTCCCAAGACAAATGAATAATAAAAGATAACAGGGGACAAATTGATCCCTATCATTCACCTTAGTCTTTCCCGTTCAGACTGTTCTCTGCCTGTGGCAAACACTAATTTAGCTTTCTGAGGGCTGTGATACTTTGGTCTAATTCTGGTTGTTGTGGTAGTGAACGTGCCTGTGGATGACTGAGTAGTGTTTAGTGCCTTGTGATACATAGGTCAAGCTAAATGATCTCATGAACCTGTCTGGCCTTAAACTCTCACTGCATTCCTGAAAATGAGCCTTAAGTGCTGGCCTTTTATTACAGAGCAATTTGAAAACCGAGCTACAACTTGCTCCCGGAAATCTATTAGTCAGGGGCAGTGTGGTCTAGCAGAGGGGTTTTCAAACTTCATTGCACTGTGACCCCTTGCTGATGACAAAAATGACTAAATGACTCCAGGAGTGGGGACTGAAATCCTGAGCTCACCCGAGCCACCCTGCCCTGGGCGAGAGTGGGTTGGTTTAACCTGAACCCCACACCCAGGGCTGAAGCTAGGGCCATCCTTAGGCATACATAGCATATGCGGCTGCGTAGGGCACCCAAAAATGTGAGGCACCATTCCCCTCACAGGCTATGGCTGGAATCCTTTCTTCTCCAGACCCTGCCCCATGCTGGGCCAGCAGGCTCCTCCACACCCCCATCCCCACCCCCTCGCTTTTCGGGGAGCCCAGAGTGGCGTGGACGGTCACAGGTGGCCCAGCCCACAGCTGCCCGGAGCAGAGTCCCTGCCTGTGTGCACCACTGGGTCTCTGATGGGGGCCAGGGCCAGGATAAGAAGAGCCATACTTCCACATGAGTCATCTTGGGGGAGCCGGGCCAAAAGATGGGGTGAGGGGTACTTAAGATGACAGTACGCTCACTGTCTCACACTTCCCTAATATATACACTCTCTCTTTCCTTCTCTCACACACACACATGCACGTTCTCACACCCACATATGCTTTGCCTCTCATGAGTCAGTCCCCCAATACAGATTATCTCACATACAGTCTCATATGCCCCAACACACACACTGTCAGACAGTCCTCCAACACACAGTCTCTCTCTCTCTCGCATACACACACTTGTATTACTGTTATTACTGCTTCGTACTTCCTGTCACAATGCTCTTGGTGAGCCAGGAGTGGCGAGAGGCTGCAGGAAGGCCATGGGCTCTGGTAAGATGAAGCCTCTGTGTGACAGTGTGAAGCCAGCCTTGAACCATTGCCACAACGTCTGCTGCATACAAAGCTTGGGGTGTGTCAGCAATGGGGAGGATTCTGGGGGTCTGCGGGCAGGAGGTGGTGACTGTGCCCCCTCAACACACTGGGGTCAGTGGCGTAGCCCTTCAGTGGAGCATAGAGGGACCAGTTTAATAATACTGTACTGCTAAGGGCCCCATTAATCCTAAGGACAGCCCTGGCTGAAGCCTTCGGGCTTCTGCCCTGGACGGTGGGGCTCGGGCTTCAGTTTTGGTTCTGGGCTCCAGCAAGTCTAACACCAGCCCTGGCAACCCCAGTAAAAGAGGGTCGTGACCCACTTGGGGGTCCTGATTATTATAGTAACCAGAAAGACAAGGGAGTGAGGTAATATCTTTTATTGGACTAACTTCCGTTGATGAGAGAGACGAACACTGGCACTTACACAGAGCTCCTCCTCCTGTCTGCTTTGTGTAAGTGCAAAAGCTGGTCTCTCTTGCCAACAGAAGTTGGTCCGATAAAAGATACTACCTCAGTCCCCTTTGTCTTTCTGGTTATTATTGTTATTACAGTAGCCTCATGGGGTTAAGTACGGCACAGACGCATAGTAAGACAAATTCCTTGTTGTGAAGAGCTTACGATTTAAAGAGTCAAGGTAAAGTAAGTACAGGGAGGGAAAACAAAGGCAGAAAGGGGGCTGAGGTAATATTTTTTTATTGGACCAACTTTGATTGGTGAGCGAGACGAACATCGGCACTCACACAGAGTTCCTCCTCAGGTCTGCTTTGTGTAAGCGCAAAAGCTTGTCTGTCTTGTCGACAGAAGTTGATTCAGTAAAAGATTTTACTTCACCTTCCTTCTCTTTCTAATATCCTGGGTCAACAGAGCTACAATAATACTGTGTACAATAATAACCACAACAACCGTCTAGCTTGGGGAAGCAGTAGTGGAAGTTTCCTAATAGTTGCTGGGGGGAGAGGTGGCTGGTTCCCTAACCATGCCCCCCACACACTGCCTCTTCCCCTCCCTTAACCAAAACTCTATCCCCGCTCACTCTTCTCTGTTCCCTATCCTCACCCCCATTGCTTACCTTTACAGCCAGTAAAAAGTGGGAGGATTTGGGGGATTGGTGTCCGGAAACATGCAGTCTTTCACCTCAAGGACTCTGGACTGAATCCATGCCAGGTTGGTAGCAATTAAAAATACTTTCCACGTGAATTCTCTTCACTGGCCTGGGTGAGATGAGAATTGGATTCAGATCTACTGTCTCAGGAACTCTTTTATATGTCTGTTGAAGACAACCTCCCTGCTACAACATCATTAGTTGGCGTAAGGATTGAGGAAGACATAGAGTCTTCTCAATCTCCCTGTCATTCCTATTGACCCTTCCAGTCAGGGCTGAGACAAGGTGGATTGGAGAAGCCACCCTACTGCTTCTTGGCCTCTACCTGCTTTTGGAAGATCTCAGCCTCCAGCACCTTACATACTAAGGTCCAGATTTTCCAAAAAGACTCAACGCCCAGTGTGCCGAACTCTGCGCTGAGCACTCTGGAGAGCCTTACTACTTACTCGGGGACCTAAATGGGTGCTGAGATCTCTTGAAAAATCTGGCCTCAGGAGAGTGACACCGAACAAGCCTCACGTGCACTTTATCAGGTAGAAGTGGGCAATAGACAGCAGCTCCAATTTCTCTCCTGCCTGGAGTCTAATATGGGTGGGATGGGCCTACGAGTGTCCTCACAAGCTCCACCCTCAAGCTGAGCTCCGCCTACTAGCCAAACTCCCCCTAGGTGAGATGCCAAAACAAGGATAAAAGCCTGCTCACTGCAGATCATATGCTTCTTGTTTTCCTGTCTTGCCTGCTCTACTTTGCAGTGACAGAGTTATTGATGCTGACACTAAACTTGCAATTATTAGGCTTCAGAGTCAGCCCAACTGAAAATAGTAGGGGCAGTTCTCTCAGAACTATTATCTTGGGCTGCCTGCAGATGCAGGAGACCAAGCCACATGATTTTATGCTCCTCCACGATTAGAAGTTTATCTTTGTAACAATGACACTTTTTTTTCCTTTTAAAATGAAAACTCCAACTGTGGAGCACAGGATTCAATAAAAGTACCAATTTCCTGAATAACTATGTACCAGACCAGTTCAACTCCTGCCTTCTTACTTGCTCAGCAATTGTGTTGCAAAGCACTGACTGTGCCCCATAAAGTTTAAGCAAACAATCGTTTAATTAGCGATACACTCAGCAGAATTGCCAGGTAACTGCATTACCCAAATACAACAAGAAGGGTGCCAGCCCTATAAAATGTCTGAGAACAGCTGGCAACTATTTGTACCAAGGTGCACTGCTCAGCACGGGCTGGGAAGGTGGTACAGAGACTGAAGCGTGTATGTATGTATTTCCCGCCCCCTGGCTTCTGTGCTGAGTGTTATCAAAAAGAACATACCTACGAAGGTGAAGGGGAGACAAACGCAAGGGAAGGGTAAATTTAGGAAGGAAAGAGGGACCATCTGAGGGACAGAGTGAAATGAATTGGCTAGCAAAGAGGGCAGTGGAGCAGGAATTGGAGGCTTAGATAAGCAGAAGAAGTAGAGATGGATGTTGCATAAACCTCTCGTTTCATAGCGCTTTAAAAGCACTTTAGGTTCTATGAATGCAGCAGTAGTGAAATGCAGCCACTTCTGGGGTGGAAGGCAACAGCACACTACCAGTAAGGAGAGGAGAGATTTTTTGACCAAGGGTAAACACCTTCTGTCTTACAAAAATCCATGGCACTTTTCCTCCAACTGAGGCTTTATTTTCCTAAGGCTCTGGCCCTTATTTTTAATCTTCTCGTGGTGCAAATACCTTTCTAGTTTGCAGAGGCAGTGTAGGGGTGTTGGTCTCAGCATATTAGAGAAACAAAGCGGAAGAGGTGTAATATCTTTTACTGGAGCAACTTCTGTTGGTGAAAGAGATTCTTCTGGTGAAAGATTTACCTCACCCACCTTGTTTCTCTAAATTATTGTATACAAAAAGGTTCCACCCCCACAGGAGTGATTAAGTGAGGGGTA
>ML677404.1:5049722-5121690 GCA_007922305.1 Dermatemys mawii | reverse complement strand
ACACTGCTACCTTTAGTGCGATAGCTCGAGGGAAGCTAACGTGAGTCTGTCGACCTCGTCTGGGAAGCATCATCCCAGCTGCAGTGCAGACATAGCTATTCCAGCAAAGCTGTGATGTTACCGGCATAACTTATCTCCTACACCTGAGCAAAACAAGCTGTATGGCAAAGGTGGGCACACCATGGTATAACTGCTTCTGTGCTAGGGGCTTTTGCTGGCATAGTTCTGTCGGTCAGGGATCACAACTGTACACACCTCTGGGTGACATAAGTACACCAGCAGACGTCTGTCATGTAGATGCAGCCTTCAAGTTTTGCCTTTCCATGCTGGCATAGTTAAAGCAACAACTCCCCCTAGTGCAGATGGAGCTTATACTGTTATAAAAGTGCTTCTGGCAGTACAGGTTATGCCAAACCGCCTCGTACATTGGCGGCGGGGAGGTGGCTGTTTTACTGATCTCCACAGGGATGTCATCTTTTTAGTGAAGCCAGGTGAGGATAGTGGTGGGGTTAGATCTCTTGTCTTTCACTTTAAATGAGATGGTTCTTAAAGAGACTGCCATGTGATCGACCCAGATCAGGGAGGGAGGAGAGGAGAAGCCTTGTGATTTTACCATGACGGGTAAGATTTCCAGCTCCATGGCACTTTATACAGGTGATCCTGCGAGCATCTCTGGGAACCCTCAATACGCTTGCTGATGTCTCTGACGATGTTGTGAGTGGACGTGGCAAGAAAGAGCTGCTCATCTTGACCTCAGATGTGGAGCTGCTGAATTTCATCCTTGAGCATGTCACATACACCAGTGTGGTCTACCAGCTCACTGCAGTAGATATGAGTGAGTATCAACTGGATAATTTCTCCATCCCATCCTTGGCAGTTTGCCATCAGTTTCTCTAGTGTTACTAGGCCCCTTTCTAGCATCTGCTAAACTAACTTTACCTCCCAGCAGGAATCTTTCTGAAAGACCCATTATTTAACACAGCATGAGGAGAGAAATATATGCAGGATGCTGCCATCTTCTGTAGGTCTCTCTTTCAAAGTTTTGGCAGAGATTGGTTCGGTCAGTCACCATCCTTGGGAAGCTAAAGCCCCCTTCGATGTTCTGCTTCGTAGTGAATCAGGGTTTCAGGCTTTGGCTTCAAATTGCACATGAGGTGAAGCAAGACTGCCAAGCAAGGAGAATTCCCAGTACTTGACAAAAAAATGTATCCAGTTCTTTGAGTGAGTGAAAGAAGAGGCTTTCAAAGAACTCTTTCTAGGGTTCCCACATGTCCGTTTTCCATCACCAAGACTGGAAGGTCATTTAACACTATGTAATCAGGGGGGACACTTTTATCTATTCTAGCCTGAACCATTGCCAGGGAACAAATGGATTTCCAGTCAAGGTTCTTACTTGGACGTCTCCACTGTGTGATCAAAGATGTCTGGAATAGTAGGAGACCTATGAGTGATGCAACTTTCCTCTTCTGCTTTCCTTGTTTTTCAAGTGAGTTTCGAGAGCAGAGATCATGCTGTTCAATTTCCTGTGATCATCCGACAGCTCAGCCTTCCAAAACTGTTTGATCCTGGAGCAGGTAAGTGTTCCAGAGTGCCTCCCTGTAGGAAACCCCTTTTGCCCTTTAAGGGGGTATCAGGGAGTAGCACCAGCAAGATGGCAATGGCTGATGGTAAATCATTACTCCAGATTTTACTGTGGTAGAAATTAGAGTGGTAGCCAGGTTTGTCTGTATCTGCAAAAAGAATGAGGAGTACTTGTGGCACTTTAGATACTAATAAATTTATTTGGGCATAAGCTTTCATGGGCTAAAACCCACTTCATCAGAGGCAGAGTGGAACATACAATAGAAAGACTCTAAATTGCCACAAGTACTCCTCGTTCTTTTTGTGATAGAATTGCCCTTTTAGACCTGATGCTGGGCTTCTAAAGTCTTTCTGGTCTCCTGATGCCTCTCCATTCAAAAACATGAAAGTAATTGACAAGGGCTAAACACATCAGCATCATAGTTAACGTTTTGTGGCCAGTTAGGTTCTTCCAAAGCTGTGTCTACTGAAAAACCCTGGATGAACGGACCTTTTTAAACGTTCTAATTCTGGGGAAACCTTGGACTGGCTCCAACAACACTTAGTGTAGTGCCTTCCATTTGAGGATCTCAAAACACTTTACGAACACTAGCTAATCCATGGGATGCTCCACGTCCATACTCCCATTTTACAGATAGGGAAACTTAGGGGAAAAGAGGATGATTTGTTCAGAGTCCAACAGTTGCTGACCTATTGCTGTTGCTCTTCCCTGTGGTCTGCGGCAGTACTAGGAAGAGAACCCAGAGTTGTGTGTTCTAGTTCGCTCTACTAACCACATGCCCACCTTCCTCCTGGATGTAAAATCTTCCAGGAATGGTGAGTAAAAGCAAAGGCCTGTAGTAAAATGTTACAAGCCTTTGTCACTTCCCCATTTATGGTTACAGATAGGAAGATCAGCTCCCTGGTGACTATCACAGTGAAGACTTTCTTGCGCTATCACAGACTTCGGCTCCTCATCAAGAGCATCCGACAGTACTACTCTGACATAAAAATCATCGTTGCCGATGACAGCGAAGTCCCGGAGAAGATTGTTGAGGAGAACGTTGAGCATTATATCATGCCTTTTGGAAAGGTCTGTCACTTGCACAGGACTGGCTGTGTAGACAGGTCTCAGTCAAGGCCCTCCATTCTTCTGTGATACCAGACTTGCTCATTGGTGAGCGGTCACGTCCTAAATAACACACCTTATTGGATGGATTTTTTAAAAAGCTCCTATGTGATTTAGGAGCACAAATCCCATTGACTTTCACTCAGTTAGGGCCTGTGTGTGCTACCATAATCCAAATGTTAATAAGAGATGGTATTTTCAAGAGTGCCTAAGTGGTTTAGGAGCACAAATCCTAATGCATGTAAGTTCCTAAAACACTTATGCACTCTTGAACATGCCATCTCTTATTAGCATTTGTATTATGTTAACACATACAGCCCCGTTTCATTCTCATTTACTAGTTCAGATGACCCTCCTTTTCAAAATAGTCTCTGGATAAAAGGGATTTGCATAGAGCAATTCAGCTTTTTGTGTATATGTTTGCTTATATATAATTTTTCTTCCTATCAAACTGTTCTGACCCTACCCTTCTCTGTGTTGGGGATTCCTGTTTACCAGGGTTGGTTTGCAGGAAGGAATCTGGCAATATCTCAGGTCACAACCAAGTACTATCTCTGGGTTGACGATGACTTCTTATTCACTGAAAACACCAAAATTGAGAAACTTTTGGACGTTCTGGAGAGAACAAACTTGGATGTGGTAAGAAATGCAAATAAATTGTACCCTTGGAAAATATTTTGGGCTTTTTGAAAGAGATCAACTGTCACAGTGGGTGCTAAACTGTTGAAAATCTGGCCATTAGTCAGTAGGGAAGAGGAATATTGCTTCCAGCTCTCAAAATGTATTCCTCTGCAGACCTCTCTTGATCTTCTGCTTATCAGATTATGCCAGAAATCTTCCTTATTGTATTAAAATACTGTTCAGGGTGAGGATGGGAAACTTGCTTTCAAATGATGGGGAAAATCTTGTGTGGATTTTTAAACTGGACTGACTGTGACCACACCAGAGGTTAGTGCTATCAGGCAAAATATTCTCTGAGGGTTGTGTGTGTTTCTCGTCTATGTTACTTGGCTTTCTTCATGCGTCAGATTGATTTCACCTTCTCAAAAATGTGCTCATCTTAATTTGGTGCATTACCATTTGACCCTGGATTGGTTTAATACCACATAATAGCAGACAGAAAAGTGAACAGATAGGGTACAGTATTAGCAAACAGTAAGCCTGAGGCGACTGGTTCCCGATCACTTTGTTTACTACTTCTGCAATGGGATTCTTGGTTTTGTTCAAACACTAGAAATCCTCTGCTTGAAAAGTGGTATCAGTTTGTGCCAGGAGCAGGACTCTCCTTGGCCAATTTCGGAAAAGCAGCTCCAACCTGGATCACAATCTTCCCTCACCACCATTCACCTCAGATTGTAACTCCAGAAAGAATACTCACCCTAGGGTAGGAAGAACATTTTGAAGCCAGTTGATGCTGTTTTTTATCCCATTGAGTATTTTCTTGATTCAGAGTGTTTTAAAGCTTCTGGGAAATATTTCCACATCTTTGGGCTGGTATAGTCCATCTGAGAGAGTGGACAGTTGAGAGGATTTATGAAACAGATAGCCTATAACCTCTGCTCATGTTTTCAAATCCAACCCAAGTCCTTAGAGAAAGTTTACAAATTTCCAGTAAGAGTAGATCTCAGTGCAATTCCCAGTAAACAACCTACTGTGTTGCATGCACAGCTGGCATTTATTGGCTGCTTATTGGCCATGTTGTCAGTAGGACCAATGAAAGAATGTACCATGGTGTGTCTCTAGGTCAGGTGGGAGGGAGGATTGTCCTGCTTCTGCATATGCTGTGTCTAATCTGGAGCCAGAACTTTGGTCTCTCTAGTGATCCCAACCCAGATGTTTCACCAACATCTACATCACGCGAGTGCAAACAATACTCCAGTTTCTGAGCTGATAAACCCAGACATTGATATGAGGAACAAGAAGACTGTTGTGTTGTAGGGAATGAGCTCCAAGCAGCAGTTCACAAGAACCTAGAAGCTGTTGAGAACTGGGGCTTGTTCATGTTGAGATTCCCACTGGGCAGAACAATAACAATGAGACTTCAGGGGGTTGGGCTAGGCAGTGGAAGGGCTCCTGTCGATGTTAGCGGATGTTAGCCTGAGCTTTGAGTCTGCCAGGAGATGAAAAGCAGTAACTGAAAAATGTTTGTGATGGCCTTGATCTCCAGGTTGGAGGCAGCGTGAATGGGAACACGTACAGATTTAAGCTGCTCTATGAGGAGGGTGATGATGGCGACTGTCTGCATTGGCGATACGGCTCCTTCCAGAAGTTGGAAGGGTTCCCCAACTGCGTGATCAGCAGTGGCGTGATCAACTTCTTCCTGGCCCATACAGACAAAAGCAGACAAGTCGGCTACGACCCTCTTCTGCAAAGAGTAGCTCACTCAGGTAAACCACATGATCTCTTTCTCAGAGCTGCAGGCAAGGAAGCTCTCGGCAGGGCTGCTGATGGGGGAACAAAGTGGGCAATGCCCAGTGGCCTGGGAGATTAGCTTGCACTCTACACCTCAACCCTCTGCCCCACCCTGGTGAAAGTGAGTGAGGGTGGGGGAGAGCGAATGACAGACGGAAGGGGGATGGAGTGAGCAGGGCGCGGGGCATTGGAGAAGGGGCACGACATGGGCATGGCCTCAGAGAAGGGGCAGGGGCTGGGCAAGGATGTTTGGGTTTGTGCAGTTAGACAGTTGGCAACCCTACCTGGCGAACATGTGGAAGCCTCAGCCGTGCCAGAAGAGCACGCCCAGCAATGCAGGCAGCAGCTCACTGGGTACCATCCAGCACTGCCCAAATGTCAGGAGGACCGCATCTGCACGGGCATGGCTTGTGCGTGCATGGGAGCCCATTGACTGTTTTGCCCTGGGGCCTGGAATTGCTGTCAGCAGGCCTGGCTCTCAGTTTCTGCCACTTGTGGTTTGCCCCCCAAAAGCTTTCTCTCACGCCATCATGATTGTCTTTTTTCCTTCCTTTGTTTCAGTCTTGGGGCTTCCAGCTCTCTGCTTTCAATAATCCTGCTGAGGGGCCTCTCCCAGGATTAGAACATGAACTAGGATGCCTGGGTTCTGTTCCCAGCTCTCTGGTAGGCTCTGTGGGGGTATCTGCACTGTGGCTGGAAGGTATCATTCCTTGCTTGGATAGATGTACATGTGGTAGCTCTGACCGAACTAGCACTCTGTAGCTTGGGCTGGCCTCCCAAGTCCATACTTAGGCTCTCCAACAGATTGTACTTGGGCGGCTAGCCTGAGCCTCTGCCTGGGCCATACTGTTTTCAGTGTGTGAGCTTGATTGGAGCTAGCGTGTGCGCATCTCCCTGAGCAGGGCATTGCACCTGCCAACTGCAGTGTAAAGGGCAAGTCCAATCCTGTCTCTGAGTTTTGAGGGGGCTTGAGGGGGAGGGGCTTCTATGAAACACAGGTGATAATGCTTAACTTTTGTAAAGAGCTTTTAAATCTCCTGACCTATAATCCCACCCCAGTTGGGTTAGATGCCGAACTCCCACTTCTTTGAAAATCCCACCCTAAAGTGTTGCTTCAGGAAGTTAGATTAGACTTAGGGCTGCCTGCAACTGCAGATCCACAGAGTTCTGCTCTCTGCTTACTGCTTTGCAAAGATGCACTTTGTTTTTAATTAGATAAAGAATGTGGAAAGCCCTGTGTTTTAAGGATTAAAGTTCATCGACATGGTAGGTAGGGCCCAGAAGGATAGCTCAGGCAAAGGAGAAGGAAACAAAAAGGAGGTGAAAAGATGAAGCCAGGGCAGACCTATGTAGAGCCTTGTCGACGAAGTCAAGGAGTTTGAATGGGACATAGAAGGAGCTGCAGTGCAAGGAGAGGGGCCAGAGGAATGGGAGATGATGGATTTGGAGATCACACTTTGGCTAGACTAGAGCAGGGGTAGACAACCTATGGCACAGGTGCTGAACGCGGCACACAAGCCGATTTTCAGTGGCATTCTCACTATCCAATCCTGGCCACCGGTCCGGGGAGCTCTGCATTTTAATTTAATTTTAAATGAAGCTTCTTAAACATTTTAAAAACCTTATTTACTTTACATACAACAATAGTTTAATTATATATTATAGACTTATAGAAAGAGACCTTCTAAAATGTTAAAGTATGTTACTGGCACCCGAAACCTTAAATTAGCATGAATAAATGAAGACTCGGCACCCCACTTCTGAAAAGTTGCCGACCCCTAGACTAGAGGGATGCAAGGTGGCAGTCAGGTTGGATGAACAAAGGGAGATTGCAAAGGCTCATCTGCTGCGGGGAGGGGAGGGGGGACAAAGTCTCTTTTGCTTGGTGCTTTAGTCCTTTATATCTGTGCATGGTCTAAAAACTAGAGCTAGCTGAACAGACGCAACTTCTGACAAGATTTTTCCAGAGAAAACTAAGCAGTTTTCATTTGGCTTGAAATTTTTTTTCATGGGATAGTTGTCTAAATATTTTTTCCTGCTGGAAGAAGTGGGGAGAGAAGCAGGAAATACCCCTCCCCCACAAAAAAATTTAATCTCTCCTTCATCTCAACCCAGAAAATTTCCAAGGAAAACAAAACCCGACTTTAAAAAACCTGACACATTAAAAGAAATGCATCATTCAAAGTCACTTTTTGTTAAACCTTTTCAGATGAAAATCCTTCATAAAATTTAAGGCTAGAATGGAGTACTCCATAAACTAGCCTGACCTCCTGTATATAACAGGTCACCAACACCACCTGCACAGCGAGTCGAATCATCAGAATTTGACCAAGTATTCCAACCCTCAAGAGACTAAGCTGTTGTGTCACAGGCGGAGAACAGGAGGGATTGAGGTGCACTAATGCCCAAGGCTCTGGCAGGGCAGGGAATTAAGTGACAGACCCTAGATGATTCTAGCAAGTTTCTACTTTTTCTAGTGTGTTTTCAAAAAATACCCTACCAATCCTGTGCATGGGTACAAATGATCCTCACTGTGCAAGGCCATAGGGAAGTTGGCCTCATTTCTGAAAAAACAAAGCCCACAGATTCTTTTGGAGTTAGAGAAAATAATTTCTCTAGAGTAAATTTACCGAAGATATTAGCACTACAGAGGCACTAGGGTTAGACCTCTAGTGGCAAGAAAGCAAAATTGCTGTCTTGGTGCTGCTGCATTAAGATAATTGTCCTTTGATATCACTTGCACCAGTACAAAGCAGAATGCTGATCGGGCCATTTTCTGAAAGGGGGTAAGTTGTGACACAAGGTATGGGGCATCAGGTCCATAAGCCTCACATAGCACTACTCAGTGATTTGTTAACCCATTAACTTTGCAATGATACATGGATCAAATACAGTTGAGAGTCCCCCCCGCCCGCCCGCCACCCACCGAGGATGGTCCCTTGGGTGATGTAAACTGGTGTGGTTCCACTGAAACCAGAGAAGCAATATTGATTTACCGCAGCTCAGGATCTGGTGCGCTCTGCCTAAAGTGATCCAACCCACTGCCATTTAGACTTAAAAAGCCTGATCTACCCAAGCGGCTGCTCTTGATTTTCTTAAAACATTTAATCATTAAACTTAAAATAGGCTAAATGATGTTTAATAATCCATGTTTTTAACAATGAACATTGTGCAATGCATGATTGTATTTGTATTACTCTAGTGTGCCAGCAAAGACTGGAGACCCATTGTTCTAGGAACTGTTTAAGTATGTAGTAAGAGAAGGCCCTGCTTTCAAGAACTTGCAGTATAAACTAGATGAGAAGCAGAAGGGGATTTGGAAGCCCAGAGGTGTGAAGTAACTTACCCAAGGTCATCAAGCAGGTGAGCAGCAGAGCCAGGAACTGAACCCAGGGGTAAAATCCTGGCTGCCTTGAAATCAAGAGGTATTTTGCCATTGAGTTCAATGGGGCCAGTATTTTACCTCAGGTCTCCTGACTCCCAGCTTGCTGCTCTGGCCGCTAGAGTATCCAGACTCCTGTGCTGTATGTAGATTCTGCTACATGGAATGCCGGGAAGCCCCTTCAGTGGGGTCCTGGCTTGACTGCATGAACAGCTGGCTGCGGGGTCTATAGAAAATGCCTGTTTGTCAATTGCACCTATATATTTCTGAGTACTTTTCCGTGGATGCAAGGTGCAGGACTACTTTATTCTGAGTTCAGTGCAGACTGTCCAGGGGAGAAATGCTCTAGTTTTTTATTTAGACCAGGAAATGTATAAACAAATCCCTACTGGTTCTGTTAGAAGTGTAGGTAGACAGCACCTGCTACTTCTCTTTCAACTAACTAACCTTACTGAAAAGCAAGTGGAAAAATGGTGGTTAGAAAACTCAGGGCCGGTGCAAGGATATTTTGCGCCCTAGGCGAAACTTCCACCTTGTATCTACCTTCCCCTCCCCCCGGAGCATCGCTTATTATAAACTTTCAAAATACTTTCAAAAATACACCCTTTTAGTCACGTATACTTCCTTCCTTCATTCTTTCATATCAAAATCTACTACATTTTATTCTACCTTTAGAATATCCAATCATTTTTGTTAATAAAATTTATAAAATTAGAATGGCAGGTACTCCTTCATACAACAACTGATGATATCAATATGACAGATTTCAACAACCTACACATGCATATTAGCACATAAGCATCTATACATTCAAATACTTAACATACACACACAATTGACACAAGGTATTAGCAAAATGATGCAGCAGGACTTGTCCGAGTCTTAGATCTGAAACAACTCAACAAAAATAGTTATAGTCAGTCAACAACCTCTGGAAACTAGTAAACTTAGCATTATAATGGCTGCATGCGACTAGAAAAATGACGTCATTGCCACTTTGTACCATAGCGAAGCAGTACGCTTGTGCCAGCAATGCAGAGCTGGCGTAGGCTATAGCTGTAATGTACGAGAGAACGACAAGTTAAAATACACGTTCAACGACGTTTCTCTTTTCTTTATTCATTTGTTTTCCAGCAATAGTATAAAAACAAAATTTTGGGCACTGCTTTTTGGCGCCCTCAAATCTTGGCACCCTAGGCGGCCACGTAGTTTGCCTAGTGGTTACACCGGGCTGAGAAAACTAATTTGGCTGCTGTAGTGTCTAGCTGAATCTGCAGGGGCACATAGGTGGATGCAATATTATTACCAGCGCTACAACTTGTCCAAACACATCAATAAACCCTCTGCTTAAGAAAAATGCCCTGGGCTCTTCCATAACTGCAAATGCTTAGAGCTTGTGGTTTTGCATCTTTGCTTTAGGGTTTGTGCTCTTGGGTGTATTACTTCACACTGACTTGTTGCACATGAATCATGCTAGAGAGTCTCAAATAATTGCATATACACCGTAAACTGTTTTCTGCTTCAGCACGGATCTGCATGTTTATATGGCGGGGACGTCATATGGCGTAAGTGCACAGCACTCCAGACAGGTAAGGTAGGGTGCAGTGCTTTGCTTTGCTTCTGGGCTCTGTGCATTCTGGGACTTCTCTTGTTGTACCTTGTGGGATGCTAGCTGGAAGTGAGTAGCATTATGGGATTTGGGATCAAACTCAACACTTCCCTGAATCCTCCCTGTAATGAGTCTACAAACTCGATACTAAGCTTAGGCAGGAGGGGGAGGGAAGCCTCTCCTCTTAGCAGGCAAGTGCCTAGCCCCGGCCCCCCACATGCAGCTGCCAGAGCTGCCAGTCATGGAGGCAGGCAATCACAGCTGTGCCCAGTGGAGGAAACAAGGTCTGCTATAAAGGAAGGAGAACAAAGGAGGAGGCAGAAAGGCCTGGGACAGCAGAGGGGCAACTTCCCTTCTTCAGACTGCCTCCCTGAACACAGCTCAGAGATCGGCATGCATCAGAATCAAAGAACCGGGGACACACTAAGGGGGGCCTAGCGAGGTCAGTAGTGACCCTCCAACGGATGGCACGCAGAGTCGGTAACTCTTCCCCCATCCCCACCATCCCATGATTCATCTCCTAGAATACTATCGAATGTTTGCAGTTAAAACAGGGAAATGCCACAAAAGATTAATGTTGTCCATGTTAACGCTGAGGCTAGACTGTAGTGTGCATCTGCACTGCAATTTGAGGTGATTTTACACATACCCACACTACCATGGTGCAAAATAGCAGTGTACAATCGTAGGTGGGGGCACAGGCTTCAGCACGGGCTACTGTCATGAGGACATATCCAGAGGTGCTATTATAGCCTGGGTTGCTGCGTCTAACGCTGCTATTTCTAGCCATGCTAATAGAGGCTTGACTTTCCATGGTGCCGTCAAACACTGGTGACTGCAGTGTACACATACCCATAGAGATTTGATTCTGCTAGTGTCCACAAGTGAACGAAGCTGGTTCGCTAGCTCAAGCTGTAGCAGTTTGGTTTTAGACCCAGAGGACCCCTGGGGTTCAGTTCCTTTACATGGAGAAGGGATTCTGTCCTGAGTGGCCCATACAGAGACTTGTAAATAATTTCACAACCGTTCTCAGGGAAATGCAGGGTCTCTTATCTTTGTATTTACATTTTTTTCTTCGCCTCCCCAGAATTTTTCATGGATGGACTGGGCCTCTTGCTTGTCGGTTCCTGCACTGATGTTTCTATCGGTCACAAATCCCATGATCCTGCATCTGATCCCAAGCTTACTAAGGTAGAAGCTCAATATAAAACGTTCCGGAACAACCCTCAGGTCCAATTTAGGCAAGTTTTGCACTATTTCAAAAACCGACTGAAATGCTACTCAAGACAATAACCCTTTTACTCTGCCGTGTGCAATTCCTACAGAAACCTCCCTGAGGCCCATGCCAGGAATACGCTCTGGGCTTCAGCCTAATTGCCTTATTTGTGCCACACTGGATGCCTTCCTTTTGCACCTACCTTTCTACAAAAACTTTTTAATGAGCTAAATTTGGGATTCTGGACTCTCTCGGTCCAAACTTGAAATGGACAATGCAGTCGTGTGTGTTATCTGCACTCGGATCCTGCTACAGGCCTTGCAATGGTGTTTTCTTCATTGCAAAGTTTCTCTGCTAAGCGGGTGAGGCAGTTTGGCCACTACTGAGCCAGATTCATCATGGCCCTGCACTTTGTCCTTTCCAGCGAGTGCAGAGTGAATGGCGGCAGGGCGGAATTCCTACTGGTTTGACCTGGTAGCACTCCACATCCTCCCTGCATTTGAATGGATTATCAGGGATGTACAGACTGTCTGACTTCCTTCTTGAAGGAGTAACTGGAATGAGTGCTCTCAAGTCGAGTGTCAGAAGCGCATTGACTTTCGTGTTCAGACTGAAGTGCTTGGTTTATTCTAAACAGAGTTAGTATGTTGCCTATGCAATATCTGTTAAACACTTCCTATGGTTACTCCTTACTTAAGGTCTGGAGTGGGTTGTTGGAAACGTGGCTTAGTTAAGAAGCTTTCACTTAAGAGGAGGAAAATGCAGACTCTCCTAATTGTCCTGCCTGGATGCAGTCCATGTTCACATGACCTGTGTTCTTTTCATCTGCTACCTCATGGCCTGTGTGAAACAGTGGAGTTCAGTTCCTAGTGGGCAGCTAACCACCAAACCAAAAAACCCCACCATTATGACAGTGGTGGGACCTGGATACTAATCTCATCCAGGAAGTAAATGCCACAAGCAGACCCTGGATCGTATGGCTTCATACTTCTGAAGAGATGAGAAAACGTGGCCCTGGTATGAAATGTTCTGACATTGGTTAGGCAAATGACCTAGCTTTGATTTTTGCTCAGCTGTCTTGTTAGCTCCTCTCTGGCTGTCCTGTAGCTTGTGAGCTCGTTGGGGCAGGGGCTATCTCTGTTATGAATGGACAGCACCTCCCGTGATCGGGCTTCCTTTGCACTACTGTAATTTGGATAATTAAAATATCTTATTTGAGTTGAACCTTGACTTAAAAGGAGAACTTTCCTTGTGGTTCTGAAAAGCCCTTCTATCCATTCACGCAAGAGCTGAAATTCTTTGTGCTCTGTGTCCCCCGGGGGTGACAGTGGGAGCTTTCTACATAATGGTGATTAAAGGGATTTTCTAGTACACTTGCTATCCTTTTATAATTAGGTAAGAGATTGTGTATTCTCAGTGCTGCAGTGCTTTTCTTAAAAGTATTTAAGGCGGGTGTTTTAAAAGCTACCACAAAAAGAAAAGGGCCCTGCTTGAAGCCAGCCCTTACTGCTGTCTGAGAGTCCTGTTGTGCAAAAATGATACCTCATGATTCTGCAGAGCTTTAGTTGTGACAACAGAAGACAAAGCACTAAGTTAATATGGACAGGGAGGAAACTGTACATACTTACTCCAGTTTTTGAACTTGAATAGCTGCCACAGTCAGTCCCTCGGATTCCCTTTATTACTGGAGGATTTTGAAGCTCCAACTGAGATCACAGATTTAGGGCCTATACATATGCATGGTGTGAGACCATCTCTGCCTACGGAGCTTACAATCTAGGTGCAGAAGACAAGGATGGGAGAAAGGTAGTATTACTGAAGATCTTTGGTGACCACGAGTGTCTGAATTTTTGCCAGCACTAATGTCCTTGTAAGGCAAAATAACACCAAGGTTTTGAAAAGTGACTGAGGACTTTGGGTGACCCAGTGAAGGCTCCATTTCTAAAGGGCCTGCTTTTTAGAGAGTGGGTGCTCAACGTTTTCTGAAACCAGCCCTCTTGATGATGCCTTCCACAGCAGGCCCTAAAACTCACTAGCCACATCTCTCTTTGTACTGCAGTAGCACCTGGAAGTCTCAGCTCTGACTGGCCCTTTAGGGTGCTAGGTACTGCCCAGGAAAGTCTCTGTTAAGCTTTTGTTCTGAGAGTGTTTGCTCCCCAAACCCTATTATCTGAACCTCTGCATTGTCTAAATCCCTTCCATGTATCTCATGTGGGGGGACAAGGAAAATCCCGAGGTGCAGATAATAGAGAAGAGACCCTTGGCCAGGGATCAGAGGAGGATGCAGCTGTGCTCCCAGAGGGGAGCGAGGCCACGTTGATGCTCAATGGCTCCTGCTACACAGCACTATTGTCACGGGAGCGAGTGAGTGGGGCCGATCCCTGCAGGCGTATGGTGCAGGGAAGGCTGCAGTCTTGGAGTGGCAGAGCACTGGCCAGGGGGTTTTTCTCTGCCCAGCATCTTGCACCTGCAGGGATCAGGTGGCCCTGACCCTGGGACAGGGCCAGGAACCCTCCACAGCCCCACTGTCATGGGAGTGGGTGAGCGGGGCAGAACAGAGACCCCTGGCCTGCAGTGCAAGGAGGCTGCCCTGTGGAAGGCTGCTGAATAACTCCAGCCCTCTCAGTTATCCCAATTCCCGACAGGCTAAATCAATTCCGAGTCCCCCCTGTAGTTGAGATAATCAGGAGTATACTGTATTCGGTAACACTGCAGAGAGACCAGGGAAGCAACTGTAAGAGCAGACGCGCATGCCTCACACTAAGTTCGTGTCTTGAGTCATATCAGCACCCACCCATCCACTCCTCAGCACTGCTGACCTCTTTCTTCCTCCTAAGACTGGAGATAAACACACACAGGTGCAGTATTTTTTTTTTTTTTTTGCTTTATTTTTAAAAATGAAACAGTGGAGTAAAGCGGTTTGTGGCAAAACCTAGCTGGAAGAAAAATGGAGCCCACATCCATCCACAATCACAACTCCAGATCTGAGCCAACTAACCTGCCTCACAAAAGTACAAGGTAAAGAACATGGAGCAGAAGGGGCAGAGGGAGTAGAGAGAAAATAAACAATCAACCAAAGGGAGGAAAAATATCATTACAGTCAAGTACAACTTTTAGATGAATAGTCTGAAATTGCATTGGATCAGTGACGGAGGGGTGGGGGAAAAGGTCTTTGTTCCACACCCTTCTTTGAATAAATCAATCAGGTGGAGTAGCTATTCCCCGTGTCCCCCTATCAGGCAGCAGGGAGTACAGAACATGGCAGCTGACTGGGGATTTCAAAACCAGGATAACTGCTCTAGGGCTTCGTTCTACCTCGCTACATGCACATCTGTGTATTGAACTGTCCTGATCTGCCAATGATCATGTAAGAAGTCACTTTAGTCACATAAGCCATTCCTGTTTGTTGTTTTTATAATCCAGCCTTGATTGCTTTATGGCTAACCCACGCTGACTACAGGTAAAAGTGAATCCTCCAGATTTCACATCACCTAAAAATACTTCCCCGCTTTCAAGGCATACCATCTGGGGTGCAAAGGTGCTGCTAAAACAATCTGGGCCGAATGGCAATTGAATGCCAGACTATACGAAAGTGACCAGTCATCACGCGAACAAAGCGTCCGCTGAGACAGAGGAGCTGAGAGAAGTTGTACTGCTGACAGAAGTAAATATCAAAGTTAAAAAGAAAAAAAAAGGAATGGAATATTGAGCATTTTAAAAAAAATTAGTCACAACTGAACAATTTAGCACTGCTGAGGTTTGGAACTTTTACAACTAATGAACACATTAAAGTGAAAAGAAAGCCCATAAATTCTATTTTTTTAAAAAAAAGAACATTTTTTTCTTTGGGAAAAGAGAGTAATTTTTCCTCTACACTACAGCATGTGGAGTTGCCACTACCTATTTTATTCTATTGTCACTAAGAGGTAGATAAACAAAAATGAATTGGTTATATATAAGGTCATGTCCCCTTGTTTGACATGCAGTGAAGCTAATGTACTTCATGCGCACTGGCTGTTTAAGGGATAGCTGGGGGCTTCACATGGGGAAGGAGGTTTAAACAATGTGGAGTGAAACTACAGATTTGTAGGTTTTATAGTTCACTGGAACAGATCTGATTAAAGGGACAGTGTCAGACTTTATTTTTTTAAATAGAGGAGAAATTCATCTTTATAGCCAGGGGAGAATATTTTGGGATGAATTGGGTACATCTTTAGACAGCCTAATTTCCTTAACTCTTTTAACACGCACTAAATAATTTTGTAAAGACCCACTCTGCCCTGATTTTTAGGCCGTGTTGTCCTATTAATTTTCCAGAATGTTAAATCTAAAGCAATTTTAGGTAAGAATCTGTGTTCCATTAATGATTTACTTTTTGTCCTGGGGTCTGGTTGGCTGCTGTTTAGAATCAATTTAATTTTTTATTCCTTCCCGACTAGCATACATGCTGCTGTTTTCAGATGGTGAAATACAATTCCTACTGGAATCTTTAATTTAAAAAAAGTATCTGTGGAAACAGGTCTAGTTTGGCCAAACCTTGCTTTTTGAGTTATAAAACCAACAGTGTGGGTCTGTATTTATCTGACACCATCCCGTTAATCATTCACTGTTAAAGATCAGTGCTGCTTTAACTGGTGAACTGTACAGTTTACATCCTCCTTACTGCCTTTGGGAGTGAGGACGCTCACCTCTATGGTAAGATAGTGATGGGCTTTTTCCCCCCTCCTACAGGCCAGTTTCGAAAGCGGCCCAGCTTTGCCCACTGCGCTCCTGCTATGTCACAAACAGACCGCATGTCTGAGAGGTATTAATCTTGAACAAAAATTTAAAAAATTCTGTAATGTACAATAAAGCAGCAGGGTTCAAATGCATATTTAAATTAGGGATGGGCTGACTTCAAAAGGGTTCTGATTATAACCCTTCTAGCCAGCTGTCTACTTGAACCTTAGAGGCCCGAACAGCACCGTGGTTGGTATGGCCTCCCCTCCCCAGGCCGTGACTCTTTCAAACGCGTTGTGGCACTTTGACTCAGCAGGCTACTCCACCTTCTATTACCAGGTCTCTTCCAGGGAGTGGAGGAGTGGCACTTTCTCCCTCCTTCCTAATAATCCCTCAGAGGAAAGCTTTAGCTCTTCCTCTGATGCAGTAGGAGCCAAAGGATCAGATCCTGGCTTTGTCTTAACTGCCACAGCACTGGATTTCAGAGGTGCTGGGACGTGCCCAGAAGGCAGGGGCAAAATCCCCATGAGGTTGGTGATGGGATAATCATCGTGCTCCAGGGAGGTGCTCATTGCACCAAAGCAGGCTTCCTAGTCAGACTCCTAGAAACCAGACGCCTGGAAAAGGAGCCATCATCTGTTTTCCTGCTCCACTAGCAAGAAGATCCCACATCGACCGGGAGGGGTAGCAAACTGTCCAACCATTCCTCCCCCCTCGAGAAAACCTACTGCTGCAGAGGACAGAGGGACACGGTTCTCTGAGCTTTCAGGACAGGTTCTGTTCGGGGCTTATTTCTGAGGCTGGGCAAAACTGCAGGGTGAATACGCCCATCCTCTCCAATCTCTCATTCAAATCTTATTGTAAGGTTTGAGGTAGTTTGCACATGTAAATTTCAAGCTCACAGCACCTGCATGTTCTCAGGAATAAAATGATTCCAGAGCCTCTTGCTTATTTCATTCGCTCTGTATTTTACAAACTATGACTTAAAAAACAGGGGGAGGGGGACGGCCCATTCAACCGCATAACGGTGAATTTCTTTCTTCCTAAACAATAGTGTAAGGGCCTGATCCTAAACCCACTGCTGTCTTTGCTGACTGCCAATGGATTTTGCAGCAGACCCTCAGGCTGGGATTTCCAAAGGTGTTAGGCATTGGGGCCAATATTTTCTGAAGTCACTCACCTGGACGCTGGAAACGGGCCTAATTTTAAGACAGTCTCCTATAAGATGTCCCAGCTTGGACACCCACTAAGTGCGGCACCCGAAAAAATCGCAAGTTGCGTCTCACAATTTTGGCCCTCGATTCCCTACTAGGATTTGGACACCCCAACTCCTTTTACACCACCAAGAAAAAAAACGCAGCTGAAATTAACAGTAGCACTGCTGATATGTTCACAGGCCAACTGATTTGTTCATTCCTTCCAGACCGGTCTCGAGAAGAGAGTGACTTAGAATTTCAAAAACATTAGCTGTGCCCTCTCAGGAGCATACGTGTTTCACAGGATCACACCGATTTTATTAAAAAGAAAAAAAAAGAAAAAAATAAACCTCTCGGATACTAAACGCTTTAAAAAACAAGGAGTTCCTAAAAAAAAAAAAGCCTATAGTGTGTGTACCATTTCAAGGGAACAGCAGAGCAGATCCTATATTTTTTATTTTTTTTTTAAAAAAATTAAATTAAAAAAAGTCTTCAACTGTCTCATATCAAGTCTGCGTTTGATATTTTTTTCCCCCAGAATCTAAAAATAATCAAAATATTTGGAGCTAAATTTTTTTTAAAAAAAAAAAAAAAAAAAAAAAAAGACTTTTCTGGTACTATATTAGTAATGTTTACTGTCTTTTTCTTGCTTAAAAAAACCAAAACAAAAGCAAAATCTAATGCCCAGGAAACATAAAATGTAGTTTAAAGGCAGTTTCTTTTTACTATTTACACTGAATTTTAGTCTATTTTAACTCCTTAAAAACCTTCCAAGAATGTCAATTTGGTTAGGTTGCAACTATCACTGCCAGCAAAGGAGCATATTGTCTCCCATAGCTACTCAAGCTTAGCTATGTGTTTTTAATTGCCGAGAAAGTGTTCAGAGCTCAGAAGAGAAAAATAGTGTATATGCTAGTTTCGTCATTTTTGCCCCTTGATGAACGGCATGACAAGATTATGATAGCGCTAGGTAGATGAACCAAAAAATATAGTGTTGTTTTAGTTACTCCTAATAATACTTTGCACTTTATATGGCACTGAGGATTGCAAAGTGCTTCAGAAAGATTGTTAATCCTCACAACAGCCCTGTGAGGTAGGTATCATTATACCCATTCCACAGATGGGTAAACCGAGGCACAGAAAAGTGGATTTCCTTTTTGTTTTTTGTTGCCCCTAGGCTACAAAGCAAGTCAGTGACAGTGCTGGGCACAGAACTCTGTCCTCTAACCACTAGACTGCACTGCTTCCCTAATTTAAATTCTACACCTTGGAGCTACCTAATGCATTACAGCCTCCCCTGTCCTCCAGCATGAACTCAGATTCTGTCCCACTTCTTATTCCCCTCATGTTTAAAACCCCAGGGAACATTTTCAAAGGGTTTGAAAAGCATCTACAGAAACCAAATTCACTTAGTCGAGGAAACGTGCATGCTTGAGAAACTGTGCTGCTTCTGCTATCATAAAAATGAGGCGCCAGCTCAGAAGAGACGAGACATTTCTCTGCTCCTCACCCTGTCAAAAGCCAGCCCTGGCTCTACAGAGGATGATGCTCCTGCTAATACTTCCCTTTTGATTTCAAGCCTAAGGATCCTGCCACTTAACAAGGGTTTGCCTCCAGGACTTCTGGTGTCATTAATAGGCCTGTTGAGGGATTATTCATCTGTCTTTTTAATTCTTGGTGGACTAGAAATGTATTTGCATCATCAGATCCCTTTTACTTGTTATTCATTTAGACCTGAGTCAAATCTCAGTCAAGTCTCCTTCCATTGACTTCACTGGGCTCTGCAGCTGGTCCATACAAAAGGGCTCCTTGCACAGCGCTGTAATCTAGGCTGGTGCCAGAGAAATACAGTAGGTGCGCAGTACAAGAAACTGCACAGAACAGACCTGTTGCTTACTGGGAAGAACTTCACTGATGCTCAACACAACTTGGATATACCAAGTTCTGCATTGGGAGACCCAGCTCTCTCTGACTCCTTGAACAGCTGCCTACGTCCCATCGAAGTCAACAGGACTTAAGCATGCGTAAGTGCTTTCCTGAATCAGGGCCTCAGGGAGGAGATAAGTGATTTGTGTAAGTCCACAGAGTAGAAACAGAATTCAAAGTCAGGATACCCTAGCAACCTGGCCTATCCAAAAACTACTAGACAATGTTGCCTTCCTTAATGAAAATGATGTTATTTCTAAAGCATTGATCCCAGCAGCCTCTTAGCTCCAGAGTAATCACAATTGATCTTAAAAGAAACTGGGGGTGACAAAGATGCCCCCTTAAACACATAGAAACAGTATTAAAATGGTGCAATGCTTCTGAACATTTTAAGGGGTTAGGCCTGTATTATGGAAAACTCCAGAGGTTTCCACTGAATAATCAAACTCTCGGTAAGTGGCAGGACCTCTGCAATAGAACACTGCAACAATCACATTTACAGTACTGTGGGTTTGTTTGTTTTTTCTCTTGATGATACAGTTTGAACCAGTTATCAAAAATGCTTGCTGTTGGAAAATACAATTCACCGATGTCTGAATAACCTGTTTTGTGAAAGACCGTAAAAAGTAGCGAGCCAGAGATTTAAAGAAGTAGGAAACCGTTTTTCATAGGACAAGATGACAAATGCAGTTAAAAGAATAAAAAAAAAATCAAATCAACTGCATCAACTTGAAATCTATTCCACTTCTTTCCTCCCCCGTCTTGTAATTCTCTGCCCTCAGAGGAGACAGGTGCAAGGAGCCAGAAATGAAGGCCTTGACTACCCAAACCTTCTAGTGGTAAAAAGCAGAATTAGCAACCTGCTTTCTGCTCATTCATGCTTTGGAACGTGTCACCCATTCAAGGGGGATTTTTAACTCGTATTATTTGTTTGACATTCCCTGTCTCTACAGAAAAAGGGTCAATACTTCTTTAAAGCAGCATACGTTTAGGGGCTTGATCCAGCGTTCTTCACGCACCAAGAATTCCCACTGAGTTTTGGGGCACGGGACGCAGGTTCAGCCTCTTTAGAATTGATTTTACCACCATGGATCTTTTAACATGACAGTCTGAAAAAAAAGGGGTTAATTCCTGCAGGTACAATAAAAAAGTAGCAAGATGTGATTAAAAATGTGAACCTTTCTAATAGCAATAGCTCGGTTCACATTTCTCTCTCTCTCTAGATCTTTTTTTTCCCCTTGCTTTCTGCATGTATAAAATTTCGGCTCCCATTTCTCTCTTTTTAATTATTTGTTTATCCTCGGTAAAACTGAGGCAATCTCTGTAAAATAAAGCGCCATAGTGGAGAAGATGGTCTGACGCTGCCTATTTAGATACAAAAGGCGAAACCATTTGGGTTGTTTAGTGAAGTATTTAGACTATTTGGAATTATCACAGTGGACCAATTCGTGAAACATACCAGCCACCCCCTCCATGTGCCATATTTAATTGTGGATTTCAATGGCTAGGAATTCTTGCTTTATAGCAAACCCATTCTACTCTATTTCTCGTTTGCAAAATGTTTCTAATCTAAGGCTCTTTAACAGTTTGGGTACCTGAAGGAGCTGGGTTAAGCATGGTCTTTATTGCAATGGCTATTTTAAAAAGAAAATTCCAATCAAAAAGTTGGGTGGATTCTAACTACCAAAGCCCTTGATGAATTTCTACAGCAGGGGTAGGCAACCTATGGCACGGGTGCCGAAGGCAGCACACAAGCTGATTTTCAGTGGCACTCACACTGCCTGGGTCCTGGCCACCGGTCTGGGGGGCTCTGCATTTTAATTTCATTTTAAATGAAGCTTCTTAAACATTTTAAAAACCTTATTTACTTTACATACAACAGTAGTTTAGTTCTATATTATAGACTTATAGAAAGAGACCTTCTAAAAATGTATTACTGGCACGCGAAACCTTAAATTAGCATGAATAAATGAAGACTCGGCACCCCACTTCTGAAAGGTTGCCGACCCCGTTCTACAGCCAATCACTCTTGCATCATGGTGAAATTAACCCACACTTTACCTCACTTTAAAAGGCCAAAAATCAGCTGCTGCCATCTTTTCCACTATGTCTGAAATTTCTGTCGTTCTCAATAGAGAGCTCATAACACTTGGTTACCTGCACATAACTCCTGGCTCATAAGAAATTATGAAACGTAACTTCTCTTTTCATTAAAAAAATAAAATATTCAAGACTATCAGCTTTTATATAAAATATCAGCAAGCCCCAAAAACAAAACAAAAAACAATGGCTGAGGTAACTTCATACCTTGAGGTAGTTTTTTTTTTTCCTTTTCTTTTCTTACTTTTTTTTTCCCTTGTTGCTAAAACACACAGCAATACCTGACTTTCCCCACATCTTCTTGTTGTTGCAATGTTTAAAGGACAATAACTGCTTATATGTTCCCTTTATCAAAGCTGGCAAGCATTCCGGCAGCTGCGTAATCCAAATTTAAAGACGGTCATAACTCAGGCTACGTCTACACTATGCGATAGCAGCTTACGTAGCCACATCTGGGCTAGCGTCAATCTAGCTAGCATGATGAAAAACAGCAATGAAGATAGGGTGCTGTGGACTTCAATATGGTCTCCCTCAGTACATATTTGCATTGCTAGTCTGTGCCACTGAATCTTCACTGCTATTTTTAGCTGTGCTAGCTAGCTTAAAGCTAGCATGGGCACATCAAACCATGCTGCCATCACACCTCTGACTGCAGTGTAGCTATAACCTAAGCAAGATGTACAAAGGAATGCACCAGCAGAAGAGAAGGTCTCGTCTCCCCTACAAAAACAAACCAATACAAGGGTGGGTCTCAGAGCCTAGATAGATCAAATTCCAATAGCCCACCCACCCTCTGGCTACACAGGCCGAGTGTGTTCTCAGTTATACTCCGCTCCTCCCAATTCTCTTACGTCAGGGCAGAATCAGTGCAAAACGCTACCAGATCAGAGTGGTGGCATTGATGCGATGGGCCTACGGCAACGGAATACCAGGCCCGCTGACTCCCGTGGAATTAACTCTGCTTTTACACTGGCGTTATGGAGTGCAGAGCTGCAGACCTCGAGTTAAACAACAGACTTCAAATGGTGCTTCTCTGGATTTACCCCAGAATCAGAGAGCAGCAGCTGACCACTATAAATCCTCCTGCTTCTCCTGAGGTCACTTCCACCTGACCTCAGTGATGCAGGATTGGGCTTGGAAGGCTGCCCATTCCAACTGGTTCAGTGCTGTATGGGTGAAGGGTAGAGCAGCCCTTCAGGGCTGCTTTCAGCTCATAAACCAGCTTGAGGGATCCATGCCCAGGGAAGACGAGACCTTGCCCTGTGTCTAATGCCATCACAGCAGTTACTGTCCCTTCCAAATACTCATATAAAAATCATTAAAATATATTTAAAATATAAAAATCCACATAAGAGTGACTGGATTCAGTAACCATATTACATTCTTTTGACGTATATATTTGGTTTTATCTTTTTTTTTTTTACTGCAGAAAAGTTTTGCTTGTGGGTTTACATTTTTTTTTTTTTCAAATGTGCCAAATTTCAGGAATTCCCCTACCACCTAGAGAGAATAAAGGGAAAAGTAAAAGACAACCCTAGGAGAGTGTATTTGAATTGGGATCCTTGTTCCTAGTTAGCTTATAAGCCTTCCCTGGGGGTTTTCAAAGATTCTGTCCTTTTCTATTTAGGCCGCAATTATCAGAGACCGGTGGGAATTGGGTGCTCTAATCCCGTTGGATGCCTGCTGTCTGCAGTGAGGTGAGCAGGTGCCTGATGATGATGATAATACCACCTAGATTTTATCATCAGTAGATGTCAAAGCATTTACAAAAGGAGGTAAGCATCATTATCCCCATTTGTAGTCGGGGAAACTGAGGCACAAACACTTCCCCAAGGTCACCCACCATGCTACTGGCAGAGTGGGGAATAGAACAGGGGTTCTCATTCTTTTTCTTTGTGGGGCTCCACTCAACATGCTATAAAAACTCCACGGCCCAGCTGTGCCACAACAAATATTTTTCTGCATATGAAATACAGGGCTAGTGTTAGGGGGTAGCAAGCCAGGCAATTGCCCGGGGCCCCACAGCTTCATGGGCCCTCCTGTGGTAAGTTGCTCAAGCTTCAGCCCCGAGTGGTGGGGCTCAGGGCCCCAGGCTTCTGCTCCACATGGTGGGACTTTAGCCTTCCACTCTGGGCCCCAGCAAGTCTAATGCTGACAGACCCCCGAAACCTGCTCGCTGCCCCCCAGAGGGCTCCGGATCCTTGGTTGAGAACTACTGGAATAGAATACAAGTGTCCTGTCTCAGTGCAATGATCTATCCACTAGACAGCACTGCCTCTCGGGGGTGAGCCTGTCAATTCATTTCTATAGGAGCATCTAGTTTTTGGCCTCTCTTGAGGTGTGAAGCCCTGCCTTCAGTTGGACACCTGACACTCTTGGGATTGGTTAAAAACCCTGGCCTTAGTCCTTTCTGAAAAGTAAGGTGATTATTAAATAGAGGAAGGTTTAATCATGTTTCCTACATAGCACATTTTGGGCGGGGGGCGGGGGGAAGGTGTCATTGTTTAAAAGAGGGAGGGACCAAAACTTTTTTCCTTGAGTGATTTTTTTCTTGTGAATAGTGTCACTTGGTAGGATGGGGCGTCATGCTTGGTTCTTTCCAGGGCTGATCACCCAAAAAGGTTACTGTTTAGGTTTACCTGTGCTAGGTTAGCCTTGGCATTTCTCCCCAATTCTGCAATTAATTCATAGACTTAGTTAAAAAACAAAAAACAAACACAACACATCCTGGAAAATATAGCTGCTCTCCTCTCTTATAAGGCTTTGCAAAGTCATTGCACTGAGCTTGGTACACAATGGAAGAGAGTTCTCTCACCTCCATCATGCTCTCAGATGTTCAAAGACTGATCAGTGCAGGGTTCCCGTGTTATCCGAGTCCATTTTGTTCTAAGACCTTCACCCACGCTGGATTTTATTGCAAATGGGAGTAGGAACCATCCTATCTGCTGGAATTTCTAAAATCAGCACTAAGAAAAGTTACTTTGCTCTAGGAATTTTTTTTTTTTTTTTTTTTTTTAAATCAGTCACATTTCTATGTGTAACGTGATGGCCAGAAAGCAGCACTCTGGACTGCCCGCAAAAGTCAACTTAAATGAGCATCTATGTTGTATCTGCTGCAGTGTGGGGTGGTGGGAGGGGACGGACT
The DNA here is from genome assembly GCA_007922305.1 of Dermatemys mawii. Lineage (NCBI taxonomy): Eukaryota > Metazoa > Chordata > Testudines > Dermatemydidae > Dermatemys > Dermatemys mawii. Next base: position 5,097,296 of record ML677404.1, on the reverse strand, counting down.
GTTTCCAATTTTCATTGCTACGCACTAGATTCACTGCAGCGCTGTGGCAAGGGATGGCGGAACCTCCGTTGCTAGGCGTTGGCCAATCACAGCAGCAAGAGGGTGATGGGGGTGATACACACCGCAGCACATGTTGCTTCATTTAAGCAGCCTTTGCGGCATGTAGATAATTTAGCTAATTGATTTTTTTTTTTTTTTAAATGTAGGCATCTACCTTGGAAGCCAATCAAACTGCCTTTTAATCTCAATCTGGTCATGAAAAGTTATCGTCTGTCTACGGTAACTGATTCCCAGCCACTCTTAAGCCCGGATTCGACTCATTCATTTTCCACTTTTTGTCACAGTCGTTGCGCGCTCGCTGCTCTTATTTCCTCCGTGATTGCGTCTGGCCACTCTGTCCCTTCTGATGCTGTTGTTTCACCTGGGCCAGGATGTCGCGTATCTTGCGCTGCGCCATCTGGGGGAAGAGGAGCCGTGGCGGAGTCAGCAATAGGCAGTGTGGTCTAGCGCCCAGAGGGCAGGACTGGCCGTTAGAAGACCTGCCTCAGTGCACTTCATCGCTCTCTGCCCCACCCCAAAGAGGGTCACGACCCCATTTTGATGGGGTCACCAGGGCTGGCATTAGACTTGCTGGGGCCCAGGGCTGAAGCTGGGTGGCTGGGAGGCAGAGCTCAGGTTACAGGCCCCCCGCCTGGAACTGAAACTCTTGGCCTTCTCGGGCTTCAGTCCCCCAGTTCCCTGGTTGGGTCATAAATTTTTGTTGTCATGGTACACTGAAGTTTGAGAAGCCCCGATTTAGACTAAGTTCTGGGGCAGAGCAGGGACTGTCTCTCATGCTACATCTGTACGTTGCCTGGCACAACGGGACACTGATCCTGGCTGCTACACTCATACAGCAGAAGAGAGAGCAGGTGGTGGTTGCAGTTGGGAACGTAATATACTTTAGTACAGTGGTCTCCAACCTTTTTACACCCAAGATCACGTTTTGGATTTAAGGGCAACCCAGGATCTGCCCCGCCCCTTCTGTGAGGCCCCACCCCTTCCCTGACGCCCACCCCACTCACTCCATCCCCCTCCTCTCTCTATCGCTTGCTCTCTCGCACCCTCACTGACTTTCACTGGGCTGGGGCAGGGGCTTGGGAAGGGATGCGGGCTCTGGGTTTGGAGACCAAGTCCAGCACATTGATTGCACAGTGCCCAGAACAACAGGGCCTTGATCCTGATCGGACCCTCTGGGGCGTCTTCTAATACAAATATTAATAAACGAACCTAGTAAAAATTCTCTCCCTTTCTCTGGCACCTCCCAGCAGAGGATCTCCAAAGCACTTTACTATCATTACAGAGCTAAGCCTCAAAAAACTCCACAGCTAGGTTCCGTTATCTGTTCCTGAGGGAAACTGAGGCACAGAATGGGGACGCAACCTGCCCATGGTCACACAGGGAGTTGGTGAACGAGAACTCCCGGCCCCGATAACTGATGTCAATTCATTTCTTTAGGAACTTGTCTCTTCCGGTCTTAGCCTCTGTTGAGGCTCAAGGGTTCCCTCTGCTGGTGGTAGGTCACTTCAGTTGTAGGACCATGGACTACCCAGTCCTCTCCCCTTAGTGATGGTGCATGCACACAGACGAACGTACAACTGCAGGCAGCTAGCGGGACTTTACAAGTTCCCACCTGCCTCCTGTGTTCTCTCCTCTTCCCCTCCTCCCTCCCAGCACAAGCCCTGCACAGGGAGAGATTCAATTCTCCGTACCTGGCTGGCATAGAAGTGTCCAATGATTTTCACAATGACTTGCTCGTTCTCATCAGGCGTCTGGTCCCGTGGCACCACCACCTCTGCCGCCGTCAGGTTCTGCAGTTCGTTGACCTACAGGAATGCGGCAGAGCTCACCCGGTTACTGCCCCATTTCAGGAAAAAAAATTTTAAAAAAACCAAAACCAAGCCTGCCCCCAGATTTTGCATTTCTCCAGTTGGCAAATAAATAAATAAAAAATCACTCACACTGTCTGAGCTCCAGGGTGGTGGGTGGGAGAGCCGCCCACCTCACAGGGGGACAGAAACTAGGACTAGCTTGTGAAATCAAGGATGCTCACAGACCAGCTCGGCCAACAGCCTCCTCTTTGCTTTGATTCTTGTCCAGGGGAGCAGCAACTGAACCTCGGATCTTGAGAAAGCCCTGTCTTCTCTGAGGCCCCGCCCTTGCTCCACCCTCCGCTGTGGGTTACCAGCTGTTTTTCCCTTGCTCCTGACCTGACCCTCCTGCCTTCCACACTGTTCTTCCTTGGCCCACAGACCAATCTCCTGCCAGGTCAGCAGAGGAGCTGGGAAACAGAAGCACCAGCAAAAGCCCCCTTTAAGCAATAGTCTTGACTCAGGTGTGCCTCACAGCATCCTCTCCTCAGGGACTGCTTCCTTGCCATGACAGCCAATCCTCAAAAGCTTCCACACCTGGAGATGAACCAGCCTCCTAACCCCGCCTCCCTGCAGCTCTGATTCTCTCTTTCTCTGTCCTTTCACTTACAGTTTTGCCTCCTTTGCCGATAACTCTCCCTGCAGCCGAGGCAGGGACCCTAATGTGCGTCTCCAGTTTCACCTCTTCTTTAGGTCCAAAGAAGTTTTCCTCCTTGAGTTTGCCGTAAATTCGTCCTTGTGCCTGTGAGCGGGGGTGAGGAAAGTGCTTAAACTCCGTTTGTACTCTCTGGATCCAAGTTAGTACTTCTCCTGGGGTTTTTTCTCCCTCTGGCCTCGGGCCACGAAGTTATTGATGGGGCCAGACCAACCTGAAATCCTTGCACTATTGCTTGAACAGCAACTGGGAAATAATCTGTGTTGATACCATCAGGCAGCTCTTTAAGACTGGGGGTTCTCAACTGGGTGGGGAAATAGGTGTCGGGGGAATCCCACTAAACAAAATGGGATCCCAGTAAGGAAATGACTGAGAACTGCTGCTTTAAGGGGCATTTATAAAAAGGCCTCAAGAAACAAAATACTAAGCTGCCCAGATACCATGGTGATGGGTGCCCATGTAAGAGAGGGCGCAACATTACACTCAGGAATGCCAGTCCCAGGATGCATGCCCACCCAGATTTCCTACCCATTTTTACACAAAGTCATAGAAATGTAGGGCTGGAAGGCACCTTGAGCAGTCACCTAGTCCAGCCCCGAGCTGAAGCAGGACCAAGTGAACCAAAACCATTCATGACTGGTGTCTGCCCAACCTGTTCTTGACCTATGAGGAAAGGTTAAAACAATGGGGCATGTTTAGTCTTGAGAAGAGAAGATGGTGGGGAGGTGGGAGCTGGTCGTCTTCAAATAGGTTAAAGACTTGTTAGAAAGAGGACTGTGATCAAGTGTTCTCCATGTCCACCGAAGGTAAGACAAGAATTAATGGGCTTAATCTGGAGAAAGCACTTGATACAGTATGCTCAAAATATAAATAATCATATCTAAAGCTTGGCAGAACCATCACATCTCGATCACTGGACTTTGGCCTTAGCTGCGCTGGGATTCCAGCCTCTAATCTAGGTCATCCGTATTATTGCCTCCCCCTAGCGTGGGGTTTGCACAGGTGTTTCAAACTGGAGAGAGCTGCCGTGATGCAGATCACATGGGTGCACGGTGCTGCACCAAGGCAGCTACCCCCTGGGCTAAAATTCTCATGCATGACAAGGCCTCTGGGGATCACAGTAACGGAGGAAGGAACCTTGAACTGAGCTTCCGGCGGTCCGGTGATTATAACCATGCGCACTTTGGAATCCGGTGTCTCCGGTGGCGCGATCTGAAAGGGAGAAGGGAGACAATTTTATCACAGGAGAGGAAAGCATTGGGGGCAGGTGGTTTCCTCCCAGGCCTTGGCTGCTATTGTTATTCTAGCCTTTTCCCTGCCTGAAACAACATGAAACGGAGGGAGATCCCAGCCTTGAGAGCGCCAAGCACACAGGACGAGCCATGCTAGCGAATTTCCGCCCGGATATAAAAATCACGGTAGGATTGGAGAAGGAGGGGCTGGGTTCTAACCTGAATCACCTCCTGAGCTACCCAGCTCACGCGGCATAAGGAGACAGGCAGAGAGCTGCCATTGAAAGTCAATTGGGGGAAAAAAAAATAAAATCGCTGGGAATTATACTTAAGCCAGGCAGGAGAAACCTTCAGAGCTGCCAGCCCAGCTCTTTTCCCGGCCGGCACTCAAAGTACGGCTGGTTATAACCTGTCGGAAGGGCTCATCGGATCACCGGACCATTGGCTGCCTGCCTCGCGGCCAGCTGCCTTTTACTTACTAAAGGGAAATCCCGTATGTGGATACGGCAAAGCCGCCGTGGGAAGGCTACCTTGATGGAGGCGCTGGCGAATCTGGACAGCTGCTTAATGTGCTGCCCTTTCTTGCCGATGATGGCGCCCACCGCCTGCGCGGGGATGAAGACGTGCACCGTCTCTTGCTCTGGGGGCTGCCGGCGGAAGGCTCAGTATTAGCGTTAAGGGGCAAATTAAACTGGACGGGTCCAAACGACGCCAACTGCTTCCCGCGGCGGGTAGAACATTGGTGGGGCTGGTAGAGGGGTTGATCCCTGCTGTCACCCACCCACAGGATCCACGGACTGTCTGCAGGGAGCCAAAGCCACAGACAGACCGACCCAGCCTGGGTGACAGCAGGGATCAAGCCCTTCAACAGCGAGGGTCTAACTCCTGCATGGTGCAGGGCGGACCGCACACAGCCCCTTCAGGTAGGAGAACAAATCTCGAATTAGTAGCGAGCTCTTGTCTGTGCCGGTCGCCTGGAGCGGGAGATTCAATCACAGACACTCAGCCAGTGATCTGCACTTCGGAAGAGCTGGAACCAGTCAGTCATTTCCCCGGTCGCAGAGAGCCCCGGGGCACCAGTGATTGCTGGCCCTTCATGGTCACTTTGCGTGTCTGCGTCTCTGCATTTCATCACACGGCCCAGCGGGGCCGCAGCCAACTGGAGCCATGTGCCGCGTTACAAGGGAAGCACAGAGGCCAAACACACCAGTGGTGTCCCTTTCCGAAGGAGCTCTCCAGACCGGGCCCCTGAGCTACAAGGGACTCTAGGCCTGCTACAGTGTGCCAAGGAGCCAAGAGACTGGAGTTCAAGCCACGTCTCAGACAGAAGCCCTCCAAATTCTGGGCATGTAAAACCAGGCAAGCCAAGCCCATCTCTGTGTAGAATAAAACCAGGCCAGGATCACAGACGCGGGGCTTGGGGAATTATCGTCGGAGCAGCTAGCCGGAGCCCGTCCAGTCCCGTTCCCCACTTCCCTGTCCCAGGACTGCCAAGTTCCTAGGTGTCTAAGAGACGCTCTCTCTAAACAAGCAGCATTGAGTCAAGGAACCCCGGCATCTGCCTACCATGAAGGAGTTATATGGCGCTGCCCCAGAGATGCTGCTCGGAGGAGGCGGCACCGCGTTGGAAGAAGCCGGGAAGAGTCCGACAGCAGCCAAGTTAAGGCCGGGGATCAGATGAGACTGTAGCTGAGAGGATGAGACACAAGGAGGGAAACAGAGGCACATTGTTATTGGGATCACAGCAGCAACTCTGGGGGCCCCCAGTTGAGATCAGAGCCCCATCGGGCTAGACGCCGTCCGTGTTACTCTGTGCCCCTGGCAGGGGAGAGGGGTCATGGGCATCGGGGACTGAACCCGGGACCTCTGGTGATTTAAATGCTCATCAACCTCTGTGTGTGGCCTGGCCACCACTCCGGGGTGCCAGAGAGCCACACAGACACTGTCCCTGCCCCCAGAGAGCAGGAACGGATCATAATACAGCCAGGAGACCCTCTAGAGCAGGGGTAGCCAGACCGCGGCTCGTGAGACACATGAGGCTCTTTGACCATTAAAGTGCGGCTCCCAGCGCCGCCCCCACACCCGACCCCCCCCATTCTCTACCTACTAGACTGTGGGGGAGGGGAGCGCGGGGCTGGAGGCTAGTGCTAGAGACAACTGGTGCCTGCTGAGTGTGTGTGTGTAGGGAGAGGGCACAATTTAAGGGTTCAGCCCCACCAACAGCTTGAGCAGCGCCCCTCCCACCCACAGCTCCCAGCTGTTTGCTGCGGCCATGCAGGGAGGGGGCCCAGCTGCACCATGTGACCAAGAGGAGCCAGCAAACCCTGGCAAAAATTGGGGAGGGGGGCACATGACCCCAGCCCCCAGAGCCCAGGCAGGCGCCCCCCGGCTCTCCAATTTCTGCAGAGCCGAAGGGTCAGTAAGTTTGGCCACCCCGCTCTATAGGAACAAGCTGCCAGGGGCACTGGGAGACCCCCACTGGAAGAGAAGATGACGACACTCCAGGCTCGCCCAGTGCTGGTCTGCTTGGTGCACACCCCTGGTTTTCTCCCCCGCGGCAGGCTGCTCCTCGGCCCCACAGCCAGGGGAGAGAGCCACTGAGTCTCGGTGTCCCCTGCCCAGCGGCGGAAGGTGGGAAGGGACCCTCCCCTCTGGGACACTCACACTCATGGCAGCCACGTCATTTTCGTACGCCTCCCTCACTTTCTTCATGATCTCCTGCTCGGCTTTGCAGCAATTCTCGATGGAGCCCTTCACCGTGATGGTCCTTTCGGGATTGTAGAGAGTCAGATCCTGCAAACTGGAAGGTGGGGGGGGGGGAGCCATCAGAGAGGGAGAGAGGAAGGTGCCGCCGGCAGCCCCACACCCTGATTCGCTGCCGCCATGGCACGGCAATACCTGGGCGGCCCTGCGCGGAGCTGAGGTGACATCCAGGGCTCCCCTGATGCATTGGCCCGGGGACGCCAAAGTGAAGAGTTTGAGCTCACACACACACACACACACACACATGGCTACAGTTGCGTGTGCAGTCAAATGAACCCTTTGGGACTCAGGCCCGGCTCGCCCCGACGCCTTCCCCCATGGTATGGATCGGCCACCCCTTCCCCACTCCTGTTCCTTCCTAGTTTCCTCTTCTACCCCGCCAGGCCAGGTCTACACTTAAAAGTTAGGTCAACCCAGCTACATCGCTCAGGGGTGGGAAAAAGCCACCCCGCTGAGCAACACAGTTAAGCCGACCTAACCCCCAGCGTAGGTAGCACTAGGGCGCTGGAAGAATTCGTCCATCCACCGCCTCCCGAGAGCGCGGATTCGCTCCAGGGATGGGACAGGTTCTCCCGTCGCTGCAGAAAGGGTCTAGACAGAGGCCCAGCGAATGGGGTAATCGGCTCTCCTCAACCCAGGCGATGGAGTCCCCAGGACCAGAGTGCTGAGTCAGCTGCTGGTTCTCAGCAGTCAGTCACAGCTGGGTGACCAACTCTCTTTGGTGCCTTTGAAAACCTCTCCCAGACCGTTTCGGGGTCGGGGGAGACTTACGATGAGATGGTGATTTTCGTCTCCGTGTCCTGCTCCACCTTCTTCAGGTTCCGCCCCTCTTTGCCAATCAGCCGTCCCACGAAGTTATTGTGGGCCAGGATCTTCAAGGGAACCTCGTCAGCGCTTGAGAAAGAGGAAAAGGAATGAAAACCCCCAATGGCAGCGGGGGGGGGGAGTGGCTGTGGCTGAATGGGGACTGGCTAGGCCCATGGGGTAAGATCCTTTAGGGACCAGCTGGGTATGTTCGAGCACCCCATTGGCTGCATTGCCAGCACAGAATCAGGGAGTCCCAATCTAGCCCCTGATGGCTCCCACGTTTCCAAGGTGCAAAACGGAACTCAAGGGCTGGGTAGAGTCAAGCCATTTGGTCTCCTGTCGGGGCTAGTTTTTGAACAGACATCTAAAGCATGGGAGGGATCAACCTGGGAACTGCCTTTCCCAGCGAGGAAGCGAAAACCTTACGTCTTGGTGTCTTTCGCCTCCTTCTGCATAATCTCCAAAATCATCTTGCAGGCTGCCGAGCAGCCCTCGGGGGTGGAATGGACGCTGATGGCTTTCTCTGCTGCTCCCGCATTCTCCTTCCTGTGCACATCAATTCTGCATGGGCACAAAATACACACGAGTGAAACACACACCCACGGGGCATCCCGCTCTGTGATCTTCGAATGGCTCGAATCCCTGTCTGCGAGCGAGGCTCGTCTTGCCCCAAATCGGAGCCCTTTCTTGACGGCGGCCCAGAACCGGGTCAAGAACAGCACGGCGCCGGGTTTGCTCCGTAACAGGCTGACCCGGAACAAGGGCTTGGGGCAGTACCGATCAGAATCTAGACCTTGAATTCTTAGATTCCAAGGCTGTCTTGGAGAAAGGCCTGAAGGGAAGTTAAAGCCAGGCAAATTCAACTTAGATCTAAGGCGCCGATTTTTAATGGGCGAGAATAGAACAAACCACCAAGGGAAGAGGTAGATTCTCCATCCCTTGCTGTCTTCAGATCAAGCCTGCAGGTCTTTATAGAAGACGTGTTTTAGTCAAACCCGCTCAAGGCAGGAGGAACTAGGTGAAATTTTCTAGCACGTGCTAGTCAGGGGATCTGACTAGACGCTCGAACGATCCCTTCTGGCTTTAAATATCAACGGTTATGAATGAGACACCCAGGCTGTTTCGGAACACTGCAGGGACCAGGGGGGACCCCGGTTACAACCGGATGTCCTAGGAGAGGGGAAGGAAACGGGGAGGTTCAGCCAGCATAGCCCACATCTGGTGGGTGGCGGGCGGGTGATGTTTCCGTCTCCATTGACTAAGGGATGGATGTGTCAGTTGCAGCCTGGGTGTGGATAATGGAGGACTGGAGGCTCCGGGATAATTCTTACAACTGCATAGTACCAGTCCTTCTCCCCCATGAAAAATCCAGTGCCTTACACCCGCACGGCCAATGCTCTGAACTCCTCCCTCATGGCAGCGTGCAAAGCAGCCCTTCCGGACTAGGGGCAGGGGATGGGCGGACAGGGAGAAGGCGGGACTCACTTGGATTGCGTCTGCTTGGTGATGTTGCGGATCGTGGCCCCCTCCTTGCCAATAATGGCCCCCACGTACTGCGTTGGCACCAGGAGTCGGAGTGGGATGTCCACCGGCTGCTGCTTTACGGGCACTCCTGCGGCAACGGGCGAGCCCTGCCTGGGGGCCCCCCGGGTGCCGAAGCCTCCCCGCCGCCCGTTCTCTGGCCCCGGCACGGACTGTTCGTCAGGGATGTAGGAGACTTTCAGTGCATGGTTTTCCAGCTGGTGCCCATTCAGTTTCATGATCGCTCTGGTGGAGAGAGAGAGGAAGAATAGGGTTATGTCTCTTCTCTGGCTCTCCTGGCCATTCACTCCCTGTGGCATCAAGTGTGACGTTCAGAGATCATGCAGTGCAAAAGGTGCTTGGAAAAGCACTGCTTTCTTCCAGGGTCTGGTTCCTACTGGCTGGGCATAACAACAGGACCTTCATCGCCCCCTGCCCAGACTCTCTGCCTGGGAAGTTCAGCCCTTCAAGACACAGACCTCAACACCACAGAAGGCACCAGGACTCCTGGCAGTCTGGCCATCACCTGGCTTTGTAAGTGGATGAGGGGGTCTTTAAGTTGATGTTCTGGCTTGAGGACTCTATCGATCCAAGTTAGGGAATGAAAACATACAAGAGCCAGATTCATTCCTGGTCTAACCCCACACACAGAAGAGACCCCGAAGGAGGAATTCCGGCTTATTTTTTAAAATTGTTTTCTCTCTTTTTTTAAAAAAAAGCTGGCCACAGTTTCACAAGGCTACCAGTAGATGGCGCTACCAGCATAAGCAAGAACCAGTCCATGCTACAATCCAGTCTATCAAGCTCTCATTCAAACATCAGAACGTGTGGAAGTGGGTCTCACTTTACCCAGTTTACCTGAACCCCAGTTTATCCAAAAAAGTTTTTGATGCTCCAAACCCCATGTAACGCAGGACAATCAGACTTCCTGATATTATCAGGACCATGCTGATATTAGGGGCTGTGTCTTATATAGGCAACTATACACCCCCTGTCCCCGAAAAAAACATCCCAATTTTTCATACTCGTTACAGTGAAACTATACACCCCCTATAAATAGTGCTGTACCAGATGTGTATGGTTCCTTATACGCGTTGAATGCTGTACAGTGGGAGATGTACTGAGCTCAGACCCTTTGGATGATCAAAAGCCTGTAAGTACCGTTGTGGGGAGAAAGTATCAGGTATTAAAGGGTGGACAACGGCATAACAAGAGCTGGCACCTGGAAGTTAAAGCCAGGCAAATTCAACTTAGAAATAATGCACAGATTTTGAACAGGGACAGAGATTAACCAACGGAACAAACTATCCAGGGAAGAGGTCGATTCTCCATCTTTTGGAGTCTTTGGTCACGACCGGATACATTTATTTAGCCCGACACAAGTGAGTAGGATTTACCATAGGGGTAACCGGGTGACATTCTATGCCCTGTGTTCTTTAGGAAGTCTGACTAGCTGATCTAAAAATCTCTTCTGGGATTTAAATCTATGAAACTCTCCTGTTTCAACTCAAATTTAAAGTGGTTGAATCAATCGCTCTCTTTTAGGCCTTTCGACAGAACCCATGTTTGGGGTACCTTCGCAAAAGGGAAAATTTAATCTGTGCGACAGCAAGATCCCAATTCACGTCACAACAACAAGCCATTCAGAATTGGAATCACCCTTGTGCAAAATGATCAAGTTGCGTTTGGCTGTCGTTTTGTCAGGGACTGAGGTGTGCTATTTAAAATTCATTCATACCATAGATTTTTCCCTCAGAGGCGCTACCTCTCACACCCTATGGCATGTCTGTAAAGCCCCAGCTCCTGGAATCCCATGATTAGGTAAGGAATCCCAGCTTTCTTTCAAATAAGTACCTTTCGAGCCCTTGCGATTGCACAGAAAAGCTTGAAAACCTGACCTGAGTCCCTAAAGGCTTAGAAACCAGGATGCAAGAAAAAAGAACCCCAAAAGTTTTGAAGAGACTCAAGATATTTTATCCAAACTTATTATTTTGGGTGGGGGGAAGGGCTGATACTTGATTTTTGAACGCTTGGGGTTGGCCATGCCATTTTCTACAAAATCCTGGCATGGCCGTGACGGGGAAGGCTTTCTGTTTGGACAAAAGCCACTCCCTCCTTCGTCATCCTTAAAAGAGCACAGGGCATAGGGGCAGATTAATTTCACTTACTGTCTGGTCTGCTCCCGGTTTGAATAGGTGACATTGACGACGGCCGTCTCGCTGTCTGTGTTCACTTCAAGCAAAACACATACGAGTTAGTGGGAGTGGGGCAGAAAGGCTGGTCAGCTTCAGCAATCGGTTTGAGGGCCGCTTTTTAAATAAAACAACTCACATTTTAAAATTAAAACACTCCCCCCTCCCCCGATCCTTTTTCCCATTAGGCCCAGATCATCACCTAAGTCCCATTACCTTCAATGCCTAAATATCTGGCGGATTCTGCGCCAAGCTGCCAACCAGCTAAGGCATTTGACTGCTCAGTTCAAGCAGTACTGGCCCATGATTTTAATTCTAGTGGTCTTGGGTTGAATCCCTGACCCACCAGAGAGGGCTTATCATACAAACTTCCTAACAGCGATTTGAACCCCCAGGGACTGCTGATGCTTGGCACAAACTGCCCCAGGTGAGGGAGGGTGGGATAGAGGGGGCTGTAGCCCACATTATCCAGCCATTATACCTAGGCATAAAGCTAGAGGAGAGATCGGCGTCTGTGGCCCATTCCATCCTTGACACCTCTCCTGGGATGGCCTGTAAAACTTGTTCTTTGATCATGCATCCTACACCCCGGGGACCTGGCCACTGGGAATAGAGATGCCCAATCCGACTCATTTCACAAAGGACATCCAAGTGCCATCATCACACCAAGGACTTTTACTTACTACCAGATTTGAACCAGAAGGGAACGGCTCCCTAACCCGATCCATTCCCCACCCCCTCACACCCTGTTACAGGTTGTGGACTTGCGAGGAACATGACAAGATTCAGAAAGCAACTGGGTGTGTATATGGGTAACAAGAATAACCAGTTACAACAAACATCCAGGAGGCAATATTAAACTTCCTGCTTCAGGGCTGTAGCCCTAAAGCTCTATTAGAGACCAAGCAGAGACCAAATACAGGGCGGGGGGAAGATTATCCCACTTCTACAACTGTGGGGCTCTTATCTCTTCCTCTGAAGCATCTGGCACTGATCACTTTCAGACAAGATACCAGCCTAGACGGACTTTGGTTCTGATCCAGTCTGGCAAGTCCAGACTTTGGTCTGCCCCAAAAATCTTTCCTAGTGCGCCATCATAGGGACAGCGAATGGGAGTTATACAGGAGTACTGAGGAGACAATGACAACCCCTTGGTCAGACTCACCGAGTTAAAAGCCCAAGGCCTCTGGACATGTGACCCTCTGCACAGGATTGACTTTCACCCTCTATGAAATGACCAGGTAAACAAGCCTTTACTTCCCATCAGCTTTTAAATCGAATTCTACTGACTCCGAAAAAAGTGTGCGTCTAACTTTAAAAATCCACTAACCGAACACACACGCTTCCTTACCTTGTTCACAATTTTCTACAGTACCATACTGAGCTAGTAAACCATCCAAAACCTATAAAAGGAAAGGGAAACTACATTACATGGGGTGCATATGACCAGACCTGCAAGGTAAAACAAATCTTCAATCCAGCCCAGTTTCTAGGGACCAGACAGCCTAGCTTTGGCAGTTCTATAACATGTGTGAAGGCGGCGTGGGACTGGGAGTCAGACTTGGATTCTATTCGTAGCTCAACTTCTGGCTTGCTGCGTGACCTTGGTCAAGTCATTTCCACTCTGTGTGTGTGTGTGTCAGTTTCCCCTCCCACCCTGAGTCTGTCTAGATGGCAAGCAGGGATTGTTTGCACAGCACCTAGCGCAATGGTAGCCCAATCTCAGTTATGGCTTCTTGGTGCTATGTAAGACAAAGAAGGGGTGGGGGGTGTCCGTTCGTTCATCCAGCTTGTGGAACGAAAGCCACCATTTCCAAACATGACCACCATTTTGGGTACCTCCATTTCTTGCTGCCCAATTTGAAATACTTTAAAGGGGCCACATTTTCAGAGGGCGCTTTTCAGCACTTTCTGAAAACCAGGCCCCTTTAAGGCATCTCAAGCTGGACACCAATATTCACTTGTGGCTCTCGAAACCCCATGGCTCAGGTCTAGTAGGGATGAGTCCCCCACAGATTTTAAGGACCAGGGAAGTCAATCTGGAGCTGCACCCGGAGACAGTGGGAATGTTGGCGGAGAGTCATGCTATGGTGAGGCTTCTCATAGACATCGAAAGCAGCCAACACTTTGATCAGGAGAAAGAGAACTTGGGGAGGTCACGGAGATGGAAAACGGATCAGTCAAGGTGATACCCAAACTGTGCTTGGATGTGTCTTCCGGAGATTTTTGTACCTTGAGTTAATTTGTTACCAGCTGGAGGAGCTTAATACATTTAAAAAAGGCTTGTGTGTCTACTCCCAACATTTGTCTCAGGGTACAAATGTTTGATCGTCACCCAAGAGATCAGCCTAACTTCCAACCAATGAACGAGAGCTACAAAAAGCTAGTGAAGACAAGATCAACAGAATCCTGCGCAGATACGAAATTTGTATCCGCAGCTGATCCACAAACACGGTCCACAGATATCCACAGATTTGCAGGGCTCTAGATACAAAATTTGAATCTGCATCCATCCACACTCTGCAGGACTCTAAAGATCAAGTGTCGGTACTTAAAAGATTTGTAGATCATCAGTCAGGTCTGAAGCTGCTCAGTTGTTTCACTTACCTCCCATCGTAACTGGGGTGGAATATTTCTTATCTGAATTTTGCGGCTCCTGAAATAAAAAGAAAGTCAGTTTCAAGTTGCCTGAAATGAGGCTCTTTGCATTTCAAAGTACTTCACTTCCCTACACTGAGTAATGATTACGACTTATATTTGCCCCAAAGCACTTTTTGAGCATCAGTTAATCAAGCCCCACATTATCTTTGGCAAGTGTCATTTGGCAGGCAGAGAGGTGAAAGACCAGGTCTACACTGGAAACTTTTGCCAGTACAACAGTGTTGGTAAGGGGTAGGATTTCTTCATGACATTTCTGCACCAGAAAAAGCTCCAGGGTAGACTCAGTTATCCTGACACAGAAGTGCTTTTGCCATTATAATTCATAGATTCTAAGGCCAGAAGGGACCGCTGGGGTCATCTATTCTGACCACCTGCATAGCACAAGCCAGGGGTCCTTCCCTGAATTCATTCCTGCTTTAACTAGAGCAGATCTTTTTGGAAAATGGATGGTCTTGATTTAAAAATTTCTAGCGGAGGTGAATCCACCACAAAACTTGGTTAACTCTTCCAATTGTTAAGTACCCTCACTACTAGAAACTTGTCGTATTCCTAGTCTATATTTGTCTAGCTTCAATTTCCAGACACTGGATCTTGCTAGACCTTTGTCTACTAGCTTGAAGAGTCCTCCATTATCAAATTTCTGTTCCCCACAAAGGTACTTACAGACTGTGATCAAGACACCCTTTAACCTTTTCTTTGACAAGGCAAACAGATTGAGCTCCTTTAGTCTCTCAAAGTAAGGCAGGTTTTCCAGTCCTTTGATCACTCTCTTGGCTCTTCTCTGAACCCTCTCCAATTTACCAACACTCTTCTTGAACTGTGAACACCAGAACTGAACACAGTATTCCAGCAACAGTCATGCCAGTGCCAGATACAAGGGTAATAGAACCTCTTTACTCCTGCTTGATAATCCTATTCACACATCCAAAGATTGCATTCCCCTACTCAGTCACTCCGTTGCATTGGGAGCTCATATTCAGCTGATTATCCACTGGGACCCCCATGTCTTTTGCAGATTGCTGTTTTCAGGACAGCATCTCCCCAGTCCTGTAAGCATGGCCTTGACCTGGATTCTTTGTTTCTAGACACGTGACCTTTCATTTGACCTTTTTGAAATGCATATTTTTTGCTTGCACCCAAGTTTACCAAGCAATCTAGATTGCTATTTCAGTGACCTGTGCCTTATTATTTAACACTTCCCAAATCTGTGTGTCATCTGCAAACTTTATCACGAATGATTTTCAGTTTTCTTTTGGGTCATTAAAAATATTAAATAGCATAGGGCCAAGAACTGATCCCTGCGGGACTCCACTAGAAACACACCTACTTGATGACAAGTCCCCATTTACAATTACATTTTGAGACCTATCAGAGTTTTTGATCCATTTCAAGTGCGCAATGTTAATTTTGCACTGTTCTGTTTTATTAATCAAAATGTCTTGCTATACCAAGTGAAATGCCACACTGAAGTTTATTACATTAACACTATTACTTTATCAACCGAACTTGTAATCTTATCAAAAAGATATTAAGTAGATTGGACAAGATCTATTTTCCATGAACCCATGTGGATTGGCATTAATTTATATTACTCGCCTTTAATTCTTTATTAATTAACTCTGATATCAGCTATTTCATTATTTTGCCTGGAATCAGAGTTAGGCTGAGAGCGCTAAAATTACCTAGGTCATCCCTTTACCGTTTTTAACTAGTAGAACATTAGCTTTCTCCCAGTCCTCTAGAACTTCCCTGGGGTACTAAGACTTATTGAAAAAATCAACGACCAATCCAGAAAACCCCTCAGCCAGCTCTTTGAAAGCACTTTAAATCAAGTGATTTGAACTGGCTGATTTAAAAATGTCTAACTTTAGCAACTGCTGTTTCACAACCTCTGGAGCTATTGTTGGAAAGTATTTCATCATCGTTTGAGAATACATCATCTGTCTTTTTCCACAAAAAGACAGAACAAACACATTGATTGAACATGTCTGCCAGTGTCTGCTCACACTGGAATAGTACGTTTCTGTTAAACACTTTTTTTTAAAAAAAAAAAATGATCCAAGGTACAATTAGCAGAAACATGATCCGTCAATATACATTTTATAGAAAATCTTGAAGGAAATGAAGGACAGGCCCCAAACTAAACCTACTGCTTCAAATACTTCAGAGCTTAGGTTGTTTGGAATCTAGACCCAGGTTCCCAATACTCTGGGTGGAGCCCATCTCTACAGAAAACTAAATTTTCATCCACCTCAGGCTGATCCCAAGACCAAAACTGCACTCTAAGTAGGTGAGGTGGACTCTCAGGAGGTCATACAAGACTGAGGGGAATCTCTACACAGGGGTTGGAGAGAGGGACTAATAAACATGCTTTAATTTTAAGGGTTTAGATGAGAAAAGATTAATTTTATTCAAATCACACGTTCAAGTTGATAACAGGCCATTTCTCCAGTCGCATCTTGGCTCCTTCTTACCTCAGGTTCCCAAAATAGAAAAGAATCTCTTTTATTTCAAAGCCAAATTTGCCTCACTGACTCCCACTCCCACGCGGCCCTTCCCAACAGCTGTCACCAACAGCTGAGATGACGGTAGTGGGCTGGGTTCAGAAGGGAGCAGAGGGCGGGGGTCACTGGTACTGCAGGGAATCACGCAGATGCCACTCTTCCAAAGCGTAGATTGTTACCTAATGCCAAACTCTCAGGAACAGGGGGGCTTCCCCCCCAATGGTTAGATTTAATCCCTTTAAATCACCTCCTACCATTGTACCCTGGCTCACAAAGGACCAAATCCTGAGTGATGCTTAGCACCCTATGCCCAGGCTAATGGGAAGTGAAGGGATGCATTTGGCGCACGCTCATGGAGCGATCTGAACTGCAGCACACAGGCCCAATTGGGGAGCCCAACCCCATGCTAAAATTTGGGTTTCAATGGGATTAAACGCATGCTTTAAGGGGCTGATCCAGCAAGAGGAAGGATGGTTCATTGGTTATGGTGCTAGCCAGCGACTTGGTTCAAGCCCCTGGTCTGCCACAGACTTCCTTTATGACCCTGGGCAAGTCATTTGTCTAGATGGAGAGTTAATGCTCAGCAAGCTGGGAATGACTCTATGCCAAGCAGTGTGCCACGTATGCTGCCCGGGACCCTGCTGCCCCGCTCTAAAAGCTTCCTACTGTGCTCTGATCTACTGCCATTTGAAAGGGACGCAGGTCAAAGCACATAAGGGCACCTCTAGCAAGCGGTGGCAGGGTCCACACTGACAGCTAGTGAGCAGCGGGCTAATGCGCTGTTGAGTTTCACCCCCAGCCTTACTGTTCTCTGTGCCTCTATTCCCCAGCTGTGAAATGGGGGTAATAGCACTTCTCTCTCTCACTGGGGTGTTCCGAGTATAAAAGCTTGTGAGGGACTCTGACACTAAACAATGGGGGCCATATCGGCCCATCACAGCTGTAAGCGGCCGCGTTTCCCCTAATGTCTGTGGACTTTTGATCAGGTCCCAGGTGTTCTGCTGAACAGCACGTAGCTAAATGCAGTGGTAAATGCCATAGGCAGGACGCACACCAGGATACATTTAGCTTTTTGATTTTATTTTCTTTCGACGTAGAACAATAAAAAGCTGCCATGTGCCCTGGCCCTGGGGGCCTGGCCATTGATTTGAAATTACCCAACAAATAAGAGTCAAAAACATTCCCAGAGAACAAATATTAGGTTGCACATGAAATTGTGCTGAAAGCTTGTTATAGGTTATGTTCATATATCCAGGGAATAGAAACCCTACTGTGTGACTTGCGAACATAACTATCCATCGAAGTATTAACCAGGGTGTTTGAGAGCTCTTCAACCAACAGAGCTCAGAGAGCAAGAGAAAGGAAAGGGAATTGGTTAAATCTGGTTGGCTCATTCTGAATTATTAATAAATTCCAAAAAACTTGCCAGTCCCCCAAATCAGGATGATTTTTTTTAAAAAAAGACACCCCCCCCCCCACACTTTGGCTTAATTTTTTAATCTGAATTTTTCATTAAATTAAATATATATTCCTTTTTTCAAAATAAGCCTATTTAAAATCCAGTGTGAAATTATGACAACCTATATTAAAGTCTATATTTATTATAATTTATTAAAATCATTTAAATTAAATACAAATAATATTCAAGTAGTGCACATTTACTGCTGATATTTTAAAAGAAAGCCAAACCACTGAACTGGTGGAAGTCACTTATTAAGCACCTGGAACCAGAGCGTTTGTTGAAGTGCTAAACCAGCTTTTGACAGCAGTAACTTCTTCTGAAGGTGCATGGAAAATATTTTCTTCATTTTGGTTTATTCAGTTTCTCCAGCTCAAAGACTAGTTCATTCAAAGTTGAGAAATCAATTGGAAGTTGAAAAAGAAGAAAAACTTGTTTTTCTTTTCCAATCTATGAATAAAAATGTGGTGCAAGAGGATGAGATCTACTAGTTCTAAAATCTTGAACAACAGGATGACCAGATCAATTCAATTCACTAAATATAGCTCCTCTTCATTTCATATAGCAATTAGTTTTACATACAAATCATGTTTTGACAAACATACTCTGATGTATCCAGCACATTAAAGGTAGATTTCATTAACAAAAACACAAAAATGCTGTTCTATATTTTTAATTCATTCCAATTTCCATCCCAAATGTAGCCTGACACAATTCAAGAAAAATAAAATTAATAATCTTGTAAATAAATGTAATAGTCAACCTTTCTCCAACATAAAATGTAAAATTAAAAATAAATGTATGTGAAGCTATACAATTGCTTAAATAAATGTGTATATATTTTGTGCATCCTCCTAGCTAGCAAAAAGTACAATATTTAATGCAAAGGCAATGGTTAGTTACAAATCAACATGTTTTTCATGGATACCACCCAATGAAAATCAGCCTCTCTTTAGGAAAATAATTTAAAAAATACAAATATCAAACAAGATTAAAACTGGATATTTAAATCAAGGTTTCCTGCATGCCAATTTCAATCAATTTTGATTTAAATCAATCCACCCTGCCCCAAAAAGGAGGCAAAATGGAGAGCCATCAAATTATTTCATTATGAGTTATTTTCTCTGCTCAAATAGTAACATGAATCACCACCACCCCAATAAGCTCTATACTTGCATGAGTTTTATACCATGCCTCCTAAGGTTAAAACTCAGCCCCTAGCCAGCACGATTTTCAAAGCTTAGAATTCCCCAAGACTAAGAGCCCCCTAACTCTTGGCATCCAAACTTTCAGATCTAGGAAACTGTTAGCTTGCACATCACCGCTAATCAACTGTCTTGGCAGTATAAGGAGAGAGGATTTATTTCCCAGGTAGCTGATCCCCTGCATGACTCAAGCACTCAAGAGCAACCAGTCCACTCACTAAACTGCATCCAGAAATGACCTGGAAAGTAGTGCCACCCTGGGAGCATTTTACACCACTGCGTCAGCCAGCCAGCAAGTTGGCCAGCATGTTCTAAGACACCGGCAGCTTCACATCGGTCTTCAAGTGTAATCTTTACTGAACCTCCCCCAACGCTGGCCCACGTTCCACACCACTAGAAAAATATCCATTGGCCACATGGGCGCAGAACTACTTAGAGCGGCATTTGTACAGATCTATCTTATCATAGACAACGGCGCGTTCTGCATTAAGGAAACCTGCAGCAGTGTCACAAAAGATCCACTTCAGGAACATGAGGGGGTGGGGGCCTCACCCTGCTTTCATGCAGTGCCATTCACCAGGGCGCAGCACCCGCATTAGATAGCCAAGGTGCTTCTATGGCAGCCGTATCTGAGCACCTCACAATCTTGAATGTAGTCAGCCGCACGACACACTCTTGTGAGGCAAGCCAGTGCTATTCACCCATTTACCGGGGGAGGGGACATTAAGGCACAGAATGATAAAGCAATTTGCCCAAGGCCACACAGGAAGTAGATAACCGAGGAGGGAATTGAACCCAGGTCTCCCAAATCACAAGCCAGCACCCTAACCACTGGATCAACCTATCTTCTATTTAACAGGGTGTTTTTGTAGAGTGAGACTAAGGATCTGATTCACCTATTTTCCCCTCTGCTGTAAGTGCCTGGCAATGGAGAATCAGGACCCTAACAACTATATAACAATCGGTAACCCCACTGAAACCAACCCTAGGGGGGATTGAGAAGCAATTGCTATTGCAGTTCTGCCTCCAAATTCCCTTGCTTTTGCATCTCAGATGTCTTATTTTACTAACAAAGAGTTGGTATATAAATTAAACTTACTTTAAGGCATTCCCGTATCAGCCCATAGCTGAAGGTCATCAGCAGGGATAAAAGCCCTGAACTAGCAGCTCAAACAAAGGGGCCTCTACCACATGATTCCCCATGAATTAATTTAGTTAAGCTAGTAGCAATAGTAGGCCATTATCCTCTATTGACACAATAACTTAGCTGGCATATTAAATGGATAAATATCTACTTCCTTTATTACACATAGAACTGGGTTAAATAGTGCAAAAAAAAGTCCACTAAAATCTTTCAAAATTTTAACTGCATTTGCTTCAATAATGTTCCTCTCCTTTTTGTCTTTGTTTTTCATGATCATTTAGAATTTTCAGACCCACATGATTCATGGGAACCAATGTGCAATGAGCAGTCCTTGTGTGCTAATCCAATCAGGGAGCAGAACCAATGACAACTCCTCTAACACACTGCAGCCAATCAAGACAGTTCAGATCTGTTCACAATTTTAAGTAAGAATTAAAGAATCACACAATTGTCAAATAAGAAGAATCAAGAACGTGAGATGACACAACCAGAAAGAGGAAGTTTATTATTAGCCATTACTGTTTGCTTTAATTATAAGATAAATCAGTAAATTAATGAACATTCAGAATATGGTTTAGTTAATTTCTAAGCGAGAAGAAGAAATGTTCCCAAATAAAGAGGCCAAAAGCAATCTACAATATTTTTCCCTTACAAGGCTACCACCATGTTCTGCTACAACAGTTTGTACTGATGATGGTGGATTTGATTTAAATGAGGATTTAAATCACTAGTCAGGATGTCTTGATTTAATCATTGTTTTTCTACATAAAAGTGCATTCTTGTTGGTTATGTTTAATGCATATTTTTCACAACTCAGAGAGATGTACGTTTCATTTTTAGAAGGTACACACTATACAATTTTTAAACAGTGATTTATTTTGAAAACAGATTAGTTTTACAGCTATATCAGAAAATGAATGATTATTTCATTTATCAGAGGTAAATGAAGCAGATATTTATGAAGTCACTGGGAGGTGAACTATCTCCAATTCAACAGGTTAATCATTAATATTTGGAGGATTTTCTTGCCTTGCTGTATTAGGAGACCACCACCAGACAGACATGTAAATTGTTTTACTTAACTAAAACAACAACATTAAGTATTCTGGATTGTTTTCTTCAACAGCAAACATATTTTAAGAAAACAAAACACGTTTCTCACTTCTCACATTTATGTCCAGACTTCTTCTCCTTCTCCAGATCTATTCTGCCCGTAACAATCTTCTATTCATTGAACTTTTTGAAACTTTGCACTTTTAGAGAGAGGTAACAGATTGACTCTGTGTACATATTTGCAGAGGGACAATAGAGTTGAGGTCTGCTATTTCTCACCTCTCTATATTATTTATTTAAAAACACTTTTGCTGGAGACACAAATCCACAGTGCAAAACTAAGCATCTCCGATGGTATCTTTTAGACTGAGCAGCAAGTCCCATTGGGTAGATAGAAAGATTAACCTAAATAATCTATACAGAAGCCTGTGGAACCCCGTAAGATTGGGTCCCTAATCCATGAACTATTGCAACTCGTTTACAAAACTTTTCTTAAACATTACATGAATATACTGTCTCATACTATAGAATTAGAATTTATAATCCCTATTCCACGATGAGATATCTTTGAGCTATAATGTATCTTAATCAAAACTATCTTTAGATATGCTTTTTGATTACCAAAAAAAAGGAATTAAAAAATCTGATTTTTTTTTAAATCATTTATTTTTATCCACCCTGATTGATTTCTTCTTTCACAACAAGAAGACTTTTTTTAAATTGAATGCTGGAGGTGAAGCAGGCTTTGGGGGTGGAGGCTGACAGATCGTGACCTTGCACGTAAGCACGTCACGATCCCCAGTTTGAGAATCCCTGTGCTGCAACATTACAAACCTTTTCATGAACAAAGGGTGAAAATCTGTCTCCGTCAAAGTCATTGGCAAAGCTGCCACTGACTTCATTGGGCCAGGAGTTCACCCAGGATATGAAATCTGACATGGAGCCAAGTTAGTTCGAGGAAAATATCTACCTTTAATGGGCCAGGTCCTTGGCTAGTTTAAGTCGGTAGAACTACACTGATTTACGCCAGCTAAGACACTGGCTGAAATAACCTAAATCACCAAGGGCATTAAAGGATTCCCCATGGGTTGTTTTACCCCAAAAAGAAAAATATCTGACTCACTGTTCACCTTGGAATGATCCATATTACTAATCTGAAAACACCCCATATCCAACCCTACATCTTCCTTCCAGCTCCGTGAAACCAAATAGATGGAAAACTCTGTTTACTGAGGTTTCTCAGCTGAACTGGAAAAAACAAAATCAAATCAACTCCATGCGACCCAAGAGGGAGAATTTTTTTAAAAATCTATGCTTTTTTCTTTTGGAAGTTCAAGTCAAAATGAGACATAAAAGGCTTAAAAAGCACTAATCAGTTCTGAAGACAGGAAAGTACTGAGACAGAAAATGCCACAGCTCCCACAGAAGCCAACAGGCTGGGTTAGAAAAACTTCAGTCTGATTTGCTATTTTCTTTTGGGGGAAGTGGGATATGAAATCAAATCCCTTACTTGGATCCTTGCTAATCCATGTCCTGAAATGAATGGACAAGCAATTGCTGAAGAAGTCGAGAATGCAAGGAATGTCACAGTTCAGAGAGGGTCAAAAGGATTTAAACTGATAGAAGAAAACATGTGTTTGACTACTGCTTACCCCTAAAACTTCTTCTGACAACTACAAGCATCTGCATGTTCAAAGAACGTATTCTCACATACATGACATAATCTAGTCTCCCATGTATTCACTGTGCAGACAAGAGCTGTTCGTATCCCACTCCCTTGCCATGAGTTTGTAGTGCAATTTGATTTTTCTTCATACAAACAAAAAAACCCGATTGTAGCTTCTATAGTTAACAAGAATGAGGGAGAGGGGTTGCAGAGGAATGTTTGTCTGGTACCTAAATCTAGGTGAATGGAGACCTCAAGGTTCTATTTTCAGGAAATCACTTCGCTCCCAGCCTCAGTTTCCCCACAACAAAACGCAGAGGATAGCTGCTTGCCTCTCACAGGGGCTACTGAGGCTTAATTAACACAAGTTAATTAACTTTAAGATCTCCTAATCAAACACGCTACACATTATTAGGCATTCTTTATCAACCTCCTTTCCATTCTTCCAGGTTCCTCTATATTTGAACATAAATGACTCCTTAAAAATCTATAACACCCATCTACTATAACAAATCACGGCAACAACAGGGACAAGACCCCCCCTGCCCAAGAACGACAGAGCTGTTAAATACTTAATCCAAAGGAGGTTATAGCAGTATAGGGCTTATTACAGAATTGTGTAGTTTCAATTCTGCCCAGTAGAGGGCAGTGGTACACATACAGCAGTAGAATATCTGCCATTATACCATCTGGGTATGGCTTGAAATGAAGTTCCCCAGTAGTGAGTGACAGCCCTCAAGCCTTCCGTTGTTGTTTGCAGTGCTGTTGTAGCTGGGTTGGTCCCAGGATACTAGAGAGACAAAGTGGGTGAGAGAATATCTTTTATTGGACCAACTTCTGTGGATGAAAGAGACAAGCTTTTGAGCTTACATGTAGTCTTCTTCAGGGCTTGAAGTTGGTCCAATAAAAGACACTTCCTCACCTACCTTCTAGTTCAACTCACCTTTCAGTCAAAGGCTAACCACCTTTTACATTCTGGCTCTTTCTGAAATCTCAGCAACGGCCGGGTCTGATAGCTGAAGTAATGACTAAACAAACTTATCAATAAACCACTCTTATTTTTAAAAAAACATATCAAGGAACCTGCTTACAGGAAACTCCAGTAGAGAAACTCCATTCATTGCAACACTGGAATGGACGGTCTGATCCTGTGCCCTCTGGCCTCCTCTCAGCACAGCGTTGACTCCAAATCAATAACTCACCCACAGGCAGTTCCCCGGCATTCTATTCATGACGTGCCAAAGCCAGAGACTCCTGGGACCTCTCCCCTTTTGCGGGGCTGAAGTACCCTTGCTAATGTATCATAATCGATTTCATTGGCTTGGAGGCAGGGACTGCCTCTCGGTATGTGTCTGGCATAGCACCTACCACACTGGGGCCCTGATCTAGATTGCAACCTGTAGGTGCCACCGCCATACAAATAATAATCTAGTGTTCCCTGTTTCCTGGGAAGCTACCGGCTGCAAAGAGGGAGGAAGGGTTGTTGTTTCCCCCCAGCAACGGCACAAACTGCTATTTGTCTTACGCTGACAGCAATATCCTACTTCAAAACCTTCCTTACATGGCAAACGGCGAGTCCACCTGGTAAAATGCATCTCCCTTGGACTCTCTGTCACAGGATTCTGGCCACATGCTGCTGCTTTTTAAAATAAATTTTTTTTTTAAAAAAAAGAGCAGCTGCAGGAATATTCTGGGGGAAGGGGGCTGGGGGGACCAAACAATTCCCAGAAATGCCTCACAGCTAATGGAAACTTCTGCATCTTCCCAATTTTGCTACTTGTATTAAACATAAAAATGCCGGCAAAAGACTGCAGGGTATCCCAAACACCATCCTCCTTCATAAATACATGGGGGTCAATGAAGTGTTTGGAAGAGAATGAAATCCAAAAGCAAACTTCTTTCAATGTTAGATCCCTCTATGGCCTGTTACCAGAGCATCTCCCAATCTTTAAGATATTCATCTTCCCAAAACTCTTTGAGTTAGGGAAGTGATATTACCATCATTTTACAGGGAACTGAGGCACAGGCAGGCTAAGTGACTTGCCCAAGATGGCACAGGAAGTCAGTAGCAGACCATGGACTTGAACCCAGGTTTCCCAAGGCAGAGAATTTCCACCTTATAGACTGCTTAAAGATCCAAAGATCTAGGTTCTGGTTCCCGCTGGGTGACCCTGCTCAAGCCACTTCCCCTCAATGTGCCTCCATGTCTCCATCTGTCACGACACTGACCTGCTTTGCAATCTACTGGCGAAAAATGCTCTAAGTGTTCTTCATAAGGAGCAGTCCCAGAACGCCAGCTGCCGAATCTGTATTGCACTGTAAGCCGGGTGGACTAGCAGAGTTCTAAAGAGCGATTTAAAGGAGGCTAATGGAGAGCTTTGCACATTTTCACAGGGAGCTCCTCCCGAATGGGGTGGCGTGGGAGAAAACGTGAAGCTGGCATGCAGCCTGCATTTAACTGAACAGGGAGGAGCTGTGGCATGCCACAAGGGAGCCCAGACTTGGCAGAGCTCAGCGAGAAGCCAGCTGTAGCTGAAAGCCAGGCATCCGCTTGCCATGGGAAAGGTGCAATCACCATTATTGTCCTCTCGCCTCTCTGTGACAGCAGAAGGGATGGAAGGTGTCAGGTCTTGTCCACACTAGACAGTTCCGCTGTTAACGTTTTCCCACCTCTGCAACTGGAATGACACCCCTTGTCTGGGGTTGTCTGCAGGGATTGAACCTAACACTTCAAGGTATATTAGCAGGTGTCTCTAGCCTGCTTGAGCTAAAGGACCACCTCCTTAAGCTTGGAGGCAACAGCAGACTCATAAACCTCTGTCAATCTAGACTCTAGAGGGAGACAAAGGGACGCATGACATTTGTGGGGGTACGGTATGGCTGTGCAAACTTCCTGTCTATAAGACAGGGACAATAAGACACAACATGCCTTTGGAATGGCCTTTGAATTCTTTGGACGGGAGCTGCTAGGAGAACAAATTATGAATTAATTCGATATTATTTTTAGTTTGCTCGAGGGGTGTCAATTAGCATCTTCCATCCACAGCTGCGGCGAACAAGCAGGAAGTGAACACATGGGATCAGATGTTTCAAGAGAACTTGGGTTTCTGTTTAGGCACCAGCTGGATTTTCGAGAGAGATCAGCATGGAAGTTACAGGGTGCTGATTTTCTGGCTTGCGTTTACGCACCTACATGGGAGTTGAGCCCTGGGGAAAATCTGGCCCGGACGGTGCGTTCTGAACACTCAAAAACCCGGCACCAAACTCCTTCCAATACCTGGCCCATAAGGCTGGTCGCAGCTCCTACTCCCACGTAAGTCAAAGGCACAATTTCCGTAGACTTTCATGGAAACAGGATCAGGTTCTTTAATTTCTCCTTGATACTCGGATTTCAACCATCTTCTCCCCCACGAAGTTTATCAGCTGTTCTGCTGACCCTGGGAAGAAGCCTGGCACGTAACAGATGCTGTCACCTGTCCCGTGAGGAATAGCTCTGTCCACTGCCCGCAAAGAATCACACAATCATCCACGGCTGTTGCTGGGCCATCCCAACCGCCAGCAGAACTATCCTCCGCCAACAGAAGCCTGGGAAGTATGTATGAGCATGCAGCTGAAGGGCCAGGCCAAGAAACCGCTCCACAGGGCCACAAGCCATTAAAGCCCCAGCTGCTTCCTATCTTTGGTCAGGAGGAAAGGTGGAAAATACAAAATGAGCTAGGAGAAGCTAAGGGAGAAAAGGGGGTGGAACGTGGAGCAGGCTTGCGGGTGGGGATAGATAGGGAGTGGGGGGAATGGAGATAGAGGTGAGAACTGGGCTGGAGAAACAGCGAGGGGGAAGAGAACAAGAGAAGGAGGATGGGGCTAGCCAGCCAGAGCCTTTAGAACAAAAGAACGGCCAGACTGGGTCAGACCAAAGATCTGACTAGCCCTGTGTCCTGTTTTCCAACCGTGGCCAATGCCAGGTGCTTCAGAGGGAAAGAACAGACCAGGTAACCATCAAGTGATCGATCTCCTGTCACCCATTCCCAGCTTCTGGCAAACAGAGGCTAGCGTTACCATCACTGTCCATCCTGGTTAACAGCCATGGAAGGTTCCTGGAGGGTAGGTCCAATCTAGTTCTTTGTCTACATTGGAATTACAACTGTGTTAGGGAATCCAGTTACACCACAGTTGCATCCAGGCCACGTTGTTATTGAACCGTAGAAATAGAGGACTGAAAGGGACTGAGAAAGGTTATCCAATACAATGGTTCTCAACCTTTTTATCTTTGCAGATCCCTACAAAATTTGGAATGGAGGTGCAGACCTCTTCGAAAATCTTGGACATAGTCTAAGGACACTCCAGAGAGTCTGTGGATCACAGGTTGAGAAGCACTGATCTAGTCCTGTCTCCACACTGAGGCAAGAGCAAGTTTACCTAGACCTAGGTTATCACACAGTTTGGTTTTAGATCAGGGCAAACTGTGTTAAGGGAATCATGGTCTATACATGTGTATCACTAGGGTCTTTGGGTTCTAGACCAGGTCTATGCTACAAAACTTAATTGTGGCCCAGTCTACACACATATTATTTGTATTGCCATACCACTTAGGAGTGCCAGTCATGGAGCAGGAACCCACTACGCTAGGCGCTGTACAAACAGAACAAGTTGACAGTTCCTGCTCAAAGCACTCACAATCTCATGCTTAACTTATTTTTAAGAAATTTTTTAAAAATATTTTCAACGTTTTTGTAAATAAGAAAATGTGGTTGTTAAGCCACAAACATTAGCCAGGCGAGACAGACAAGTGTAGAAGCTGAAACTACTTCTAAACTTTACTTTTAACTTGTTCCTTTTTATAATATGAGCAGATTTCAAGTTGTCAACAACTCTGAAGTGGCTATACTAAGATATTCTTTACAGATAGGTAAACTGAGGCACAGACAGACATGTGCCTTTGTGTAGGTCACTCAAAGTCAGTGGCATTGTTGGGATTTGACTCCAGGAGACCTGATGTCCCATTCCCCTGCTTGGACAAAATCTCATGTAAGTTTTATTAAATCCTTATACCTTTTCTCCAGAAATGTGTACATTTTCCACTATGCACTATAGACTAATACACGATTTCTCTTTCTGGCATTCTTATTTTTTAATAAAGCAAAATACTCCATGCACTTCATAAACTCTACAAGAATGTTGGACCATTAGATCCAAGGTTGTGAACCTTTCTGATGGACTCAGTGAGCCTGCAAAAGAGAGTTGAGCACTGTAACTGGGGAACCAAAAAGAGCGATTTGAGGGTGAAATAAAAGGAAGCGAAGGTTGCGGGAGCTACCACTGAGGAAGAAATCTGTAAAAATAGAGAGTCACTAGATTCAAGAAGCAACAGAAGAGAAAGCAGAAAGAAAATAGCACTAATTCCTTGGAGATTCACTGGTGCACAGAAGACAAGGTCTAGGAAGTTGGAGCCTATGGTGCACGGGAGAGACACACAGACACACACAATTCTATTTTCCCAAGCCTGTAGTTCTTTTTGAGAGGCAAGGACAATAGCATTCATTTTCCCCCCCTACCCCATCTATCAGCTTGTAAAGGATAGGCAAGAGGTATCTGTGCTTGGACAAGCGACAGCCAATCCGTGGCTAGTGAGAATCACATCTAGCAGTAGATAAAAGGCAGCTCTGGGTATGTCTCCACTGGAATTCCAAAGCGACAGAAGGAGTTCTTCCATCCCTGCAGTAAATCCATCTCTCCAGAGAGATGGTACGTAGGTCAATGGAGGAATTTTTTCTTTGATCTAGTTCTGCAGGGCTTAGGTCACCTTATTTCGGTTTCTCAGGGGCGTGAACTTTTCACACTCCTGAACGACACAGCTGGGTCAACCGAACTTTCTAAGGTAGACCGACCCTCAGATTTTTCAAAGGGATGAAGAGGTTCAGACATCCAAACTGTATCATCCTTTACGTTCCCTTGGAAAATCTAAATTATTCCCTTTTTTTTCCCCCCCTTACCCATTCCAGAGGTGAGTTCAGAAGGAAAAGTGCCCTCTGGTGGCTAGAAGACCAAGAATGATCTGGGTTCTAGTTCCAGCTCTGCCAGGCAGTTGTCACCTGACTCAGTTTCCCTCATCTGTAAAGTGGGAATAAAAATATTTCCTTACCTCACAGATGGTTGCCAGACTAAATTCATTAGCATTTGTAAAGCAGGTAGGGATCCTGGGATAAAGGGTGCATTATTAATATCAATGTATCTCATCAGAATTGTCACCCCAGACCCATGGTCTGTCTAACTCAGTGTCTAGTCCCTGACTATGGTCAATACCAGATGATTCAAAAGTGCAAGAAATCCCATGACTCCTTTAACAAGAAAGTCTATCCTGCACTTGCCCAGAGGGGAACTCTATCTATTAATCTTGCATACAGTTACTGCCAAAGTCAATACATCAAGTATCTGAGGACAGGGCCAATTTAACAGTAAATAATAGGAGGGAAGATAAATGGGTTTTATACAATGTGTCCATTTTGTATTATTGGTCAATTCTAATTTGCTGGCGACCTGCCACATATCAAAAGGCTCTTTCTGTTGTTCTCCACGTGCCGAAGCCAGAAACTACAGCCCCCGCAGGCTAAGCTCGTTGTACAACTACCACGAATATCCTAACCCTACAACTGAAAGGGGGTTTAGCCCAGCACAGTAAGGACCAAACGTTGCCACCAGCTAATGGCTGTTCAGTTGCCTATGAAAAATAAGTTAGTAGGTTTCCACCCAGCCACCAATAACCACTACAGATCTGCTACCTCAATGGGCACTAACGGGGTCCCCTTGATGGCTATATTAGCTCAGACATCAGGGACAAAACGGACTACTAGACTAAATTCACCCTATCATCCATATGCACCATCTACTGCAGTATTTAAGGCCACATTTCTTCATCAAACATTGCATGCAAAGAGGGGGACTGATATGTAGGAAAACAGCTTCAACATTCATAAGCTGGATGACTAGAAATTAAAACTCCAGGACCTGCGAAAAAGAAAAACAATTCTAGACTCCTGATACCTTTTGAGGTTCTCTTGATCCACATATACACTGGGAGATGGATAAAAGATGGAGCAGAACATTTACGAGAGCTGTGAGAGTAGAAGCGTTTATTTCTTATGTATGAAATTGCACCAGCTTAATTACAGCTGTGATTTTACTGTAATTTAGTGAAATGGGTACAATTTTGTACGTGGATACTCTTAAAATACTGTCTTAGATCAGCTCAGCTTGCAGAGGTAAATTCGCATGTGCAACTTAAACCAATATCACCAATTTAAAAGCAATATGAGTGTCCACACAGGGTTTTGGACCATTTTAACTACATCTTTTTTTTTTTAACCAACTGAAGTTAAATTAGAGCAACAACTGCATGTCACCAAGCCCTGGGAGACGCAGTGAAATTGGAAAGGGAATCAGTGAGACTACTGAGAAGCCAGAAATTACTACGTGGGTTGTGCTGTCTCCTGATGTCTTTCCCAAAATTTAGGCTCACATTGTTAGAACTGTGTGCATGTATCAACCAGGAAAGTTTGAGCCAAAACATGGGCATGGACTCCACACCGTGTCTCTGCGAAGTGAATATTAAGCTAAGTATTTTCCACTAAAAATTTCAAATAGAATGAACGTTTTTCATTTCAACTGAAATTTTTCATTCCCTCCATCCCACCTTCTCTCCTCCTCCGCCCCCATATTGCAAAAGAGGTGGGAGGTGAAAGGGAGAAGGGGGGGGGCAGGATAAAAAATTTTCAAATGAAAGGAAAAATTTGCATTTCCTTTGAAATTTTTAGGAGGAAATGCATCGCATTTTTAAGCCAGCTCTGGTGAAAGACAGGCTGTCCTTCTCTCCCTTATTTCCACTAGAGGAAAAAAGGAGAGAGGAAGGGGAAATGAAAACAATCCCCCCAAAAATCTCAAAACCATCAAAACACCCCACAGTGTTAGTTTTTTTCATTTGAAAACATGAAAATTTTCAACCAAAACTAAAATCTTCCACAAACATTTTCATTTTGGTCAAAAAGTCATTCTCATAAAAAAAAACTCCAATTAAACAATTAAACCAGCTTTAATATTAAAGTCATACAAAGACACTAACGATTTGAGAAGTATACCATCATTGCAACCACCCCCTCAAAAAAAAAAAAAAAAAAAAAAAAAAGACAACCCCCCACCCGCTTCCTTCCTAACAGCAATAAAAAAAGCTCTATTGAACATAAAATTCCCCAGCCATTTCAAAAAAGACTATTCCCTCCTGTGAGACAGGAAATACAGCCACTAAAGGGGAAGGAGTGCTGTCAGAAAAGCAGTCTAGGATTTGTTTTAAAAGAAACCATGCTGCTGAGTTTAGTTTGAGGACCACAGACTGGGTTTCACAATATGGAGGGACAACCCTAGCTCGCTGGGCCCTTTAAGAACTAGGGAAGAGGGCTGCTGGGAAATGGAGTCCCTCCTGACAGTCATATTGTAGTCCTAGGGTGTGGCAAGGCATGCTGGGAAACAAGGAGGAGTATATATACGCTAGCTTTCCGGAGCAGGAGAGAGAGCTCTAAGGAGACAAGTTATGAAAGTGGTCTTGCCAGGATGCAATGGGCAAATAAAACTGGTCTCTTTTAAAAAAATTACATAATATTTATGCTTTTTAAAGCAAGCATCTGTGATACAAGTCTGATCCAACTTTCTGAGAAACTGTGGACAGGATTTTCTGGAGGTTGGGTGAACAGACACTTATCACAGATGCTTGCTTTAAAAAGCATAAATATTATGCAATTTAAAATAAAGCCCTGAATCGGTGATTATTTGTTTGTTTGCTTGCTTGTTCACGAATTGCACTGATGTGGGATTTTTTTGTCTGGCTTGCCACAAGGCCTCTGTGCACTCAGAGATGCGACACATATTAATTATGCTTTTCTTTGATGGCTGAAGTTGGAAAATTGGCACTGAAAATCCTCATTGTGGATTACTGAATTGCTTAGTCTGAAGGGTAAAATAACTAGTTATAAATAGAACTGGGCAATTTATTTATTTTTTTAAAAAAAGTCAAAATCCTCCCCTCCAAAAACCAGGAAAAATACGTTGATGATTTTCACGATTTTTCTGAGCCATTTTTGGACCAGCTCTAATCTGAGCATGCTCAGTAGGTATTCACTAAGATTCATTAGAATCTAATGTAGCCCCACCCAATCTGTGACATCACTACACATTCTTCCGGTCTGACCTGACCACGAGGTGCTGGCAGGGACAGATTTTGCTGTTGGATAAATATTTAATGGTCCCGTGTTACAAACCTTAAGTGCTTTAACATCAGGAAAGTTAGATTATCATAAGAATGGGAGCAGAGGGGGAAGTCTGATTTCGTTGGGGAATGGTCCTGCTTTGAGCAGGGGGTTGGACTAGATACCTCCTGAGGTCCCTTCCAACCCTGATATTCTTGGATTCTATGAAATTGCTAGTCTTGCAATAGATGCTGCAACTTGTTTTACATGGATGCAGTAGCTGACATTACTTCGATTGTAAGCTCTTTGAGGCATGGACCATCTTTTGTTCTGTGCTTTACAGCACCGAGCACAACGTGGTCCTAGTCCGTGACTGGGGTTCTTAGGCACCAAAGCAGTACAATGAATTAATTAATTAATTTAACAAATTTCAGGACTGGCGCTCTGGTGCTTATCCTCTATTACCGTGCCATTGTCAAATATTGTACGAATCTAACACAGATTCTGTTTATAGCCTCTTCTTTTGGGAACATGCAGCCACCACGATGAAAACTAACAATGTGTGTATGGATACAGATTTTTTTCCCCTAAAATTTCCCATCCTTGCTATTTGTGGTTTAGCCCCCACCTGTCATAACTAGTGTAGACCAGCTGCTGGTGCTCTAGGCACTGCATAATCTAAACTGGCTTGCAATAGGGCTACATGACGCCGTGGTTAAAATGTCCCCCAGTCCCTTGTAGTCTTACACTGGAGATGAACTAGTGGTAGAAGCCATTTTATAAAAGCAGTTTAAAAAACATCTATAGTATAGACGAGGCCCAGGAAAATCATTTCCATTCATCCAGCAGCGAAGATGGAACTTTTTCCACACTCCCTGCCTGTTCACCTTAATGAGGCGTAAGTGAAAGTGCCTAAACAGGGCCTGGGAAATGCGGACACTAAAATACAGGCAGAATATGTATTTTTTAAATGCAAAATTAGGCAAATCCTGCACAAATTGTCTGAATATTTGCTCTGATTTTTAAATTAATTCCATTCAGACACGCTCGCCCTTGCCTTTCCTGTCTGCTTTCCGTGAACATCCACGCCAACAAAATGGGATCATATGAAAGTTTGCAGAAAGTAGACTTCAAAGTTACATCCACAAGTACTCAGGAAAATCCAATGTCAAAGTCTCACCTGCCTGCCCACTCATCCTTGTAATGGGGCAGAAACAGTATCATATGGCTTACCTGACCCATAAAAGAACTATCCGATCAATCCATTGCGTAAAAACAAGACACACAAATTCACCACTCTCAAATAAGCATTTAATGAAAGGAAATCATTAACTATTTGTGTCTGAGCCATAAGCAAGGAGAGGCTACATTTGTCAGGTACGTTTGTTGAGTTATTTGTTCCACTGCAATTAAATGTTCAACAAGGGTCTTCACGTAATGTGTTACATCTCGGCTGAGATTCAGCAAGGTGTTTAAGCTGGGGTGGGTAATTCTTTTGGCCTGAGGGCCACGTAAGGGAATAGAAATTGTATGGCAGGCCATGAACGCTCTCAAAATTGGGGTTGGGACGCAGGAAGGGGTTTGGACTCTGGGGTGGGGCTGAGGAGTTTGGAGTGTAGGAGGGTGCTCTGGGCTGGCACCGAGGGGCTCAGAGGGCGGGAAGGGGATCAGGGCTGGGGCAGAGTGTTGGGGCGAAGGGAGAGGCTCAGGGGTGCAGGCTGCGAGCGGTGCTTACCTCAAGTGGCTCCCGGAATCAGCGGCCTGTCCCTTCTCCGGCTCCTATGTGGAGGCGCGGCCACGCAGCTCTGCTCGCTGCCCCATCGGCAGGCACCACCCCTGCAGCTCCCATTGGACCACCGGAGGGGGCTACTGGAGAGCACAGGAGCCGGAGGGGGCTATGCTGCAGCTTCTGGGACCCACATGGTGCGGCCCCCAACCCAGCACCCCGGCTGGAGCACTAGAGCGGGGCAAGCCCCACTCCCCGCTCCCCAGCAGGAGCTCGCAGGCTGGATCCAGCCTGCGGGCCATAGTTTGTCCACCTCTGGTTTAAACACATGCCTCATTTTAGTTTGTGAGTAGCCCTGTTAACTTCAGCTCAAACCATCACATGCTTAAAATGAGACCACGTCTTTCCTAGGAGCCAGTATATCCTATACTCTGCCAATACAGCTACATTGGCATACTGCACTGGTAAAGGGCTCCGTCGTGCGATTGCTTTTATACTGGCAAAGCTGACTTTTACCAATTCAACTTATCCCACCATCGCGAGAGAAACAAGCTATACTCTGAAAAGCACCATTTTGCTGGTAGAACTGCCTACTCCAGGGATCCCATCTTTGCCTACCCCCCACCAACACAGCTATGCTGGCAGAAGTCTGGAGCATAGACATGGCCTGAAGCACGTGCTTAAATACCTTGCTGAATTGGGCCCCAAGTCACTAGAGGTCAGGAAATGCAAGCAGCGGTACTAACGGCCGAGCTAATGGAGCCTCAGTGCACACCCTGGAGATGTGGAGCAAGAGAGAGGGGGGTACGTAAAATATTACTGATGTACAACGTGCATTACAAAAAAATGACCTGGGACCTGATTTTGCTGTCACTTGCCCCAACATAAATCAAGGCTAAGTCCGCCCTGAAATCAACAGCGTTCCACTAGGGTCATATCAGAATTGGGGCCCCATCACTGCTGCATTGGCTCAACGTGCGTTAAGACGAAGGCTTGGTTTCTGTATGATTTTTACATTTAATGTAGCCGAAGGATCTGATCCTGGAGCCTTTAGTCATGCAAAGCTAAATAAAGCGAGTGGGCATTTTGCCTGCTTTCGGACCTTCTGGCTCCACGCAGCTTCTCTGGCACATGTCTCTTAGTCGGGTTGTCATTTGCTTCCCCCGCGACCTCCCAACCTGATATGGGAAAACTGTGTACCCCCCAAAACACACAACTCTCTCGGAGGAGTTTTTATCCTGTGAGTTTCCAAAAGGCCTGACAAGCTCTGAGCCACAGTAAGGGAACTGGAAGCCTCGAGACACAATTCCAGAAAAACCAATTGGATTAACCATTTAAAACATATATTGGGCTCTGATCAAACAAGTAACCTTTTAAACAGCTTGAGATCACCTTGTGGAGCAGGAAAAACATCAGGCATGGGGGCCGTGGGGTGGGGGGGATGTTTTAGGGAATAGATGCAGACAGGAAAACTTGGCTCGGAATAAAAAATAAGATGCTGTGTACAAGTGCCCTGGATGCTGCCTGGTTTTTAAGTACACGTGTAAAGGATCGAGCCTGATTTACAGAAGCTGTAGACATGCACTAGCCTTGACGCAATAAGCTACTTCGCTTGCTCCGGCTCCAGGTTTGAAAACAGCTTGTTATTCATTTTAGACCTTCCTGGCTTTGGAAAACTTTGCAGTAGAGGGGAGAGCAGGGCACCCCCTTCTCCAGAGCCTGTGAAAGCACCTCTGCAGTGGGATGACGGAGGAGTCACTGTCCAATCGTTTGTGTCTGTGTGTGTCTGTGTGTCTAAAGGAATGCAGCCTGGAGCGGTATTAATTCACAGCTCTGGTGTCAGTGTTGCCTCCTTCATGGTGGGACAAAGGGGGGCATCTGTCTTAAAAGAAAGCAAGAGGAGGCAGGGAGGAGCTAACCCTCCCCGGGACCCGTAGGGAGGATCTGTGGCCACAGATCTTGCGCACCCAGAGCATTGGCGTGCTGAATTCCCTCACACTTCCACAGCATCCCAAGCTCATCACAACAGCAGGACTGGGACGACTTCAAGGGAACTCTCCGAGGCTTTTCAATGCTTCCTGGGGAGCATCTCTGGGCCATGGAGGGCAAGTTTCAGCACACGTGAGTGCTGAACGTTTTTCAAAAGGTGGCTTCTAGTTAGATGCCTAAACAGGAGGCAAGCTCTTGAAAAACTTAGCCCAGGTTCTTAAAAAGTTTGATGCTCAATCATTATTTTCTTCTCTACCTTGGGGTCTATTAATGGAACCCATAACCATAGGAGCTCTGCAATTGGCTTTATAAAATGAAATACAGCAGGCTTAGGGTGACCAGATGTCCCGATTTTATAGGGACAGTCCTGATTTTGGGGTCTCTCTCTCATATAGGCTCCTATTACTCCCCGATTTTTCACATTTGCTGTCTGGGCACCCTAAGCAGACTCCTCTTCAGAGCAAACCCCCCACCCCTTTTTTTTGCATAGCTTAACTGAAGTCCAATCCAAAGTGCTGCTCACACCTTACAATACACCAAGCCCGGTCAGGGCTTGCATCTCACTGCACCAGAAGTGGATTGTCGCCAGAGCTGAGTGGCTCCCTTGTTATATGTTTGTGTGCCAAACTTTGTGCGCATGTGCCCGGGGGCGGAGGGGGGAATTGCTCTATTAAAAACAAAAAAACCCACCCCATGTCTGACTTTTTTTAATCCCCTTCCTGTGTGTTGATTGTACCACAACAGCAGCCCGAAACCTGTGAAATTTCAGCTCCAGCCATGTCATAGCTCACCAGGGTCAGTTACAACAAAATAAATGACCCATTTCCTGAAAGAACAGGAACACTCATGAGGGTTGGGTTTTGGGGGTTGCTTTTTTTTGGAGACAAACGTGGACTCTCCCTCTTGAGCCGCCCCTTTTGGGAGGAAGCAGGACACGAATTAAGGATGCGTCTCTAGCTGAACCAGTCCACCAGCAGCACGGCTGCTTCTAGTTGTCCTCATCTCAGGAGTAGGGCTAGCAAATGATAAAACTATAAATCCTGTACCTGTTACCCATCTAGGGTGAAAAATCGGGATGGGGGCGAGGCGTTATAGGAGGCTACATAAGAAAACGACCCCAAAATCGGGACTGTCCCTATACAATCAGGAATCTGGTCACCCTATGTAACCCAACCCTGCTGCTGAAGTCATATCTGTGCCCCTCCCCCACCTCTTCCCTAGGCTCCGTCAAGCAGCTCAATGAAATGTCTTCCACTGTTCAGATTTTATTGCAAGGCCTGTTGGGGAAGCCCCCCGCGTGGTGGGCTGGAAAGAAAGCCGGAAAGGGGACAATTCAGGGCAACTGCAAAACAGGAGCAGCAGAAGCTACAAGCACAAATAAAGAGCTCAGGGTAGAAATTTCAAATGCACCTAAGTGACTTAGGAGCTTACATTTTCAAAAAGGATAAACACTTAAGAGCCTAAATCCCCTAGACTTTTGACGAGACATAGGCGCCTAAGTGCCAGAGTCGCATTTCAAAAGAGCACTTATGCGCCCAAGTGATTTGGGCACTCAGGGTAAGATTTTCAAAAGTGCTCAACTCCCATTGCGAGTCAGGTACCCAGCTTCTCTTTGTGCCTTTGAAAAACCTCCCCTCACCCCACAATAAACTGAGAAAGTGCCCCATTGTTTGGGACACTTTAAAACTTGGCTGGACAAAGCCCTAGCAAACAGACTCTAGGGAACAATTCTGCATTGCCCCCTGTGGGGAGGTGGGGGAGGAAATAAATGAGTCTACAGGGGCCCAAAGCTGCCTGGCCCCAATCCAAAGCACAGCAAGTGAGTGCTTAGCTTGAGTCAATGGAACTAGTCACTGCTTAACCACGTGCTTTGCTGGATGCAAACCAGAATACCATGAGCCCTATCTATCCCTGGACTTCTCTAGGCAAGAAAACTGTTCATTTAACTTAGGCTATGTCTATACTTAAACCACTCCAGCAGCACAACACATAAGAATTACTCCATAAACCTAAGAAAACAAGGAGTCCGGTGGCACCTGAAAGACTAATAGATTTTTATTTGGGCATAAGCTTTCGTGGGTAAAAAACCCACAAAAGCTTATGCCCAAATAAATCTGTTAGTCTTTCAGGTGCCACCGGACTCCTCGTTTTTGTGGATACAGACTAACATGGCTACCCCCTGATCCATTGACTTAGAAATGTCCACACCACGTCTTAGGTTCTCTGAATTACATTGCATAGGCCACAATTTTTTTCACAGCCCTGAGCAACGTAGATACGTCAACCAAACTTTGTAGTGTAGCCATCTAAGAGTAGCATATAGTAGCTGATCTTCAACTGATTAGGAATTGGTCTAAACTAAACTGCATTAAGCCACTTTTCAGTCAAAATAAGAGTTTGCACTGGTTTAATTAAATCACTTTAAAGTAACACTAACTTTCTCATGTAAAATTTGAGGGCTAGCCTACATGGACACCATCACCAGGAAAGTGTAGAGGAGCGTCTGTTTGGCTGGAGAAGTTTTAAATGTTTTCCATTCTTTCGCCCCTATAAATATCCAGTTTTAAAGCTTGGACTGATATAAATTGGAAGAATTCTGCTGAAAAGTGAATGAGGGTCGACTAGCTAGTCTAAAAGTCTGTCACAGCTGATCATCTTATCAATGAATAAAACACATGGAAAATTCTCTCTGTTCTATGTGTTCTCTAACCGAACTCTTATTCTAAGGCATTTCAGAAATACTTTCCATCAACACTGAGTCTGTTAAGACGGGGTATACGCCTCATGCAGCCTGCGTCACTGCAACTACACTTTGGAACTTGTAGAGTAAAAGTAGCAGCTATAATTAAATCCTAAAACTGTTTTCCTAGCTGGATTCCCACTTCTGGGGATAACAAGAACACCCGAATTGTAGTAAGAATGAAAAAAAAAAGAAGTTTGGATTTTATATAAACCCCCAAGCTTCAGGGTGTACTCCAACCTCTGACTGACACAATTAGGAAGAAGATTTCCCTATACAGAGTAATCCATAACTGCCTTCTGCAAGGTTCCTACATCTAGGTGACAAGATGTCTCAATTTTATAGGGACAGTCCCAATTTTGGGGTCTTTTTCTTATATAGGGTCCTATGACCCCCACCCCCTCCTGATTTTTTACATTTGCTGTCTGGTCACCCTACCTACACCTCCCCCTGAAACAGCTAGTACTAACTGCTACTGAAGACAAGACCCTGGATTAAATGAACCCTGGTCTTATCTAGTAGGGCAAGTCCTAGGTGCCTCTTCTGCCTTTTTAATTTTAAACATTTTTAAACTTTAGAAAAAGGTACTTAACATGCAAAGGATCAGCATTCCTTTCTGGAAGACCCTCCCTGTTCATCCACAGTTTTCAAACCAAAAGCATAAGAATTCAGAAGAACCAGTGAGCTCACAGACAAAGACGGACAAAGCATGGACAACAGAGGAAGAATTTTCAAATGTGTCTAAGGGCTGGTCTACACTAGACAATTAGGTTGGTATAATTACATTGCCCGGGGTGTAGAAAATGCATCTCAGTCCCTGTGCAAAGAGAGACAGGTCAAGGGAAGAATTTGAGCGAGCAACTGCCTCTTGGGGAGTTGTATTACCTACGCCAGGGGGAGAAACCCTGCCACTGGCACAGGTAGTGTCCGCACGGAAGCGCTGAGTGTTTTAAGTGTAGACAAGCCCTGAATGCCTTAGGAGCTCACGTCATTTTCAAACGTGACTTATGAGTCTTGGATTCAGGCACCTAAGTCACTTGAAAATGAGATGTAAGCTCTTAAGTCACTGAGGGCTGGTCTACAATACGGAGGGGAATTGATCTAAGTTACGCAGTTTCAGCTACATGAATGACGTAGCTAAAGTCGATGTACTTAGATCTACTGATTGCAGAGTCTCTCCAGTCAATTCCCCTTGAGCTTCTTGTTGAGGTGGAGTACCGGAGTTGACGCTAAAGCGATTGATTTATCGCGTCTATACTAGACACGACAAATCAACCCCTGCTGAATCAATCTGGCTGGTAAGTGTAGACAAGCTCAAACTCTATTGAAAACATTACCTCCTTTAAATAAGAAAACAACTTATCAATGACTTTCTGGGTAGGGTTTGTTTTGGAAGGTTTGTTTTTTAGGAATTCATATGCAGTAGAGCTTAAACTTTTCTGATCACTGTTAAAGATTTTTATCATCTCAATTCATCTACCCTACTCTCTACTGTAAGAGAAACATGCTGAAGAATCCCTTGGTATTCACAAAACAGTTTTACATGCACCATTTCTCCATCAGCAATATTTCTTGTAACACTCTTGTTTAAAAAAGCATCATCTACTCTCTAAGAAACCCTTACATTGCCACAAAATTGGAGTGATTGTGTGTGGGGGGGGTGTTTAAAAAACCAATAGCATCATGAATGGAGACTGAAAACCTTTTACACACTAACACTGAGTGAGGTACCTTCCATTCATTAAGTGAGCAAAACCTGTAAATTACTACTAGAAGCAGAAGGGGACTCTTTCTGTTTCTTCAGTCCGGAATTTCAAAATTGGACTAACTCAATCTTATTTTTCAACAACCTCTCCTGCTTTCTGAACTTTCCCAAGTCCTAGTGGCACATTCTGGAAAACATTAACATTTCTATATCTAGAGGGAGGTAAGGCGATGGATGCCTTCTCAAG
Source organism: Dermatemys mawii (assembly GCA_007922305.1). Taxonomy (NCBI): domain Eukaryota; kingdom Metazoa; phylum Chordata; order Testudines; family Dermatemydidae; genus Dermatemys; species Dermatemys mawii. The sequence continues at coordinate 5,056,887 of ML677404.1, read as the reverse complement.
TGTCTAACTTCTTAAAGATGTAACTTTCTTAAGAAGAAAAAAAATATGTATTTTTTTAAAAAATAATTTTAATCTCAGGCAAAAGTATAACCAATCTCTAGTGGAGAAACTGATTCAGACCCAGCACCTGGTACAGATGTTCTCTTGAGCACCAAATTCACTCTTCTTCCACAAGAAATACCATCTAACTCTACACCAAAAGGAGGAGGAGTGGGGGCCTACAGGTCTTTATTTTTCATTGGTCCAAAAGCTGAAGCTAGAAAGTTTGCAATTAAGTTGCAACTTCTAGTAGACACTTGCCAGTTATAATTCTTACTGGGAAATAAGGGGTGAGCTAATTGCTTCAAACTGTAAAAATTGTTAAGATTATCTTTTATTTTCAGTTATATTAAAATTGCCCACATCTCAAGCGATCAAAACTTTAAACCTATTTTTTTCAAGTTTACTCCAGAAGAACATGGAACTGACAAATTATGTCTATCCTTTATGGTTGGAAATCACCAAGAGTGTTCATTTACTACAGCTACTGATGGTGCCAAATAATTATTAATAATCACTGATTTAAATGTACTAAGTCCAAAGAGAACCTATTAAGATAATCAAAAAGGAACTCTTAAATAAAAACTTACAATATTAAAATGTAAGTTTTTTTCCTCATCTCAGGCATTTCAACTTTCAGAAACTGCTCTAAACAAGAATGGTGCTAACTTCTCTTAAAAGGCAGAACCTTTAAAAAGTTAACCACCTCTGATTTGCAGATAGATTATAAATTTGTCTCAGCATTCAAGAAAGTTTTCTTGAATTAAAAAAAAAAAAAAAAACTACCTAGATTTTCTATAAACTTTCTGTAGAACCAAGAAATCAGAAGCAAATAAGATGCAATTTTTGTCAATTAATACTTTAAAAGAAAGTACCACCACTTGATGTTTAAATAAAATTTTAAAATATTTAATTATGAACACACTCAAAATGGGATTGTGCATGTACAAAATAATATTTCTACACAGGTATTAACTTGAAACAAAGACTGGAGAAAAAAGGTAATACAACCCCCCTCAAGCAAACTCATTAAATTATATCCAGAGCAATGCAGCAGACAACTAAATATCTGCTTGTAATTAATAAATTTCCTTCTTCTGTTTGGGGACACAAACTTTTTTAACTGTATCTGTATCTTACAAGTTGCCTTTGCTTAAAAATAACCTGTGCAAATCTTTTTAGTTTTAAGTGTATTGGCTGTTATCAGCCATATTCACTATTTCCCCCAATTACTAAGTTTCATTCTCTCTGGGCTACTCACTTCCACATTCCTCATATTTGGAATGTTTGCTTGATGGATTCACTTCTTTCATTCTTTCTTTCTTTCTTCCCCCCACCCTTTATTCATTCATTCTTTTTTTCAAATCTATCCACTTAAGTCTTTTCAGTTTCAGATAGATCTACACCCCTAAAACATTTCTTAATCTTATAGGGGAGTTTGGGGGTAAAAACTCATTTACTGAAGGGATCATTTCTTCAGTAAGCCTTTCAACACACACACACCATTTTTCAGGGTTTTTGTGTTTTCTTTTAAAACCATAATTCCTTATTTTGCCAACTCCTCCTCAGTAAAAATCACAGAATAGCAATGAGAGAAGATTTAGCCTAAGCAAATTTAATGAAACTTTCAGTTTTATAATATTAATATCCAAATAATTAAATTGTTTATTTAGCATGAATGTTTTCTTTCTTTCTAGCATAATATTTAAAATGGTTTCCTATAAGATTTAACAAAATCACTCCCAAGGAATGTGTTTCTCTTATATTTTGGGGGCAGAAATACATACCAACAATTCTCTTGTGTACTGTTAGTTTATTCTGCATATTTTAATTCATATTTATATTAGAAGTGAGGAGAAGAGAAGAAATATTTTAAAGAAGAAAGGAAACCCTCATGAAAGAGGCATTCACTATATGAAGTTTAATCAAATACATTCATTTCCAAAAACATCCTTCAGTCTTCTTGAGCATTATTTTTAATTTCTAATCAAACAGATCCAATCCATATGTAAACTTTTATTTTTAAAATATCCAGAAAAGTAAATGAGTGAATGTAACTTTATTTTTTAAAAATGTCTGTACTTTACAACTTTGTCAGGTTTTAATTTTATTTTATTTTTAAGAAATCACAGTAAGAACATCTGATTGAGTCCTTACCTATCCTACTTAACTAATTCCTGTTCTATATGTTCTTAGACTGGAAAATCCAAACTCAAAACAACCAGAAGAACAAACTCATTTAGAAACATCGCCTCTAGCATAATATACATCACTCTATTTAAAACAAGAGGAAAAAAATATGGTATTCCATCTAGTAAAGATTATATTTGTCTAACAACTTCTAAGTTTACTAACATTTTTAGGAAAAAAAACAGATATACAAGCCTGCCTTAGGAAACTGAGACAAAGTTACTTTATCAAACCATAGTTAAGTTGTAGAAGAATATATCCAACTTGAACACAACCACAATACTGTACTAGTAAAAGTTACCTGAAGTTAAGCACTTTAAGGAAACAGCAACATCAAAAATGGCTTCTGTAGCTTTAAATAAAATAGTGTGTATATATACACACACACACAAAACCACCACACTATGGCATCTAGAATCTATATGTAATTGATTTTATTTCTCTTGTTTCTCACTAAAATTTCCTAACTAACCTTGGGTCTGATTTCTCTTCTTATAAACTTTAAGACACAATTTGTTTGAATTACACTATGTTTACATTTAAGAATAGCTACTCTTTGACATTATTAATAAAGTTTTAAAGGGGTTAGAAGAAAGCAAACTAAGCAATATTTTGAAATCTACAGTGTTCCACGAAACCTATTTAGTATAGCTGTTCTTTGATGTCATTAATAAAGTCTGAAAAGGGTCAAGAAAAAGTGAACTAAGAAATAGCTTGAAGTCTACTGTGTTCCACACAACCAATTGATTTTCTAGCAGTGCTTAGAAAAAAAATCTGACTATTTTTTTTCGATTTTATAATGTTACCTTTCATACTCTAATTGCTTTTCCAATAAACATTTCATTCAATCGAAATTTACACCATAACCAAGTCTTTGAACGCTGTAATAAGCAGTATTGATCACCAACACAGGAGTTGGGGGCTTACTGCTAAAATATTTTATATTAAATTATTAGATCGGTTTTGAGGTTTCAGCCAAACCTACTGGTCTCACTGACCCATAGAACACCCTGCTTTCAGCCCTGCAGTCTCTGGGATTCACATGGACCCTTGGTGTGTAATTTTAAAAGGCCAACAAACGGAAAAAAAGAGAGCTGGGAAAGCAGAATTAAGGCAAATCCTCAGCTAGTAAGAAAAATTCCACCAGAGTCTTCAGGTATATTTTTTCAGTCATAAAAAAAGCTAAAACAATCTTTTAAGAAGCCACCTCCCTCCTGCTCTGTTGTTGAAGTAACTGCCTGGTCACGTGGATCAAGCATATTACAGATTCTACTAGAATTCAACGTATTTTGGGCCAACTCATCTGCTTCCTGTGGGGTAGGGGAAATGTATCTTTTCTAGAATATATTTCCTCTTCTTTGTGTGGCATCTGCCCTAAACTGCAAAATATCGGCTGGTAACCAGAATAAATGATCAGCCCTAGGTGAACACTCAACAACAAAAGGCCAAGAACATGGAGTAGATTGTAGACTTCTGAAAAAAAAATCTAGTGAAAGAAATCATACTTGTAAAGAAAGGAGACACTTCTTCCATGTTTAAAGTAAAGATAAGGGAAATTTAATAATCACAGATCAGTGAAGGTTCTTCTCTACAAGAAGCTAGCCCAATTTCCTTAATTCAAACTACACCTTAGCACGAAATGTGAAAACAAACCCCTATTTTTTTAAACCAATTTAACTTTTTTAAAATATTAGGCTAGAAATTTTAAAACACTGTAAAAGGCATTTCACAGTGAACAAGACAGAAGGGTGGCCTTCATCATACATCTCAGCAACACACCACCTTGGCCAAACCACTATTTTGTATCTGTGCTTGTTTTTTTTTTAAACTTACTTTCAAAGTCACTTAAACCAGGACAAAATGTAAAAGCTGATCATCAGAATTGACTCATGCCTAGTTTGGGCAGCTCAAAAACCCAATAAATCCCCTCTTCAATTTAATTTCACACATACAATTGTGATGATAAATCCTCCCCCCTTGGCTTTGCCCCCCCATTAGTTTAGCTATCCCCTTCCAACAGGGGAAAATAGGAGGAATTAAAACACTGTATTACCTTTGCTTTTTGGGTACTGAATGTTCAATCTCTAGCTGTTTTCCATGGAGTTCCACTTTCCCTACAAACAAAAATGTGTCTTTTTGAAAAAATGTGAGTGGGGGTTAGGATGCAGTAAGATCTGGGTAACATTCTCGTCCCTGCACCTTTTCATTTTAATTTCAGTGAGGATGGGCTACACCGCACAAATCCACGCTTCCTCTGCCCGTGCACTTTATTACACAGAAAACTGGTTTCAAACTGGGGAGCAGTGAGAGCTACTGGCCAGCAGCTCCCTGGACAAAGCTGCTTAGGAATATTTGATTCCTTCGCTGGCCCTGAACTGTGTTTTGAGCAGAGGGGCTTCAGCGAAAGGAAAAGGAATTAAATGTTAAGAGCCATTCTTTGCTGTTTCTTTTTGTGTGTCAGGGGTAGAGTATTTTTTCACACAAGGGCTGCAAAGATAAAATGTAACTCAACTGAATGAAGGGATTTCTCCCTTCAAAATGGGCAGAGCTGCCTTGCCACTGATTTATGTGGGGGGGGGGGAGCAGAAAAGGAGGATTTGAGTTTGGGAAATCCAGGCATCAGCAAAAAAAAAAAAAAAAAAAAAAAATGATCTGCTTCCCTAGTAGTTTCTTTCTGTGAGAACCCAGCATGGCGACCTTCGCGCTACTACACACAACACATAATGCCCCAGGAAACCCCACGTTCAAATCAAAATGGCTAAAGTCCCACGCCCCCTCCCTTCCTGCAGATGAGGGACCCCCCCCCCCAATACACACACACACGCTGATTACGGCTCCCACGCCTTTGGGGGAGCCACGCTGGGGGCGGGGAAGGCTGCTGGGAACCCCGAATGGCCTGGTGTTGTTTGGAGGGAAGGGGCTGGAACCAAAGGGGATCCCCCCCCACGGCCCGGATGCGGGGTGCTCCGGCAGAAGAGAAGGGGAGGGGGGAGCAGAGGGGAGAATCGGTCTCGCCCATCTTCCCAAGCTAGTCGGGGGGGTGGGTGGGAATCGGGGGATCTCAGCTCCCCCACGCGTGGCTTCGCTGGGGAACCCCCTGGGACTGGCCCCGCGTGGCTTTCCATTGCCCCCCACCCGGATTTGCTGGATATGGGATGGGGGGGCGGAAGGGGGGGCTGTTCTGTGATTTTGGTGGTTGCAAGGCCCTGGGAAATGCCAAGGAGATCCGGCCCACTGGCGACCAGCAGGGCCACGGCTGAGGGGTGCGTTCGGCAGAGATGAACCGGGGGGAGCCGTGAGAAAGAAGCGGCGGGGGGGGGGTGTTTTAGAACAGCAGAGACCCCCCCCCTCTTTTCCTCCTGGGGATTATTTTGCAGGGGCGATTTGGTGCAAAAGCAGAAGGGAAGAAAGGGGGGAGGGGAAGGAGAGAGAGATGATCTGCCTACCAGAAAAAGTTTCGATGGCTCTCATGGCCCATTGCTCATCGGGGCAGTCCACGAAGGCGTAGCCCGACTTCACCAGGAACTGGCCACTGAAAGAGATCTTGTGGTCATTGAAGACTTTCTCCAAGTCGCCCGGAGTCACGTTCTCGTTGAGGTTCCCGATGTACAGCTTGTTCATGGTGGATCGCAAGAGATGTGGATGGTTGGTCGGTGGGTGGGTGTTAAGAGAGGGAAGGGGAGGGGGGGAAAGGAGGGGGGATGGGGGATGGGGTGGGCCGGCCGGAAAAAACAACTTTTCTTTATGGATCCTTTTAAAAAAAAACCCGCCCCCGCCCTTTAAGAAAAAGGAGAAATTCCCAGTTCAAACTGGAGCCCGACAACTGGGAAAGCGAGTGGTTGGGGGGCTTGGGGGGTGTTTTTTTTGTAGGATTTTCCTCTAGGGAAGGGTTGGGGGGGAAGGAGGTGGGCTTCCTGGGGATTGCAAGCTCAAAGGGGGGAGCGGGGTCGGTTCAACGGGGATGGCGGGCGGGGGGGGGGGAAAGTGCGCCTGCTTCCCTTCCAGCCCCCCAACTCCTTTGGAGTCGCCCTCATGTGTCACAGGACGGCGGGTGGAGCGGACAGGCGCCGCCCCTAAATAAAATCGACCTGAAAAAAGGGAGTGAAAAATGTTTGCGAGAGGAAGCCACGTGGTGGTGGAGGTGCCCAAAGCCCGGCCCCTGCGGTGGGAGGGGCGGGTACCGCCAGGGGAGCCGGACCCTTTATTTAAAATCAAATCCAGCCATGGCTATTTTATTTACAGTTGCCCAAGGCGGGGGGCTTTAGATTTGGGGCGGTTGGCTTCATCTCAGCCAGCATCATTCAGCGCTCCAACTCCCCCCCCTTCCCCTTTTAGCCTCCTCTAAAAATCAACCCCCTCCACCCCGTCCATCCCAGCCTGGCTACCCTCCCCCCCCCTTTTCCCCTGCTGCCTCCCCTCCCCCCATGGCTTTCCAAGGCTTGAAGGGGATTTTGCCCGGTGTAAACTTCTTCATCAAAGGAGGGAGGGGGAGTCCCTGCCCCGCCACGCTCCGCGGGCGGGGTGGGGACGCTGGAGTGGGGAAGGGGCACCGTAAACCCCCCCCCCTCGATCCGAGGTTCTTGGGGGAGGGGATCTCATCGAGGATGGCTCCCTAGGACGGACAGGAAGATGTGCCCCTCTATCCTCTGAAACGGGCTGTCGAGGATCACTAAGCTTTGGGGGTGGTGGGGGAGGGAAGAAATCAAGCCCTATGGGGTGGCCCTGGGAGGAATTCTCCAGGAACTCACAGCCCCCCAGGACGGGCACAGAGAGACCACGTTGCGGAGAGAAGGGTGAATGAATGAACGCCCCCCCCCCCCCCGGCCCCTTGCAGCGATTTGTGCTTCTTTGCATGCTCCATGCGTTGAGAGCACCGTGGGGGGAGGGGAGGCACACAGGGCCATGCACATGGTCTTTCTCCCCCCCCCCCCCCCCC
>ML677404.1:5027588-5049322 GCA_007922305.1 Dermatemys mawii | reverse complement strand
CAAGCACCCACGCCCGCCACAAGCACCCACGCCAAACGCTTCCGCTTCACCCCCACCCCCTCGTGGCAAACGTCACGGGAGTTGCCCCCCCCCCTTTTTTTTTGCGGGAGCCCCCACGCGAGTTCCGATGCCGAGTGGGGAAGGTTCTTGCGTGCTGCCTCCTGGGGGTGGCGTCCCCTTCGTTGCCTGGGGGAGGAGGGGGGAAGGCGAAAGGGGCCGGGAGCCTGTGAATTAAGTCACCAGGATGGGGGCAGATCTCTGCCTTGCTGCAATAGCCCGGTCTGAGGCCAGTGAAACACCGGGAGAGGAAGGAAGCCGGGGAGAGGAATTAATTTACACGCTCCTTGCAGCTTCCCAAGGAAAAGGGGGTGCAGCCGCCCAAGTAGCTCGGAAGAGGCGCCAGTGGATCCCCCCCCCAAAAAAGGCAACACGTGGCTGGCCGGTCCCTTTGCTAGCTGGGATCTTTTCTAAACGGGCCACCGGCTCGGTGCCGTGCGAAGCGGCGGGGCTGCGGGTTTCGAACCGGGTGGCCGAAACCGATTCCTCTGCCACGTGGGGGGAGAAGCGCTCCCGCGGCGGGTTGTTGGGGTTTCGAGATTACGCTGCGCGGTAGCAGATCCAACGTGCCTGCAATTGGGGGGTGGGGGGGGGGGAAGCTGTTCAAAACAAAACGCGCAACTGCTGCTTGGAGGGAGGAGGTCGTTGCTCCAGCGTAACAGTTAGCTGGACTTTTTTTATATATATCCCAATAAGATCCACTCTTTGAAACAGACAATGAGGGGAAACAATATCCCCATGCGCTTTTCTGATGTGTGCTGAACACATTCCGGCCAGGCAACCAGTGATGTATAAACTCCCACTCAGAGTATACACAAGACTCTTCCCTTTTGTTGTCTTTAATCAAAACAGATCCGAATATCATTGAACAACACGTGTTTTCTTTCGCGGGGGCGGGGGCCGGGGGGGAGGAACGGGATTGCAACGTATTTAATTATGTTAAAGTTAGGTTTCAAAAGCAGTTTAGTAACATGTGCATGGCATTTAAGTTAAGTTTAACTCATCAAGTAAAACTCATCTGGAAAATCTTTGTTTAAGGATTATAAAACGCATTATCTAGTATGTCTGCGTTGATAATCGCCCAGAAACTTTGGTATTTAAAATACTCTACATTTTCTTTTGGTAACCATTTCTTTAAACTACTTACTTTGGATATGGAGGGGTTTTTGGACACAAATTGAATGATAGATGTCCTACTAATATATGCTACTTAATTTGGTTATTCTCTATAAATACATTTCAATCTTTAAATTATTGTATTTTTTTAGTTTTTTAAAAAATAGTACTTATATATTAAAGGTTGCTTTGATGGGGGTTTCCATGCAAGGGTGGGTAGTAAACAAACTTTAAATCACTCCAAGATATGAAGTCATCTGTTGCATTTAATTTACTCCTATATCCAAAAGAATGTGTGAATTATATGCCACAGATATCTATGTGTATGACTTATGAATTACTTTTTGCCTTAGAATCTTTTAAAAAACGATGTTTCACCTTCACCACATCTAAATCAGTTTGTTATACCGAGATCCCTTCTTTTAAAAAACGTGCATACTACTCATCAGGCTAAAGTTTGTTTCCTCCCTTCCAGCTGCATTGCTTATTGGCTCTTTTAAAAGAACCAAACTAAATTCACCAGAGGTTTCTTTACAGGGGAACTGCTGTGGCCATATGCATGTTATTAAGGCATTCAATTTGTAATTCAAGCTTGAAATTTACAGGTGAAAAGAACAAGAGCAGTGAAATTTGTAAAGAAACTTGCTAGTGCAGAGAATAAGCCCTTCAAAACTTATTTGCAACTGATCTGAAAACTCTGCAACCTCACATTGAAATGTGTCTGAGATAAATGCAGTCAGGTAAAATAAATGAGTTGTTTTGACCATTACTTAGTTCAAATATTTTTCAAAACTTGAGCAAAATACTTGTGTTGTAGTTTATTCATTTCCATAGGACAGACCCCATGGAACATTACCCTTTAAAATAACGAAATCAGGGGAGCCCCTCCTAAAAACAATCCAAACAAAGAGGGAAGTCTTTAATTTAGATCTGAAACAAGAAAGAATATCAATCAAAGGACTTCCCTTTGGTGGAGCATTCCAGATGCAAGGTATTTAGGGAATGCAAACAGAAGAGGAGGCTAAATCATTGATCTACTTGGGGAAAATAGGCTTGCATTCATTCACTTCAAAAAGATGGTGTGAGGAGGCTATCATACAATATTAAACTTCCATGTCTCAGCTGAATGTGGGAGAAAATATACTTTTGCTAAACCAATCTACTAAGAGACACAACATTTCTCATGGAAAGTTAAATGTTCCTACTAACTGCAACAAAAACCCAGTAAGGAAAGGCTTTATAGAATCAATGTCTTAAGCAAGAGTTTTCCTGCAGTTTAAGAACACTGCCAGTTTTATAAATGTATAGTTTTTCTTAAATATTTCCCTAAACATGATTGTATTTCTTTTTAAAGTCACTTCACACAGTAGCATTTTTGTATATGGTTGAGGCACTATGTAGAATGGAAGTTTCTTTTGTACATTTTTTTAAAACACCAGTTTAAAGCTTCTGGCTTCATAAATATAGCCTGATTCTAGCATTTGTTTTCTTTTTATTCTGACATCTTTTGCTCAGGCAAAAAAATTTGTTCTTACTGAGTTTTAAAAGTTTGCCTGCATGTATAACAATTATTTTTCCTTAGATGTTTAGGGAAGTTTTTTGGCATGGGATGTTGCAAGTGTTTTTGGGAAAAAAAATATGCATGACATTTCATTGAAATGTGGGATTACTATGAAAAGGCATATTTAAAAGTCTATTATTTTCTGTTTCAGATTAACACCAATAAATTATCTGTGTTAGAAATCTTTTTGGTACATTAGTAGCAAACAAGAACAAGTTAAATGCAAATAATTCTCTACAAATTCTCATTTGAACCTTTCATGAATGTATTTCTCTAACTGCTTGTGCAGTTACAAAGGCTTATTTGTACAATATTACATTTTAGTTTAAACAAAAACTTGGAACTTTGAAAAGTCTAAATTAGTATCAGTTTTAAAGTGTATCATTACTGGTGCCAAACAAATGTGTGCTGAGAGCTTTAAATAAAATATATAATATATAAAGCAAGAAGAAATGGTGGTTTTATTTTTCATTTAATTGTAATTAACTATTTCAATTATATAACAAATCTTTGGTGGGATCTGAATATAAAGGAAGAGCCCGTAGAATATATGTGAGAACTCAAGACAAAATAAATAAGGACCGCTATAATTGTGAAGTATTTCATTTTGCTGTAAGTGGAATCACAATTTAAACTATATTTTGTTTAGTTTGTATAGAAAATATTCATGAGAGGGAAAAGAAGCTCTCCTCACAGAAGATTCAGTTGATGATAGCTAGTTCTGCCAGATTTGTTTGAAATCCAACTCAGTATTAAATTAGCAGTTTGCTTTTACACCAGATGAAGGTCTGAATTAGCCTATTAATATCCTCTGAGTCTCTCAACATTTTTAACTAAAATCTGCCAATTTAAGTAATTTTTTTGTCAAAACACAGGGGTAAAAGAGGATCAGCAATTCAGGACAAAAGATCAGAAATATACTTTCCTTCTGTGAAAGAACACTTAGATCAGGAATACATGTGAGATTTAAACATGGAAACAGGTCTGCATCAATGAGAACTAGTGTTTAAGATGGAAATGGTTAAAGTTGCAGCTTCCCTGGGGATCTGAACATTTCATAAACTTGTAGGTGCTTCATTTGAAAACAAAGCAAACACTAAAAGGAACTTTGGCTTGAAAACCAAATCAGATCTGAAAAAGTTCTCTTACCTTTGTTACTAACACCAACTTGAATTGTTAAAACTTAAAGATGGAGGTTTGGAAAAAATCTGTATTTCTCTTCATCACAGTTTGTTTACTGTTTTTTCCATTTGATCCAGTCTCCACTGGTCAGTTTCAGGTTTTTCTCTTGTCAGTTTCAGTTTGTGGCTCTCCAGGACTAAAACAAGGGGGATGCTGCCTTTATGTTTACAAATTTGCAAAGAAAGGTGGTAATTTTATACAAAACAAAACAACATTTTCATTTGCATGTGTCATGAAAATGCTTTTGTTCAGTTTTGGTTTTGCAAGCCTGCTCCTTCTTTGCTTTAGTAGAAAAGTTTAAATTTGGAGTCTTAAGCAGTTTGGGGAAAGACCTATGCCTGTATTCCAAGAGCTACTGGGAAAAGATACCACATTCCCTACAATTTTTCCCCAAATGAACAGGTTACTATTTTTTACAGCAGAATTTTCTAACCTACAAGTTATGGTGTCTCTCTCTTCCCCCCCAGCCCCTTTACAGCTGATGTGAAAAAATGCATTTGTAGTTCTAGGGGCTCTCCCTCCTCCCACATGGCTTGAATGAGTGATGAAAAGATTGGAGTCTGATACAGTGAATAAGCAAAATTTACAGAGCTCATAAAGCATTTAGGAGGGTGAATTCTTCCCCTTCTGAACTCCTGTTGACCTTACCTCAAGGAGGAGGTGATCTCTTTACACCTCAAATCCCCCTCAGTGGTTACAAAACACAAATTAAATGTTGTCCTCACAGTGTATATCCATAAGATCCTGATGGAGTTTGCTTTTTTAAAAGGGAAATGTGTGATCTGTAAGACCAGGTTCTGACCTCACTCATTCAGAAGCTAATGAATGTAGAACCTGGCCATGTATTTTCAAGTCATAATTCAAATCTACTCCTGAATGGAGAGATCTCTAACATCAAATATTCCCCGCCCCTTACCTTTGTAAAGTCTCCGTGACACAGAGAAATTAGTTGCTTGCTGCCTTGTACCATTTGACTTTTGTCTAAAGCTAATTAATCATGCACAAAATCATTGCCTCTCATGACATGGGGCCCTCAACACCGATTTATATAGTGGATCATTTAATACATTAGAGATCTCTCCTGGACCAATCCTTTAGTCCCAGCCCTACACACCTGTCATGTGGCAACAGTAATACTTGCCCAAAGAAAAAGTGATGTTAAGACAGTAGTAAACTCACATTACTGCAGTGGCTGCTTGGTTGCAACTCCTTCCTGGTGTAACTGTGCTGTTAATTTCCTCCCCCCGCCATGAACACACTTGATCAGGACTGATTCTTTCTCCTTGTTACCTGAAGTTCCCACTCCTCTATTCTCTCCTGCTCAATTTGCTTTTTCATTCTGGCTCGGTCTTCGCTGCAAGAAACAGAAAGCTTTTTTTCATGGGGAAAATAATAAACAAAATCTTAATGGAGACAAGTCACAGGTAGATTTTACCTTGATGGCGCTAGTCCGGGAGAACCCTGTCCCACCATCTGGGGTATACTTCATCACCATCTAGACACAGTGAGATGAAAACTACGGAGTTTTGTCTCCACTAAGGTTGTTGCTAGCTTGATGTAAAAACATGCTTCTTTTTCTTTGCATTTATTTAGCCTTTATTTTTATTTTCTTTCTTTGCATCACTATTGAGCCCAGCAGCTCTCATCATGGATCAGTACCTCTCTGTGCTAGGGGCTGTGCAAACACAGAACAAAATATGCCTCCTGCCCCAGAGAACTTGCAGTCTAAGAGCTGTATACAGACAGACAGATGGGGGAGTATAAAGAAGTCTTTTTTTTCCTTTTTTGTGTTGGATTTTTGGATTTGTCCAAATATCTTGATTGTGGTTGAATTTTCAGCAAGGAAGGATCTGAAGCAGCCACACAGGTGAGTATAGTTGGTCAAGAACAACCTCTGGAAACCCTAACAGATCCTAGGGCTTATTTGCAATTAACAGAGAATGTCCCTGCTTAACGACGTATCAGGTGTTTCACCTGTGTAACGAAAACTGCTTCATTGGCCATCTGTGAGCACAGCAAGCCGGGGCAGGAATGCAGTTTAATATCCAGCACAGAGGGTGAAGCTGTGTTCTTAGTTGTGAGATTCCCTGTGAGCATGATCTGAATCTCACTTGATTCTGAGTTCAGATAAGTTTGATTTTTGTGGGGCATGATTTTAAATGCAGGTGAGAGGATTAGGGTGCTGAGGTTGGCAAATACCATCACAGGGATCTGGAACTGTATTGGTAGGAGATGTGGAATGCCACACTCCTTGGTGGGATCAAACCTGTGAGCTCTGGATCTTTAAAGAATAGCCCTCTGCTGTCTGATCTAAAAGATTCATCTTTGTTAGCCAAGGCTGTAGCAGATTTATCAGCTTTATTAAGGAGGACGAACAGCGTGCCACTGAAGGGGTTTAGGTCACATATACTCAGGGGCTGACACATAGAGTGACGCTATACAATGCACCTGCCATGACACAGTAGGAAGTGTGGGAAGGAAAATCTTCACTAGGGTCTCTTCCTCTGCAAATTAACTGACTAGACCCACTGACTTTCAAGTTTACTTGTGTCTTAGGCAGGGGGAGAGAACTGAACCCTGAACTCACCCCCTTCACACCTGGGCTCCTCCCATAACCTTCTTACCCTTCATTTTGTCCCTTCTCCTCACCCCATCCAAGGGTGGATTAAGGCAAGTTACTTGTTGTAACGCTCCTGAGGACGCATGGAGGCTCTCCGAAGCTGGTTTCAAAGCTTGAGCCAGTGGTGGGCTCAGGTGATCTTGGGTCTTATGATGGCAGCCTAGAGGTGGCGCTTCCCGTAAGAGGGAGCTGGTCTGAATGGAGAAAAGAGGCCCGGAGTCAGGGATGAGGCTGTCTGAACTAGCCAGGCAGAAGACCTGGTAGGAAGCCCCTGCAGAAGTGTGAATGGGAGAGTGAGGCTTTAAGAACTAGGCACCAGGAGCCGGGTTTCAGGCAGCAACTCTTCAGGTTCGTTTTGAGACAAGTTGCCAAGGACCGCGGCGATGGTTGATAATAAACCAGGCGGGAAGGAAGGGTGTTACTTGACCTGTGAGTGTCTATGTGCAGTTACTGGGGGACTTCCACTGTGACATTTGAACTCTTGGGTTTCCAAGCCCCATAGTCCAAGAGGGTCCGGATGCAGGGATGAGTCAGAGATGGCAGTGCTCACAGCTGATGCTGCCAGGGAGATGCCTCCTGGAGTGGACTGGCCTATCACACTTGAGAGAAGGATCAAAAACTCAAGAGCAGAGGGTTAACTCAGGAATCCATGATGGGTTTTCTTCTGCACCATCCGGCCCATCATGCCCGTGATAACTGACCACAGTGCCTGTATCCAAGCTAGCCATGAAACCCCCTGGATTGCCGTCCGAGTGGCTGACGAACCAAGTTGCCTCCTGCAGGGAGATTTCACACCACCAACCCACGGTGGTTTTATTTACATTGCTGCGTCTAGCACTAGCTGTTGTCACGGTCCCATTTCACACTTGAGAAAACCAGAGCCTTTCCTTCAAACCTGACCAATGGCACCCAATGCCCAGCGCTTCCGCATGTCAGTCACAGCTGAGCGGGGCTCCGGTCAGTGAGTTGGCTGAGGAGGAGACACATCTGAAGTTTTACATCATCCTTGGGGTCAGAGGGAAGGAAAATCATCCCATTCGACAAGAAAAGAGAGAGGAAGAGCGTAAGCCTGGGATTCTTGAAGACGTTTGAGGGAGTTAGGTGCCCAGGTGAGGGGTAATGGCATCTAAATCCCTGAGGCCCCTTAGAAAAGCCCAGGGTAAAGATCAAAGCATGTGACTGTTGGAGACAGGAGGGCAGGGGTCTGCCGCACAGATCTTGGCAGAGAATTTCCCCTGATGTGGCTCATTTTCTTTTCCCACTGACATGGCTGGCAGCAGGAAGAGGGATCAGGCCGGGCTTTAGCCTGGCTGATACCACTTGCGTGGTTCTGGCACTGCCATCTCTCTCCCTCTGTCTTTCACTGGAACATGGGATGTTGGGCCAGAGCTGGTGAAACAGCCGCTGAGTTAGGGCATTGTCCTTGGGCAATTTAATCCACTCAGCTGTCTTCAGCTGGGGTCTACACCTCTGAGGGATAATGCACTGAAATACTCGGTTGCATTGCTGGGGATCTGCAGGATTCACCCCCCTCCCAAGCAATAACCCCAGCTGGGAACTGCCCCAGGAACCTTCCTCCCTTTTCTCGGGTGAGCCCGCAGAACAAAGGCCCTGCTAAGAGCACACTCTCGCTCTCCACCCTTCGGCGCTCAGGGAGAGCAGTGGTTCCATCTCCTCGTTCCTGGTTTCCACGGCAATAAGAAGATAGCCCTCCTTGCCAACAGCACGCAGGCCCTGGCAACACTGGGCAAAAAGATGTTGCCGAAAGCCCAGCGCTTTGTTCGCCTTGTGCTGGAATCTCCTTTGCGATGCCTCATATCCACACCGAGCCCTCGCCACAGGTATCTCACCAGCATCTATCGGACCATTCAGGTGGGATGAGGCTTTTAGCTCTGGTCTCGCCCAGCCGGTGCAGCTTCCCCAGTTCTCCACGTTCCCCGTCACCCTCTCGCACACTGCGGCGCTTCATGGCGGGAGGTGACTCAAATTCCCCTTGTCTCGGTAGCAAAGCTGACTTACGGGAAAATGGGATTCAGGAGCCCCAGCGTGCACAGGGACAAGCACAGCTGTGTGGGATGCACCTCATGGTTTGATCAGAAACAACACGGCACTGAAGCATCGCACGGGCCAGCGAAATGAGCATCTTATGTTTTCGGTTCCTTGCTTTGTGTGGACTCATCTCTTGTGTCGGAATAGACCACGCAGATGCCCCTTGCTAACTGCCTAATTATCCCCACCACCTTGAAATCCACCCTTAGAGGGGCCCCTCCACATCTTGATCATACATTTTCCTAATGGGGTTAACCACCTCTTCACTATCATCCTTCCATGGGTCCAGGGATTGACCCACGGAGGCTAATCGAGGCTGCCCTGAAGGCAATGGAAAGATTCCCACTGACTTAGGTGGATGCTAGATCAGGGCTGTGGGGAGCAGGTGGCTGGGGGTGGAATCTGGCAGTAGGAGCATTAAACCGGCATGTTCCAGCCCATGTTGTCTTCACTCAAAGAATCTCAATTCTGCTCCGTGCCTGACAGATTTCAGTCGCGACATACTTTCAGTGAGAAAACTACTTTCTGCGGTGGGGTGAGCCCACATTCCTGGTCCTGTCAAAGGATGACCGGTCCCCTTCACAATGCACCTGTAGGAACTAGCTGCTCCACCTCAGACCTGGTCACATTCTTAGCTCAGCCTTGCTGTTCGTAAAGGAGAAGGGATTGGAATCTCACGGTTCAGTTCTCTCCCCCTGCCTAAGACACAAGTAAACTTGAAAGTCAGTGGGTGAGGTCAGGTCGAGTCATTTCCATAAAGCAGATCGAGCCCTTCCCATCTTGGAGAAAGCTCGTTTGACCATGTGATGTTTAAGAGAGTGGTCATGGTTTCTCCAACATACGCCGACGGGGGACGTTCAGGAAAAGATGTGTGGCGAGGCTGGCGAGCAAAGGGCTTGCACGGGGATTTCAGCTGTGTGGGGCACGCTTGTATTGTGGAATAAGTAGCCCAGCATAAACCTGTCCTAGAAAAGCGAGCTGGGTTTGATCACGGGGGCCAGCAACGGGATCCACTCCTATAGCCCATTGAGCAGTGTTAGGACTGTTGTCTCCTTAGGTTGGGCAGGGTCCGTGAGCTCAAAACCCCATGTAGCCGGACACCCGTTTGAATGTAGCATCTCGCACACTCTGCTGCAATAAGGAAGGACTTTAGAGTTCCAGGCCAAGGGGGAAAATAGTTGTCAACACCATGCAAAGTGGTAACGGGGGAGCCATTTTGGCCCCTGGTTTAAGCCACGGCTGATCTCCCAGGTGCAGGCAAGGCCAAAGCCAAGGAAGATTTTGCCAGTAGACAGGCAAAGGAAATGAGTTGCCGGCCCCATCGAGGCAGGAGTTTTCTCTGTGCTAAGAATCTGTTTGGAAGAAGAGTTGCCGCTCAGATAGCTAAGATACTTTAAAACAGGCAGCCTGAGATGGTTTTCTGGGCGGCAATCTGGCTGTTGTTATCCAGGAGGCAGACCGGCTGGATCACATGTTAGGATATCATGCTTCTAAGCACAAGCCATGTAAGAGACACCTCTTCCTGGGGTAAAATGGTCTGTATTTTTGCCCAGCCAGACACAATTTTTAAGTGTGGCCAGCCAGGCAAAAACACAGGCCATTTGACCAGGCAGGCGGTGGGAAGCTTCCCAGGCCAGCTTCTAAAAAAAATGGCCCCTAGGCTATGCCAACAGTGCCCAGTTAACCCAGGCATTTGCCTTATACCTGGGTTAGCCAAACCTAGATCTGAGCATGCTCACTACAAAGCTTTACCTGTGTCACTGTGTCCTCGTTGCTTCTGCACTTACCCCTGGTGTCCCAGATCCTGTGCTCTGAGACACTCTCTGATTCTTTCCCGGGCTGCTATGTAAGCTGCAGAGGAACTTGATTTGTCCTTTGCGGGGGACTATCAGCAGGGGAGTTAGCCACTGCCCTATCTGCAAAGGGGACAGGTTCCAGCCCAAGTGAAAGCAGAGCCTAGGTTGTGATTAATACCCCTGGCCAGGTAAGCTAGTCTTAAAGCACCTCCAAACCCAGCTCAGAGGGTTTGCTATGTGGAGGGTAGAGGGGGTAGTGGAGAGAAGAGCCCGGGTTAACCATGCAGTGAAGATGGGTGACTTGCCCACAATCACAATGAGTCTGTGGCAAAGCAGGGAATTCTGCCAAGGTCCCCCTCCAGTACTTCCTTTTGTATCTACTTTGCAGGGTTTGGCTACTTAACTATTTCAGCTGCTTTGAAAGCCTCAGCTGCAAGGTGCTCCGGAGGTGCAGAGTGCGGGTATTGTTAGCGTGTACCGAATATTGAGAATGACAGGCCATCTTGGACCATAGATCTGTTAACGGTAAGTACGTGCTTTCATTACTGTCCTGAACCGGGGCCTGAATTAGTACACAAAGTTCAGCCATTAGCATTATTAAACCATGGATGGTTGGGAAACAAAATTAAATGCAGGTTCCATTCTTTAATTTCTGAGCAAAGCAGCCGTTCAAACTGACTCCCGTGCGAACGCACTGAAATCACCCTAACTCAGAACAGCCGGTGAGTATTTAATGTTGCTGGATTTTTATTTCACCCTATTAACTTCACATCCTACTGAGGAACTTAATGAAGGGAAAACAAATGCATTGCACTTTGGAGAAACAAGATATCAGAGTTGGCTGGGAGTTCAGTACTCAGAATACATATAATAAAGGCATTGAGATATTCTATTCCAGCTTATTGATTAACAACAACACTCAGAGCGCAAATTGGTTATTTGTAGCTATTTAGCACTCTTATGGTGCATCATTATTACAAGGACATTAAGGTAGCAACTTGGGGTTGGGGGAGGATTAGTTTGCTTAGGTGGGGGCTGGCATAATGGACCATATGAGGCTCTTAAGCTCTAGGTCATTGGTTCAAATTCAGGCCAGACTAAAAGTTGTTACTATTTGGTTAATGAATAATTTCCCCTCCTCTCACACATTCTACCTAAGGATCTCAAATGCAATAGAATAAAATCTCAGCACCCTTCTGAGGTAGGCAGATGGGGAAACTGAGACAGAGGTTAAGTGACTAATGAAAGCTCAAACACCAAGTTGGTGGCAGACCCAGGAAGAGAACCCAAGGTTCCTGTCTCATGGTGATAAACACTGATTTTTCTTAGTCTCAACCGCTTCTGATGTTTGACTAGCTCAAGAGGCAGCCACAAGGCTCCGAGTGGTACACTATGAAGTTGCCTGGCGTGCTGAAACAAGGGTGTAATGTGATGTAGCGGTTACGAGCTCTAATAAGGCGTATGAAGACAGGCAGTGCAAAATGAGGTGGTGTTTCCTACCTTGCTGCAGAGTGGTTAACAAAATGGCTTCAGTCGTTACCATGTTATGATCTCTCCGTTTCCGATCCGTCCATCTGTACCCACCTAGTTAGGTCCTGGGATAGCAGGGAAAATGAAGGCCTCCCCGAGACGCTTTTGCCAGGATGATGATTTTGCTTTGGAGGTATGATTTTGGTTAGTTTATTTTTAATGACATTTTTATACCAGCAAAAGCCCGAGTGGAGATGCAGCTATAGGGACACCATGTCCTTCTGTCGGGATCACTTATTTCATTCATGGAACTGGTGTAAGCTGTACAGATGAAAGCGTTCTGTTGCAGGTATAAACCGCATCTCCGTGGTTTGGTCAGAGGGTAGCCAACACAGCACTACCAGCAAACCTTTTCTAGTGTAGATAAGCTCTGAGAGCATGAAACACTACAGCAGCACAGCTGTCACTGCTCCACTGTAGCACTTCAGTGTAGACACTCACGAGAGCGAGAGGAGGGGTTCTCCCATCAGCGTAGTTAGTCCACCGCCCTGAGAGGTGCTAGCTAGGTTGACAGAAGGATTTTTCTCTTGAACTATCAATGTCTACCTTGGGATTACGTCAGCTTAACTACCTTGCTCAGGAGCTGTGGATTTTTCACACCCCTGAGTGACATAGCTGGGTTGACTTTACTGCTGACCCAAGAGATCTTTCCAGCATAGGTGCTGAAACTAGGCTCGCTGTGGGGGGGCGGGCTGCCGCACCCCCTGGTTTGAAGTGGGTTCCATGATATACAAGGTTTAGAGTTTGGTTCAGTGGCTCTCAGCACAGCTGATGCAGCACTGGAGAGTGAGGACAAAGGTGGCTTTTCTCTCCCACCCCTTTGCGCTCCCTGAATGCTAGCATGGTTAAGGGCCTGCCCACCTCAGCGTCCCTAGGGGCTGCTCTAAGTTATGGAGGTCGTATATAATTGCCTATGAGCTGCTCTGTAATCCAGCATAGCTGCAGTCCAGAGCCCTCCTGCCGTGCCTCTGTCCTCTCCTGATCTAATCCCTCAGCACACCCCAGTACGCAGGGCTGCACTGGAAGGCCGAGTAAAGCAGCCTACAGCACTTCTAATCTGGAGCGGGAACCCTCTGGTGCCAGGTGAATTCCCCATGGATTCTATCAGAGAAGTGCAATGGGGCCACAGAATTGGAGCCACTGGCTTTAGTGCAGTGAATCCTGCTTTATGCCAATGTAAATGAAAAGAGAATCAGCCTCTGAATTGAGTAACAGCTGCCATTTGCATTCTGGTAGAGGAAGTGAGGGGAATTAAGTAACATTGCCCCACTTTATCAGGCCCCGCGAAACTGGATCTGAAAGGAGGCACCCTGTGGAGTTCAGTTCTGGGCCAGCCTGGTTTATGCCATGTCTATTACGCCCATAACGTGCGCTAGTACTTAATTTTGTGATATAGCCAGGCTTAATTGCCATTAATGTAAACATATTTTAAAAGGGTATTTTCCTGCTCGTAGGTCAATGGACCTAATGTAGCTGATCTAAGTGGCTTTGATTTGTTTTAATTAGCTTCCTGGTTTCCTGTTTATTTCATGGAGATAGAATTGGTTTATCGCACCTGGTGTATATAAAGGGGCTGAAGGTCCCAAGTTGCGACCTGAATCTGCTGGAGTCCCAAGTGCTACATTGGAGGACCAGGCAGGTAAGAAGCTAAAATCCAATCTCTTTATTTTTGTATTTCCTCTTGCTGCTGCCTATTAATTTCATCGGGTGACCCCAGGTTTTTGTATTGTGGGAAAGGGTAACTAACACGTCTCTATTCACTTTTTCCACACTATTCATGATTTTATAGACCTCTATCATATCCCCCCTTAAAACCATAGCACACCAGTTGTTAAAAATCTCCTGGAATGATAGAAAACTTGCAAGCTTCTTGGTAAATTTGGCAGCAGTGAGGCAGAATATTCTGAAAACTGACCATTTATACCTACCCTTTGTTTCCTATCTTTTAACCAGTTACCAATCCATGAGAGCACCTTCCCTCTTATCCCGTGGCAGCTTACTTTGCATAAGAGCCTTTGGTGAGGGACCTTGTCAAAGGCTTTCTGAAAATCTAAGTACACTATATCCACTGGATCCCCTTGGACCACATGCTTGCTTGCAATGCAATGCCTGTTCGGGGGGAATTCTCTTTTGACTCCTTGTAAGCTGCTTATGGCCCCCCGTATACCATCAGAATATAGAGGCTGATGCGGGGCAGGGAAGAATCCTTCCTCTAGCCTCTTGCCGCAGTGGGAAGGCTTGTGTGTTCCGGCGACCCCGGGAGGTATGTTGGAGGAAGTTTTAACTCCTGGCAGGGCCTCCCAAGCTGGACAGGTCAAAGGGTAGGGGCCAGACAAAAAGCAGATCACTTGCCCTTTAGGTTGGGAGTGGAGGGACAGGCCAACAGTCCATGCTTATAAACAAGTTAAGTTATAGGGACACGACAAGGCGGCGATGCTGGCAAACAGTATGATGGAGGGCGACAGCAGAGCCCTTTTGATGCTGTACACAGTGGCTGATAGTGGGGAGGGATTTGGTTTCAGAATTTCAGACCAGAACCCCAGTCCTGCAATATCATTAAAAACATTATCACATTATTGTGCCAACTCAACTCTTATTTTCATAAAATCTCGTAACAGTTTACACGTGTTTCTCCTTGCTCAGGTAAATTTAACATAATCTGGGAATGTTTTACTACATGTTTTCCTTCTCTTTCATACACAGTAAAATTCTACCCCTATTCCAGATTCACCAAAAATGACCTTTAAAGTAAAACAATGTTCTTCCACAGATTAACTATTTTTATATATGTAACAAAAAGTATTTGAAAAAAAGAAACACAACCAGTTATTTAAGGAAGGTTTATGCCTTTTAAAATTCAAAATTAATCAAATACTAATCAACTTGGCATTTCATATAGCTTCTTTTTGTAATTCATTAGCACATTCTGCAAACATTTGTCTTCTATTGTTTTATCTATAAGCATTTTAAGATTGTTGTTTAGCTATACATTTGATTTAAACATGAAACGTTAGATTCTTGATTCATTTGACTTTGATGCATTTGTTTTAAACACTATCCCTTTGATTTAACCACTATAAGGTGATCTTGATTCATTTGATTTTTGATATATTTGATTTAACCACTATACCTTTGATTTAAACATTATTCATCTGATTAGTTTTCACTTAATAAAAGGGCTCCATGAATATTTTTAAATGTCCTGTTTTTCCAGAAGTGAAAAATGTGTCATTCATTAAACGGCAGCTAACATTTTCACAATTTCTGTAAAATCATAATTAAGGAACTGATCTTGGAAATATTTAAGAATATAAGTAACTTTATTTATGTGACTAAAATTACTCTCATATAAAAGTGTTTGTTGGACTGAACACCTAAATGCTGATATATAATTATCTTTTTAATTATCGTTTTAATATTAAAACTCAGCACTGCGGCACGTTTTCCAAAATATCTGTAAAAGAGAGTGAGATGCTGAATAACAAAATGTTTTCAATGTGTTCTGCTATAAATACAATGAAAAGACAGGACAGTATTTCTGAAAAGCATTTGCAGAGCTGAGATGTTCATTCAAAGCAGTCAAATTCCCAATGAGTTTTGAATTTAAATCTAGAAAAAAAGACGTGGACTAGTGATAGCTCAAAGACCATACCTTCCTGGGGACTGATCCAAAGTGCTTCCAAGTCAAGAGAAGCCTCTCCATTAACTTCAATGGACTTTGGCTTATATCTTTATTCAAAATCCTACTCAGCTGAATGGAAAAAGGCCCATTCATTTAAATAGGAATTAGATTGGGCTCATAAATCCTGCAGAAATGTTACATAGAATAATCTTCCTATCAGGGACGCCATATTATTACCATTTATGATGTAATGTCCTAATCTGAAGCTGTTGAAGTCAATGGAAAGACTCCCACAGATTTCACTGGGCTTTGGAGCAGCCCCTAAAGCAATATATGGGTACACAGCCCTTTCGCAAACATGGAGGAAGATGGGGTCTTTGGGTTTGTCTATGCGATGGGGACTACAGCAGCATAGCTCCGGTGTCTTGGCTATGCCATTATAACCCTGCAGTGTAGATGCAGACTACAGCAATGGGTGGGCTTTTCTGGTGTCCTACCCATGGGGTGGTAGCTAGGTCTATGGAAGGGTTCTCCTGGTGCCCTAGCTGAGTCTACGCTGGGAGGTTAGGTCAGCATGGCTGTGTTGCTCACAGGTGCGACATTTCACACTTCTGAGACATGTACATTTTAAGAGTACACCAGGCCCTTGCCTCAAGGAATGTGCAATGTACCATGTATGGATGATTCCGATATCAAGATGTAGGGTGGCAGGGAATGGCTTTGGATATGGTGTGTGTGGAAGTCACTTTGTGTTCAGGAGAGAAGAGACTGTTGCAAGCATAGGGATCGGATTCAGGCATTACAGTCACACGCACAAATTGCACACGTCTTCCTCAGCTTGCTTTCCTGTTAGCAGATCACTTGGTTGCCTGCCCTTGTTGGTCGTCTGTGTTGCCAATGCTTTCCATCTTCCTTTAGAGAAACGAGCCAGGAAAATGATGTCCCTGAAAGTTCTTGCTCTGCTCGTGGTCTCTCTGAGCCTTGTTCTGACGGAGGAGAATGACTTCAGGTAAGTCCCAAACATTTTCTGTGCACTTTAGACCCCCATTGGTGCCCCAGTGATTTCACTGGGCCAGACCCTTAGCTGGATCTCAGGTGGTAAATCTCGTAGCGCGGAGAGGTGAGCAGAGAGGAAGAGTTGCTTTTAGAGATGATCAGGTAAAAGGGAGACTTGTCAGCCAAGTGCCCTGAGCACAGGGATGGGAGCCAAGAACTCCTGACTCCCCAGCTGCAAACGTCACATGCCAATGAGCTAGAAATAAAACAGGATGGCTAGGAACAGAAATGAGATTGAATTCCTTGGGGGTGACAGGCTTGGAGGGCTCTCATGTTTTGAAGCCATGTTTTGAAGCCACAAAATGGACGTCTGCTATAACTCCCTCCCCACACTGTAAACTCACTCCCCCATAGGACACAAGTGACTCCCACTGAAATCAACAGGATTGACTTGTATCCTGAGGGGACGGAAGGGAAGCTGGGAAACGAGGCTTCAGCCCTGGTGTACTTCACTGAGTTGGGCAGGCACTGGGGGCCCCATCATGGCACTAGAGATATTGCAACTGGTAATTAAATGTCACTAACCACATTCATTTCAGCTGACCAGACAGCAAGTATGAAAAATCGGGATGGGGGTGGGGGGGTAATAGGACCCTCTATAAGAAAAAGACCCCAAAATCAGGACTGTCCCTATAAAAACGGGACATCTGGTGAGAACCATAGAAACATAGAATATCAAGGTTGGAAGGGACCTGGTCACCCGACAGTCATTAAATGGGGCATTCGCTGCGAGCTATACGCAGGGGCCTTTGCAACGTTTTCTCTCTGCCCAGTCCTGACTCGCTCCATGTCTCTCCTGCATTCTCAGCGCTGACCCAAAGAGTCCCAGCACCAGAGTCCTACAGCGACGTTACTCTGAGGCCATCCTGGCCAGCGATTACAGCCGGACCCTGGATAACATGCTCAAGAAGAACTTTGTGGAGTGGCTGTTGGCCAGAAGAGAGAAGAAAAGCGAGTGAGTCTTTAGTGTTGTCCAAATTTCAGGTGGTCTTCGGCCACACTGAAGCATATGCAGCGTGCAGAGCTCAAAATATTTTTCTTGCATGACAGCAGCAATGATGAACCCCAGGAAATGCTTCTGTTCCAGGGGGACACAAAGCACAGCAAGTCTCCCCTTTGCCGGCTGAGGCTGCTTCCTATGACTGCAGTAGATGGCCTGGGGAGGGAGAGGGGCTAGAAATCAAGGAAGGGAAGCATGTTAGCACACTCTGGTGGAATCCCCAAGGTGAAGTCCTCTTTGAATTTTGCCTTTCCAGGAACGCCATCGATCCATCCAAGAGGGAAGCTGAACCCCAAATGTCAGCTGTCAGTGGTCCAGGCTTGGAACCGGCATCCCAAGGGGCTCAGGACTTCTTTGTCTGGCTTCTAAAAAACAAAAGGAAACAGAGGTGAGTTCTGTGACTGGAGAGCTGTTTGATCGTGGAATAGTATCCCCATGTCAGGTCGGGAGCCCCAGGGGTTGAGTGATTTGAAGGAACACTTCAAATCACTCCATCTTACTTCTCAAATCACTCAATCCCCATCTCTCTAGGGGGATCTCGCTGGTAACGTGACTCACAATGACAAATTCTGTGTATCCCTGGTGAATTCCAAATGCAACTGTCAATTCATTCCATTCATGGCCCTCACTTTTATGCCTGGCAGAAGGTTTAGGAACAGGCACCGGGGTGCCAGAGAGCTTGTAGACACTAGTCACCCATGCACCCCAGAACTGCAAAAACAAGTGAGCTCGACTGACGGACGATCAGTGCCACATTAATGACTGTCAAGTTGGAAAGGGGTTAAGTCACTCCTGTTTCCTTCCTGGTTAGTCAGCAGGAACGCCCTCAGCCATTGAGATGTCCTCTTCATTCTGCCTTCCTCACTGAAGCTTTGATTTTGCACAAGAGAGCCTGGTTATTAAGGCCCTTTCATTGAAACTGCCTGTCACTGCTTATAGTTTTGCTGGGCTGCTCAGAAGCAGCATGAGGGTTTCTATTAAGGACCTAAGGGAGATTGTCTTGCCTGCTGTAATAACCAGGACTCCAAGTGTCATCTTGAGAGACGAGACTGGCTCCATGCAGGATTACCTAGTTTTCAATCCAGATCAGGAGGCAGAGATTTATT
Source organism: Dermatemys mawii (assembly GCA_007922305.1). Classification (NCBI taxonomy): domain Eukaryota; kingdom Metazoa; phylum Chordata; order Testudines; family Dermatemydidae; genus Dermatemys; species Dermatemys mawii. The sequence goes on along the minus strand of ML677404.1, from coordinate 5,030,627 downwards.
TGGGAGATTCCTCAATATGTGGGGGTAAGATGGAGGGAAAGCCAAGTTATGGTTTCAGAGGGAAAGAGCAGGGAGTGATATATTTAGTAATGGATAATGCAGAGCCCTGAGAAATGCAGAGAGGAGGGAAACGCATGCTGCTGATTGGGGAATCCTCAAGCAGTTAGAGCCAGACAGCAGAGGAATTTAGACAAGACCCTGAGCCACAAAATTTGAATTGGGCTCTAAACTTTCCCATTCAGATCCAGGGCCCAACTCTAATTTATTTACAGAGTGAAATTCTCTTGGCTTTCCCCTCCGCTAAGCTAATCACTGTCCAGTCTGGCAAAATGCGTTCATTTCAAAAATTCTCACCTTCAAACCTCTCTGCTGGGCAACCTGAATTGCATGAGCAAATGTTCTAGTGAGGACAAGACTTTGAAGCAGAGAAGGAATATTGGCAGGGGGCAGAGGGAAGAAAGCTTGCTCTGCTGATGTCCCATCCTGTACTTGTCCAGTGTAGGACTCTGGTCTCCAGGGCTGGCAATCAAACATCTTCCAATAGCACTAAAGTGAGTGACGATATTTGCAAGAGAAAGAAAACACAAAGCTGCCCGTCATGGGGGGAGATTTGTATTCGTGGCTTGTTATCAAATGAAACTGGATTATCCTCATTCCTCTGCTTTACATTTGTTGCAGTCTTACTGCTCCCAAAGAATCTGATCGCTCGAAAGACGTTCTGAGCCAGGAGCTGTTGGCATGGCTGATGTCTGCTGATCTTTGCAGACCAACGTGAGTGGTTGTTCTTCCTATTCCTGTTTTTCAATGCTTCTCTTCAGTTCCCATCACCCTCCCTCCCATTGTACAAATAGCTGCATAAAGGTGCTGGGATGCTTTGGTGACAGACTTTAGATGTCTTCGGCTAATGTTCAGGCCGGATCAGGAGGCACAGCCCAGGAATAATGTCTTCATCCCAACTTAATAATAACATAACATACATGAGAACAGCCAGACTAGATCACGCCAGTGGTCCATCAAGCCCAGTGTCCTGTCTTCTGACCATGGCCAATGCCAGAGGTTTCAGAGGGAATGAACAGACCAGGGCAATTATCAAGTGATCCATCCTCTGTTGTCCAGTCCCAGCATCTGACAGTCAGAGGCCTAGGACACCCAGAGCATAGGGTTGCAGCCCTGAACATCTTAGCTGACAGCCATTGATGGACCTATCCTCCATGAACTTAATTCTTTTTTTTGAACCCAGTTATACTTTTGGCCTTCACAATATCCCCTGGCAAGGAGTTCCACAGGTTAACTGTGTACTGTGTGAAGACATACAACCTTTTGTTTGTTGTAAACCTGCTGCCCACTAATTTCATTGGGTGACCCCAATTCTTTGTTATGTGATGGAGTAAATAACACTTCCCTATTCACTTTCTCCAGCCCATTCATGATTTTATAGACCTCTGTCATGTCCCACCTTAGTTGTCTCTTTTCCAAAAATCCCAGTCTTTTAAATCTTTTCTCATATGGAAGTTGCTCCATGCCCCTAATCATTTTGGTTTTCCTTCTCTGTATCTTTTCCAATTCTAACATATCTTTTTTTTTTTAAAGATGGGTTGACCAGAATTGCAATCAGTATTCAAAGTTTGGGCGTACCATGGATTTATATAGTGCCATTATGACATTTATTGTCTTATTATTATTCCTGACATTCTGTTTGCTTTTTTCATTGCCGCTACACATTGAGTGGATGTTTTCAGAGAAATATCCACAGTGAATGAATAGTAAGAGGGGGGCCAAGATAAAAGGATGTAAAATAAGGAACAGTCTAGAGAAGGAAGATCAGGAATGTCTGTTCTCATTGTTTCATAACACAAGAACAAGGGGGCATTTGGTTAAATTAAAAGGTAGGAAATAGAAACTGATTAAAGGAAATATTTTGTCACACACCATGTGATTAAACCATGGAATTCACAGGAAGGTGTTGAGGCCAGGAATTTAAGAAGATTCAAAGACGGATTGGACACTTAGATGGATATCAAGAATATGCACTACCGCTATAATTAATTATGACAACTTTAAGCCTTGTGCATCAGGGTTTAAGCTGATCTCTATTAGAGACCAGGATGAGACCTGGACGGTCGGGGACAGATTATCTCGTATCTGCCAACTGTGGGGTTCAGGCACCTTCCTCTGAAGCATCTGTTGCTGGCCACTCTACTGGACAGACTTTGGATCCGATCCAGCCTGGCAATTCCTGTGTTTCACCTTGACACGTCATGAATTCTGGGCAGGTTTGGGAGTCCCTGCCGCTCCCTGTGTAAGTTAGAACAGCCCTAGGGAAAGAAAAGACTCTCACTGACTTCAGTGAGCTTTGGATCAGGGCCTTGGTGCCCATTGCTCTGCACAACAGTGCGTGTAGGTGGGTATTTAACAGACAAGAACAACAGGATAAAGGCCTATTCTTACGAGATGCTTAGATACAGGAGTGATGGGCACCTTAGAAATGCCATAGAAAGCTGGAGAGGATCTGTAACATCCACCCAGAGCAAGTAGAAGCTTGAGCCCAGCTCCACAAAGTTATTTAGGCTCCTAACTTCCATTGATTTCAGTGTAGATCTGGGCCTCTTTCTAGATACCATCGAGGAGATCTCAGCAGGTAAGTTGCATGGAACGCTGTTTAGAATGATGGGCTCCACCTGAATTCGAATCCACAGCTCAGAGACAATTATTCCAGCCCACAACTCCCCCCGAAAAAAGGCTTGAATATAGCAACACATAACATTGTTCCTTCTCTCAATTAATTTTTTCCCAGGACTCAGTAGCCCCAGGACTCTCCAGAAGAGCTGTCTATGCACTCTAACAACGGACAAGTCAAGCATGAAGAAGGATTTTGTAGTCACTTAGCTCAGTAGTCTCTGTGCATATTGTGCTCTTTGCTACTGTAAACAATAAAGAAGGTAGTCTGAAGCTGAAATGAGACGGAGATGGGTTGGTTTTTTTTGTTTTTTTTAATGAATGGAAATATGACAGGGTGACTGGGGGAGTTGCCAATCCTCC